>CM037160.1:21623618-22130798 GCA_020921065.1 Vaccinium darrowii | reverse complement strand
TCGTGCACAATTCCATAATGATTGTCAAAAATCTCTCAAATTAAAAGCTCTGAAATTAGGATGTCACTCATAATACTTCAACTTTGTTGCGAATATTGAGGATCCGCCTACAAATTAAAAAAAAGCATCATCTGACAAGAACTCGGTTTCGGTCACCTGGAAAAAAAAATAATAAGAAGGTAAAAATAAGGCAGCCAGTAAATAATGTATATTCATATAATATATGGACAAAATGTTCTATAAATTCAACTACATTACATACTTCGAATGACAAAGGTGTTGATTGAGAAGTAGACCCACAATTGAACATTTACGGTATGTACGGAGTTGGAATATCCTAACCACACACCAAAAAGAAAGATATTTTTACACAGTTATAGTAAAAACATAAGAATTTGAATCAAGCAATTAAGTAATTTCAATGCAATTTCAATACCTGACTAAGGCGAGTAGGTTGTGCCACAACTCTTCTTCTGTTTCCATTATTCTCATGCCAAGGTTTCATCCTAACTCTAGTTTTGTGTGAGGGGATTTTTTTTTTTTCAAACTTTTCGCTTGTAGCAAGTTGGAAGCAATAGTGTCTACCACTTTGACTACATCTTCAATTGTGTCTCCCTCCTCAATGAACATTTTGTCTACTTTGGCACAAATATAGTCCACCACGGTGTCCACAAATTCATATGCAACTTTCAATTGACATGCCCGAGCTCCTAATCTTACCATTTTTGGACACAAATTCCTGTAACGTGCAGCTTTTACCAATTTCGGATCCTTTTCCTCCACGCGAATGTTGCTCCCCTTTGATGCACAATCCTTTGCATCCAATCTCCACCGAACTAAAATATAACTTTCAGGAATTTCCATGACCCCCATTCTATCAAGTCCTTTAAGTGCATGACCACATAGAATTCCGAAATTCTCAAATTTTCGACAAGCACAACAAACATTCACACAAACATTGTTTCCAAACTCATCGTGCTTCACATTCCCCGATACCCTAAACTAAGTATTCCTTTTATGCAAGCGTATCACATATTCGAATTCTCCTTCTAACTCCCGGTGTTGTTTCACTTTACATGCATGTGAGGTGTCAACCTCACCGTGGAACAAATCAAATAAAGAAGTATACAACTTTGCAACTTGAATCAAAATAGGGGACTTTTTCAACTTTTGTCTTGGCAACTTTTCTTCAGTGTTCTAAAACTCGGGAAACTCGGCCGAGAACTCGCCGAGAACTCGCTCCTCGGTACCCAACCGAGGCGAGTATAGCCTAGTCGGCGAGGTTAGTCGGCTGAAGGTCTAGTCGGAGATAAGTCGGCATAAGTCGCCGACTACTCGGCGAGTCGGTAAGTCGCGACGAATCGCCGGCTCGGCGAGTTGGGACCGAGTCGGGAAAAATCGGTAAGAAAACAGAAAATTTACAAAGTTGAGGGGGATAAGTGGTATTCGAACAACCTTTATATACAGAAAACACGACTACTGACCTAAATCAAATTTGGCCTCCGCTGATAGTTCGATCTCTCATCTCTGCTCATCGTCGATCATCTGCACTCTGCTCATCGTCGTCTCGCCGGCGTCGTCGTCTCGCCGTCTCTCATCTCTTCTCATCGTCGATCGTCTGCTCATCGTCGATCGTTTGCTCATCGTCGTCTCTCTCTGTCTGGTTACTCCGGTATCTCTCTCTCTCTCTCTCTCTCTCTCTCTCACTCTCTCACACACACACGAGTATATAAAACATTCACAGGTGTATGGGTTTACACCAGTAGCACTGTAGCTGTTAGCACAACTGTCGTTCAGATCTGTTACTGTTGCGTCTTTTTTTTTTTTTTCTCAAATAATGACTGTTGACTGTTGTGTTGACTGTTGACTAACTTTAGTTTTTAAGAATGTGTTTATTCAAAAATTAGTGTTTATTCAAAAATTAGTTTTTTCCATACCACAGCCACTATAATTAGTTTTTATTATAGAAAATTAAAATAGTAAGTGTTTCACACCACAACCACTATAAAAATTAGTTTTTTCCATACAGCAGCCACTATAATTAGTTTTTATTATAGAAAATTAAAATAGATTGTGTTTCACACCAAAACACTATAAAAATTAGTTTTTTTTTCATACCACAGCCACTATAATTAGTTTTTATTATAGAAAATTAAAATAGTAAGTTTTTCACACCAAAACCACTATAAAAATTAGTTTTTTTTTCATACCACAGCCACTATAATTAGTTTTTATTATAGAAAATTAAAATAGTAAGTTTTTCACACCACAACCACTATAAAAATTAGTTTTTTTCATACCACAGGTCCACATCCACTATAATTAGTTTTTATTATAGAAAATTAAAATAGTATGTCTAGTTTGTCTAGTATGTCTAGAAAATTAAAAATTAGTTTTTTTTCATAACACCAGTGTTTGTCTAGTTTGTCTCGCTTAATCCATTTGTGTTATCATGTTGTGTTATTTAAATTTTGTAGGGCTAGTATCAAATATCAATGGCTCAATCCCAATCTTCGACGGCCTCTACCAATTCCGAGTGTAGTGTTTTGAAAAGAAATTCAAGCGATGTCGGATGGGAATATGCCGTTCTTGTGAATCCTAACAATAAGGATAGAACAAAATGTCTTTTGTGTTTGAAGGAATATAGTGGAGGGATTCATAGGTTGAAAGAACACGTTGCTCATATTAGGGGCAATGTTGCTCCTTGCCCTAAGTCAACCAAGGAAGATCAAGAGAAGTGCAAGAAAGCTCTTGAAGATACTAAAGGTAAAAAGAGAGAGAGGAAGGAGGCGGAAATGAATCTTAGGGAGGAAGTGCACATACTAGATGAAGAAGATGAAGATGAAGATGATGAAATGGAAGTTCTAGGATCAAAGAAGAAGCCCCATCATGTTGGTCCCATGGATAAATTTGCAAAGTCCATCAATCCCAATTTGAGTGCAAGTAAGCAAATGAGGCAACAAAACTTAAATGATGCAATTTCAAAGAAGAAAAGTCATGAGGTGAGTCAATTCTTGGCTCGATGGGTGTATGAAACGGCTATTCCATTCAATGCTATCGACAATGATAGTTTCAAACGGTTTGTTGAAGCGGTTGGTCAATTTGGCCCGGGGTACCAACCTCCAACCCAATACCAACTAAGGGAGCCATTGTTGAAGGAAGAGGTAGAAAGAACCAAAACCATACTCAAGAAGCAAGAAGAAGAGTGGGCTTCAACGGGTTGCTCTATCATGACCGATGCTTGGTCCGACCGAAAAAGGAGAAGCATTATGAACTTATGTGTTAATTGCAAGCAAGGAACTTCTTTTATTTCTTCCAAGGAAGATTCGGAGACATCGCACACGGCGGAGTATATCTTTGGATATGTTGACAAGTTCATAGATGACATTGGCCCCAAAAATGTTGTTCAAGTTGTGACCGACAATGCATCCAACAATATGGCGGCGGCGAATTTGTTAAAGGTCAAGAGACCTACCATATATTGGACCTCATGTGCCACCCACACTATAAATCTTATGCTTGAAGGAATTGGCAAGCAAAAGAGTTTCAAAGAAACTATTGAGAAGGCAAAAAAATTCACTATATTTGTGTATGCTCATCATAAGACATTGGCTTTGATGAGAAAATATACAAAGAGAAGAGACATAGTGAGGCCGGGAGCTACGAGATTTGCTACCGCGTTCTTGACTTTGCAAAGTTTGATGGATAAGAAACATGACTTGCGGCAAATGGTTGGTAGCAAAGAATGGGAGGATACTAAATGGGCTACAAAGGGAAAGGGGAAAGAGGCAAATGCAATCATTTCGAGTCCGGGATTTTGGAATAAGGTAAGCCTATGCTTAAAAGTGTTTGCTCCATTATTTAAGATTCTTAGACTTGTTGATGGGGATTGGAAGCCCTCAATGGGCTTTGTGTATGGAGAGCTCAAACAAGCTAAAGAAGATATCAAAGAGGTATACAAGCAACATGAGGCTAGCTACCGGCCGATACTTGAGGTCATTGATGAGAAAGCCTATGAACGGTTAGATAGGCCATTGCATTTGACGGCCTACTTCTTGAATCCTTTTTACTTCTTCAAGGATTCTACCATGAAAGATGATGCAAGTATTATGGATGGGGTTGTTGATTGTGTTGAAGCTTTCTTTCCCGATGATTTTGATATGCAAGATCAAGTTATTAATGTGGAGTTGATCAAGTACAAAAACAAAGAGGGTGCATTTGGAAAAGCCTTAGCCGCAAAGGGATGTGAGTCTAACCATGACAACTATGATCCGGGTAAATGAATAATTACTTTCCTTAGTATTTTTTTTTTGTTGTTAAGTAACTTAGTGCTAATAGAATTGTGTTTCTTTCATGTCTAGTTGGATGGTGGTCTAACTATGGCAATCATACACCCAATTTGAAAAAAATGGCCATTAGAATTCTCTCTTTGACTTCAAGCTCATCGGGGTGTGAAAGAAATTGGAGCACTTTTGAGGGAGTAAGTACATATCCTCTTTAACTAGAAAGCATCTCACTCTCTATAATCTATATACATATATAATATATTAACTTAGGATTTTTCTATTGTGTGTAGATACATACAAAGAAAAGGAATAGGCTAGATGCAACAAGGTTGAACAATCTAGTCTATGTCCAATTCAATGCTAAACTCATCAACAATAAAAAGAGGAGGAAGGAGAAAAAAAGAGATGTCTTACTTGCAAATGAAGCAACACATGCACAAGGATGGATTGTTGAAAGAGGTGATGATGGAATTGATCCAATTTCGGGACTTTCATATGAGTTGATTGGAGAAGCCATGGGAGCGGATGAATACCTTGAACCTAGAAGAAGTGGTAGAAATGTTGGTGTACGAGAGCTACATGAAGATGATTTTGTGTCCGAAGATGATGCCGATGACGATGAGGAGGTAGATGAGGATTTTGAGTGTGAGGACGATGAAGGCCTTGTTATGGAGGGATATGGAGAAGAAGAGGAGATGGAGGAGTAGTTGCTTACTAGTTTCATGCCATTTAGTTTTATTTATTTTTGAACTTTGAACTTTGAACTTTGTAATTGACTAGTGTCTAGTTATTTGCTACTACGTGGTTTTATTTGGTTTGAAGTTGAACTATGAAGATTGACTAGTTATTATGGATTGACTACTTGTTTGCTACTTGGTAGTATTTACTTTACAATTTTACATGTCTCTACGTTGTCTACAATGTCTATATGTTATAAAAAATTAAAAAAAAAAAAAAAACGAGTAATTTCTCGAAGGCCGAGTACTCGCCGAGTACTCGGGCTGGAAGCTCGAAGGTCCCCGGCCGACCTGGGAGCGAGTAGCGAGTTTTAGAACCTTGCTTTTCTTTAGAATGATAAATAGAATCTGATTCTTCATCCCAATTCTCGATGACCATTCTATCGAAATGTGAAAAAAATTGAACAATGTCATGGTCAAATTTCACAAATCTCTTCACTTTTCTATTCAAGCTCTCGCTAAGTTGAGTGCTTCGCATTCCTGCAGTGAATGACCATTTCAAGTATGTATGTGCCCACTTTTCTCGAAGTTCCCAAGTTTTCTTCATCCAGGCATTCTCATGCAAGTCATATGTCTTGATCAAAGTATTCCAACATTTAAATAACTCCTCTTCATCCATACAATGATAAACGCAATGTTTGAACTCCTTGGGAAATTTGGAATTACCCTTCCACAAGTAGCCTAAGTGCTTCAAAGCACTTTGCATGAGGGGAAAAGTGCACAATCCATGAGTAACATCAGGTAAGACAATCGAAATTTCCTTTGCTATTGCGGCATCTTGGTTTGTGAATAAGGAGACCGGCCTTTTCCCACCCATTGCATCCAAGAAGGTATTAAACAACCATTCAAAAGATTCTGCTATTTCATCATACAATACCATCTTTACTACAAACTTCCGATTCAGTAAAATACCATCTTTCTGGCTTTTGTTGAAATAACCTTTCCAAATGCTAAAACCCATAACCCTTCCGTGCTCATTGTAAAAATTATACGCAGCATCCTCTGAGTCAAACTCCATTCCAAGGCGAAGAGAATAATCTTCAAGCTTATCATCCATTCTAACATAATACACACACAAACAAAACCAAATTCTAGATTTAAAACAAGATGAGAACAATCCAAGAGAGATTTGGCATATTATACACAAAAAAAAATAAAATAAAAAATTCAACCCAAAGATGCATCTGGATACCAGCAAAGGAATGCTACTCTGTTGTTCGTTATGTTTCCCAGAATATTACAGAGCACAAATCCAAACACTTGTTATGGACAAACAGTAAGTAAAAACTGAGATAACAAAAATGGTAAACCAACCCACTTCACGATATCACGACAACTCCCATTCCATAGAGAAAAACCTAAATCATGTTTTCCACTAGTATCAGGTTCGAAGAAACCCAGCAGGAGACCATTTTGGAGAACAAAACCATATGGCCCCATATATATATATATATATATATATATATATATATATATATATATATATATATATATATATATGAAAATTGGTAAACAAGCCCAAAAAGATAGAAATAAAGCTAACTGAATTTAAAAAAATAATTTACAAATTAAATTGGCTCTAACTCAACAATTATATATATATATATATATATATATATATATATATATATATATATATGCAAAAAATTTCACATCCAAACTCCCGGATTTTAAAACGTCCGGACCTCCACCTTCCCAATTTTTTTTTTGAAAATCCGAATCGTTAGATGTGTTTAAAACGTGTTTTTAAGGTCCAACGTGAAGATTTGACCAAAAAAAATACCCGGAAGGGCTTGATCGGAGCAGTTTTTCATAAAAACACTAATATAGCGTTTTTATGAAAAACTGCTCCGATCAAGCCCTTCCGGGTATTTTTTTTTGCCAAATCTTCACGTTGGACCTTAAAAATACGTTTTAAACACATCTAACAGTTCGGATTTTCAAAAAAAAATTGGGAAGGTGGAGGTCCGGACGTTAGGTCCGTAAATAGTGGTTTGGATAGGAAGGGGTTCCTATATATATATATATACTTTGTGCTTCCAATGTTGGTCTACTTTTTATAAACAATTCATAATCGATTAAACAATGGGTTACTCACAACTTGTAGATTACACAATGTTTAGTGCATTAAACAAATATATACACAGTAACAATGTTCAAAAACTTTGTATAAACAATGTTAGGGCTCTTAGATCATGTATTTTCTTTGTAAAAGGAGAGAGAGAAGCCATTCTTACTTGGGTGGAGATGAAGCCATGGGGAGGGAAAAATCCGGTGGTAATGGATGAGAATCCAGCGGCAATCGATCGCCTGAAGGGGACGCTAACGGTGGTGCAGCAGCAGCTGTGGACTTGGGTGGAGATGAAGCCATGGAGAGGGGAAAATCCGGCAGTAATGGATGAAAATCTGACGGCAATGGATCGCCGGATCGGGACGCCGACAATGGTGCTTGAACTGCTGCCTCCGCAACAGCTGTGGAGGCCATTTTCTTCGTTTGTTATGCCCTAGGGAGGGAGAAGCAGATCGATATTGGGAAAGATGGATTTTCTGTTTTTTTTTTTAATTTAATTATCAAAACGACGTCGTTTTGTGGGGACAATTTTTAAGAGTGGAAAGTGGTCAAAACTACACCGTTTTAGGCTCACTACACAGCCTATGGTGACTTGGTCACCACAGGCCCCCCGGATCCACATCAAGCACGATTAAATTTATATGTGATCTATGCACCTATACTGTAAGGCTTTGTGTTACTTGTGCTCTATAAAATGATAAATAAAATAAGATGATACAATTTTACTCTGCCATGTTTTTGTCATGCATTAGTTCAGTGTCATGTGACTAGTGGTTTCTTCATAATATAAAAGGTCGTGCAAGAGAAGCAGTGGCCGCACATTTGTCGTGAAGCGGGGACGCAAAGCTGAGTGCATATGACCGGTAAGAAAGTGTCTGCAAATCCGGACCATTGATTTTCAAGATGGACGGTTGTGATGTGCGATGCACCGGTGCTCAACAGCGTCCCGGCTTCCCTTCTATATGGAAGCCGGGACCCTAATGTACACCATATGTGTTGCATCGTCCAATGCACCGATCTCAACCATACAAAAGTGTTTTCAATAGTCCAGATTCGCAGACGCTTTCTTACCGGTCAAATTGATTTCCAAGATGGACGGTTGTGATGTGCGCTGCACATATGGTGCACAACTGCGTCCTGGCTTCCCTTCTATATTCTAGCCGCTCAAAAATACATGCTTCCTACAAAGGGTATCTAGATTTACTTTTGTCCTTCCAAATGCGAGAGAGAATTAGATTCTCACCTTAAGATAAGCGCAGAACAAATGCTGTACGCAAAAACCAGAAGATAGAATGCCCAAAGAATACTGAAAGCACAAGGAATAATTGTAGTTAAACACTGTACAAAATAAAACTTATAACAATAAACCGCCGAACCGCGGCGTGAGCACTTACTGCCATACCATCGCAGAAGTTGCATTGCTTGCTGTTGAGAACATTTTGAGATTCTGGATTAAACTATTGAAGAGAAGGCTTTACACAGATAGCAGAAACGATTCAAAGTAAATCTGAGGTCTGTAACAAACATGTCACAAAGCTGTTAGTTGCACATAAAATGATAAACAAAATGCTAGATTCTCAATGTCCTTTTGGCATGTAGCAGTAACATTCAATAAACACTAAGCAAATAACCATTAGGTAGACATTTCTCAAGAAGTTTCAAAGCAGAAGAAAGAATAGAGTTGCAGTTTGGTTTACTAGTGCATTAAATTAAAGCAGGGATAAGACTCTTTAGTGAAATTAAAGAAAGAACTACAACCAAAGAATTAGCCAATACCTTCTAGTGCTCTGCTTGCAGGTCATCGCTGGAGGGTGACCAGAAACCGCATCAACAAAGAGTAAGGCGTAAGGATCCCTAGGGTTGGTGCTGCAGCCATAGGACCCCTATGCTACATTTGACCCAAGCGTGGGATGGTTAACTGATGGCATAAGTTGATAGTTCATCAAGTTATGTCCCAATTCCACTTGTACAACTTGTACCTTAGCTAGTCACAGAAAGAGAGAAATCTCCACAAGGAACCCTTTTAGGAGCAATCCCTTATACAACTAAAGCAATAACCTCTGCGGATTTTGGGTGCTACTACTAGTCTTGGTTGCTCTACGGCTCTGCCAAAATATTTTCCTAACCAAGTAGAGGAAGCCATTTGTGCCTTGCGCTCGCTACCTTTTCAACCATATGCATATCTGCTTATGGCTTCCGTGATAGGGGCCTCTTTCTATGTTTCCTTGCCATTTAAAGAAAACCCTAATGTTTAGACTTAGGTTAACTGCTTCAAGACCTCTATTACTGCTCCATCTCTCTCCTCCTAAAGCCATCTTGCTCTACCTAGTTTGCCTCCATTGGTCTAGTCCCAAGTTAGTGCCAACCATACTTCCCGGCCGCAACACCTAGCGCACTGAACTGGAATCTCCTAAAAACAAGATGTGGTAGCCTCGACAGAAGAATAAAAACCACTATCTTCATCAGACTAGTGAACAATATTAAGCGCAGGCGATACGGTCCTGGTGTACAGGAAGGTAATAAACTAAAGCTACAATTGTTTGTCTAGGACTGTATATTAATGGATACTGACAGGATGCACCATTTACACAAACACTGATCATCATCTGAGCATCCAAGGGCTAGTTTCTGTCTCCTTCAAGCTGTCTGAAAAAAAGAGTTCCCTAAGTGACCACAGGAAGCATAACAGCATATTTTGATTTGCCCTCCACCACAGATTTTGGTTTACCATTTAAAACTATTTCGGACCTTCAGTTCATTATCCAGTGCCTCTAGCCTGAATTATAACTACAATCTCCCAAGGTCTAAGCACCTATATTTTCAAACTCTGTTTATCCAAAATTCCAAACTAGTAGACAAGCAAAAACTAGAAACAGAACAATTATGCAACTAGACAAAACACTCCAGTTGGGTTTGGGGAAATCAACAGAGAATGATCCATGCAATGAACTTGAGATATGCACTGACGCTCTTCCTCTGAGTACCAAAAGCATTCATGGATGTTCTCCTGGTGCCTGAATCAAGGAATATTTCAAAAGAATCTACAATCTCAATGTCAATGGGAAGTTAATAGTAAATGAAAGCATGGAAACTGGAAAATTTGACAATATGGTATAAGCTTAAGAAGGTAAAAGAAAAACAACATAAGCTTAGGCAGGGAAATTCAGTGATTAAACAAGGTGCAACACCACCATCATAGATTTTTTACTGGCATGTTTCGCTTTGACAAGATCCTTTCTTGAAGATAGTTTATTTATAACACAGAGAGTGATGACTGTTCCACATACCTCTACATTTTCCATCATTTACTTAAATCTGTCCAAAACAATTCCTCTAAACTGCACAACCTAAAAACGAGTTAAGGATTAAAAGGAGTGAGCGAATCACATCTACATGAACATTATCTCTGGTTTAGATATCATAACAATCAACTAAACAAGATGACACGTAGACAACAATCAGTAGAATGGTGAATCTAGCAATCTAAAGTCTCTTAGCATCTCCATTCCATGCTTTGCTGCACCATATACATAACACCTGATTGGACATCTTATTCAAACCAAAAGCATTGCCACTTTGTCCTTTAGACTGCTTTTCTTCTTTGTCAATGGCACTACCACCTCCGTATTGATGTTATTCTGCGGTTCCTGCCTTTGTTTTGTGATATCACCTGCAAATGTCACGTCCTCTTTAGTTAATCCAATCTTGTTTTCCTCCCGTGCGGGCTTCTTCAATAAGGGACCCAAAAGCAGATCCAGCATGTCTTGAGCTGGGTCCCCAGTCCTACTTTGATTGACTACAGTTCCTTCACCAGCAGAAGTTTCAATTGAATTATGAACGGACACCATTTCTTCAAGCCTAGGTGATTTCCAGCTGCGTTGAGGAGCACTGGGAAGCCCTCCTGACTCTTTCCCAGAGTCGGAAATAGCTGGAAGCTGTCTTTCCGCATCCTGTTCTGTATGCAGTGACTGTCGTTGCTCCATATGTTTATCAGTTGTGATATACTGCACAAGAATTCGCAGAAACATGAGATTCCATTGCTACCATTCCTGTTTAAGTCTACCTTCTTCCAATTCAGACACCAAAGTTGGCTCTATTTGTTAATTAAGAATCAATCTCAATGACATTTTCAGGAAACTCCGTAAGTTGACAGTTTTGCTAACTTGTTTAAGGATTTTTTTAGAACAGAATTTTAAGACGGAAATGTTAGCCACTGACCAATGGGCGCTTAACAACGCTATATCTATATAAAATAAAATAAAAAGTACCAAAACTGTATAAAGTATGAAATGCCGGATGGAGTGCAAAATGATTTGGCTTTATTCTCAACTCTACCGTCATGAATTAGGCAGTTGGTAACGAGTAACGAGACCCTTTCAGAAATAATTTGGTGTTATCCAATGACGCAAATCACCACATTTTAGGCTATCAAAGTACAACTCAATATCATACTTGATACTACGCTGATCATGAAAAAGTACTACTAGTTTGTACTCCACTACAAAATTTCAAAAAATCGGAACACAACTACACAAACTCCTCTACTAGTTCACGAAGTTACAAGGAAAAAAGAAAATCACCTCTTGCGCGATACTCATTAAATCATCCATGGTCAACTCTCCATCATCTTCACCCGCCGATGGATTTTCGATTTCCTCAATACTCTCCCTCATCAGTCCATCTGCTACACCTCGTTTTCCACGAGGGCGTTTCTGACCTTTTCTCCCACCTCTGTTGGACCTCTTCTTATCATCAGCAATTTCAAGGACCTCAGCATCACAACCACCTTCATCTTCTTGTTCAATTAATTTCCTTCCTCGTTTCTTTCTCTCACATTTCACAAGTAAACAAGAGTCCACTTCCAAAGATACAGAAACGCCTTTTTTAGTCCGTTTGGACTTGGGAAGATGAATTTCAGATGCATTACCTTCTTTTACCTTGCTAATTGCATTTCCGTTTTCTTCTTTAGAATTTCTTACTTGATCAGCAGCAGCTACACCTATCATCCATAAGGGTAATCGCCGCTTTGTACCCTCATCGTCACGAATCAAAACAACCTCATCATTCATATTGATATTATTGCTTGATCTTAAACAGTAAAGTGCTTTTTTTGCCCACGATCAGGTAAATCTTGCTCAGATGACAAAAGCCCAATAAATCGCTAATCTACACAAAATCATACAACGCTACATTATTAAATCTCAAGAATACAAAAAAATTATAATTTTGACAGAAGTATAAAAATACGATGAAAATAATCAATTATCCAAAAGCAACCACAAATAAGGAGATGAAAGTTAAAAGAGAGAGAAAGATTAGGGTTACCTGTATGCATGTGTTAGAGGAGAGGTTATCAGGGAAAGCAATCACTGTGCAACCACCTCAAATTTAAATTCGAGCAACTGACGAAACTGGGCAATTGGTCATTTTTTGCTGCGGGAGAGAGATTCCCAGTAAAAATTGAGGTGTCGGGCACTCCACATAAATTTCTCCATTTTTATTTCCATTTCGATGAAAAAATTGGGAAATTGAGATTGATGCTCTCTATTTTATATTGACAGTCCCTATTTTTGTTCCTATTTGAAGGAAGTTATTAAACCACCTTTGTACGTTGATAGCAAGAGATTAATGTAATTGTAAAATATAATAGTAGTTTAGTAACTTCACATATAATGGACAAAAAAGAGAGTGTCACTATCAAAATGAGGATTGTCAATATCAATTCCCAACCATTTTATCAAGGCCGGCCCTGTGGGCAGGCTGGGTAGGCCCGGGTCTGGGGCCCACCACAAATAGTCCATTTTTAGGGCCCCAATTAGGTATATATATGTTCATAATAAGTAATAAATATATAATGTTGCACTACAAGAAATAGAGTAGCATTTGGCATAGTGGAAAGGTTTGTGTGTTTCCTAGTAAATGCCAGGGTTCAAATCCCATGGGCCCTTCTTTTCCTTTTCTACCTTTTCTTCCATTTTCTTTTTTCTTGTCATAGTCAGTTTCTACCTTCTCTTCCTTTTTTTTTTTGGTTTCCACACTTCGTGCGTATTCATAAAATGTTCGCATTGCCCATTTCAATTGATTTTCTAATTCTTGCAATAAGAATGACCGAAAACTATTTTTTATTAACATGAAGACACGAATTACAAAAAGATAAAATATGGAACACGGTATTTATTATTTGAAATAAATATTGGTTCTTTAATTTTTTTTCTCTAGAAAAATATAGGGCCCTGGTTTACATTATGGTCTGGGGCCACAAAAATCTCAAGGCCGGGCCTGATTTTTATTATACATCTGCACCTAACCTCCATATCTCCATATATTTAGACATCTTCAGGGACATAAGGAGTTTGGGTTGTGTGTGCCGTGTTTAAAGGATCCATCTCACCCCTCCATAGTCATCAATTGTGTAACAACCCGCCCTCACCTCGCACAATATTGTCCGCTTTGGTCATCCAAGCTCCTTGAACTTCCCAAAAGGTCACCCATCCCTGAATTATTCCAGGGTGAGCACGCTTAACTGTGAAGTACCAACAAGCTTTGACGCCTGCACTGTAAAGACCCGTAAATTCAATTCTATATTTCTTTTTTTTTCTTTTCTAAGTAACGTTTCATTGATGGAGGATGGAGATACGTGTCATGACGTGGTAACATGGCTTGAGGGTGTTTAGGATGTGTTAGAAATGATTAGGGGGTCAAATTGGTGGTAGTTGTCACGCCCTCAATTTTAATAACCAAAATACAATTAATATCCATGTA
The DNA here is from genome assembly GCA_020921065.1 of Vaccinium darrowii. Classification (NCBI taxonomy): domain Eukaryota; kingdom Viridiplantae; phylum Streptophyta; class Magnoliopsida; order Ericales; family Ericaceae; genus Vaccinium; species Vaccinium darrowii. The sequence goes on along the minus strand of CM037160.1, from coordinate 22,116,942 downwards.
GGATAAGTCAAAAGTCATTCACATCTCCATTGAAAAGTCAAAGTCAATTATACAATCCCAAAGTCAAAGTTTAAATGAGATTCTAGCTAAGGGTACCCGTACCCACATTCATGAATATCGAAAGTTTTAAAGTTATTACATAAGTTGAAATCATCAAACGATTGAGGAATTTAAAGTTACAAAATCATCTCCCAAAATACACTAAGTATGAAGATGAGAAAATAACTTCATGATCAATTAATCCTCATGACATGCATCCACACTTCAAGCATCCATCTCAGGTGCCGTGCCGGGTACCTGAAAAATGATAGGTTGAGCTCACTAGCCCAGTAGGAAAACCATTCTACTAACACTAGGTGTATAATGATGATAAGAACACCGGAATATGGAAATGACTTGAGCGAGATGAGAAATGTATGATTTAGAAAACTACCGGTAGCCCATTTTTCATTCTACTACCGGTATCCCTGGAAAAACTCTGAGATTTCATTCTACTACCACCAAGTCATTTCTCATTTCGCTCAAGTCATTTTCATGTTCCGGTGTTTATATCATCTCTATACACCTAGCGTTAGTAGAATGGTTTTCCTATTGAGCTAGTGAGCTCAACCTATCATTTTCAGGTACCCGGCAAGGCACATGAAATGGATGCTTGAAGTGTGGATGCATGTCATGAAGATTATTTGATCATGAAGTTATTTTCTCATCTTCACACTAGTATATCTTGGAGATGATTTTGTAACTCTAAAATCCCTCAATCTTTTGACTATTTCTACTTATGTAATAACATTGAAACCTTTGATATTCATGTATGTGGGTACGGGTACCCTTGGCTAGAATCTCATTTACAGTTTGACCTTGGAATTGTGTGATTGACTTTGACTATTCAATGGAGATGTGTAGGACTTTGACTTATCCTACGTGGATTATGTCTATATTTTGGTTATTTAATTTTGAGGGCGTGACACGCACGGCTTTAAAAGGCCTTGTGCAAATTAGGACATGATCTATTCTCTTATATCATAGAACTCTGTTGCATCTAGGTGGGCATGGGCTATCACATTCTCCCCACCTTACGATGCAACGTCCTCGTTGCATATTGGCCCAGTGACCTTCCCCTGAGAGATATAACACTTAGTTCTGCATAGCACCTTGTTCCCACTCCGGGATTCAAGAGGTGGCTCCTGCAGATTCTAGAGGTGGCTCCTACCCCGTAGTCTGGGGTAGGGATGGCAATGGGGAGGGTAGGGGGTGGATACCACTACCTCCATCCCCGATCCCCGAACCTATATCAATCCCCATCCCCTCCCCGATCCCCACCGGGGATTTTATTTTAACCTCCATCCCCGCCCCAATGCGGGGAACGAGGATCCCCATGGGGAATCGGGGATCCAAAAATAGTTGCTCTTTTTTTTGAACGGCAAAAATAGTTGCTCTTTAATGTGTACGTTTTTTTTTAATAGTCTTACACTTTAAAGTGAATCAACTTGCTACTGTCCCAAAAGCTTGAGTTGTTTGAAACTTTGCCCAATAATGTACATCCAGCACTTCCATCACGTGCTACTGAAGAGTTAACACTTCCATCACGTTACATGCAATCCACTAGAAGAGTTTACCATGTGAGATCACAAATTAATATGAACAAATGGAGTGCACAATCAAATATCAAAACAAACTTTTCTGTAAATCCGGAACAGATAAATTTTAAGTTATGACTTATGAGTTATGACTTAAAATTTAAGTTATGACTAATGAGTTATGACCAGTCCAATAGTCCACTGACCAAGGTTATAGATAGACGGGCCGGGCGGCTGTGGTGGAAAATAAATTTTAAAAACTTATAATACAATATATATATATATATATATATATATATATATATATATATATATATATATATATATATATATATAAATTTCAATTTCCGCACCTCATGATCCAAAATTTTTTTTGACGATCCGATCCGTCCAATGTGTTCAGAAGGTGTTTTCAAGGGTCCACGCGGAAAATCTTCAAAAAAAAATACCGGGAAGGGCTTGATCCAAGCAGTTTTCGGAAAAAATGTAAATATGATCAGAGTAAAGCACAAATTATACTTAATGTAAACAATATAAAATTACTAATTTAAACCAGACATGAAAGTCGGTAAGTATGATCTAAACCAGACATGAAAGTCGGTATATAAAACAGAACAAATTAACAAAAGAAGTAGGTAAGTATGAACACAAAGTAGTAATTACTTGTAATTACTTGGAAACTTACTTCAATTGATTACTCAGAAACTTGGGGAGTACATGGAAGTGGGTAACTTGAACTTTGAATGGAAATTTACTAAAGTGGGGGAATTGGTTTTGCTCCTGAAGAGCTTACACGAAATGGAAAGGGGGAGGGTTTAACAACTTGAGAAATTCTATCTCAAATTTAGCCTATCACTACCTAACTAGAAGGATCCTTTTATAGAATAAGGTCTTGAAAAATTACAATAATTTCCTAACTAAAATTTTACTTTTCTTCAACTTTCGGTGAATAAATGATGCTGTCTTTACTTTCGGTTGAGAGGAGAATGTTTTAGCTTTCGGTGAAATAATGTTGTCTTCACTTTCGGCTGAGGGATAACTTGCATGTGACTTGCTTTTTTGGTGGATGGAGCACTTGCTTGTGGGCATTACTTTTACTTGGGAAAATCTACTTGTAACAAGAATGCCTTTTGTTGACTAGGAAAATGTTTGCAATGAGTGCCAAACACTTTTGGCTGGAAAATGCTGCCTTCATAATTCATGCTCATAATTCATACGGATCTTGAGCATCTTGGAACAGAGAGCTAAATGGATCCGGCTGGGATGTGGATGATATTTCAGAGGATGCATCTTCTTCTTGTTGACTTGCTTGGGCCATTAATTGTAGTGCTATTTTGACTAACTCAGTGTTACATTCTGGAGATTAACTTGCTTGTGTCAAAATTTGTTGAGCCATTTTGTTTAGGTCAGAGTTTTGTGGCTGGGGTTTTACTTTTGCTTTGCTTGAAGAGCTTGCTGTTGGACTGCCGAGCCTGATAGTAGGATATGTTGACTGTGATGGAGAACATGACTGGGATTGAATAACTGGAGTTGGGACTTTGACTGGAGTTGGGACATTGACTGGGAATTCTTCTTTGACTTGGTTGATGATCCTTTGATGAAGAAAACTTGTCCCACCATTTGACTAGAAATTGTCTATTGACTGTGTTGTTGATAATGCAAAATTTCCATCTAAAAATCCAGGGAACTTTGTATTTGGCCATAAATAACAGGAGATCTGGGAACTGGCTATCATGTTTATTTGATTTTCTTTTTGAAGAAAAATAAGTTACTTGGTCTAAAAGTTCAATGGGAATGATATCAGGAGTTGCACCATAATGTTCCCACCAACGAAGAAACCATGTAGGAAAGACTGAATTGAAATATTGATCGAACTGGAGAAACCATGAATGACTGTATTTTTCATTTTCATGAAGAAGAGCTTTGGACCAAGCTTCAATATAATCATAATAATTGTAGGGAATATTGTGACCAGGTAGGGTACGTAGGGAAGAAGCAGGTCCCCATTCATCTAAATTAATGATATGGTGGATATAAAGAGAATGGTAGATAATTATCTGGGGGTTACTTTTGTCTTGGATTGGCTTGAATATGGCTGACTGGGTTTGTTCAAGAATATCTTTATAATAGACTATTGATTTTTCTGGGTGGTGAGGAATAAAATGCCATTCTGGGGGAAAATAGTTTTGTGCTAGGGTTATGGGGTTGGTGATTCGAATGAGAGAAGGTTCGATGTAAAATAGTCTAGTGGTTTGGGATTTGGGAATGTAGATTGACTTTGTTGGATAAATTGTTTTGGTTTGTGGGGTTTGGACAATGGGGTTTTGGACATTGGTTTTGGAGATTTGGTTTGTAGGGGCATAATTTTGACTAACTTGTGGATATGCTAGAGCTGAATTGTATGCAATTTTTGGAATTTGTCCAAGAACGTGGTACCTGTTAATGAGCTCAACAGGAGAAGCAGCAGATGTAGTGACTAGTTGATTACTCGTATCTTGTGATGGAGGAGGTGCTGGATGCTGGGGTTGTTTTCCTTGCTTTTTATTCTTTTCGGCCATTTTGCTGAATATTGCCAAAATATTTAGCTAAAATATTTATTGTTTACTAAACAAGAATTCTCTAGTAAGAAAATCAGGAATGGAGTTCTGATCTCCTTTAATATATTCAATATCAAAATCCAAAATACTTAAAATTGATTGCCATCTAGCAAATATTTGTTTACTAGCAATATTTTGGACATCTTTTTCTAAAACATATTTAGCACTTTTGCAATCTACTCGGACCAAAAACTTTTGGTTAAGTATATCATCTTGGAATTTAGAAATACATAATACTATTGCTAAAATTTCTTTTTTAATAGTACTATAGTTATTTTGTGCTTTATTCCAGAGACCAGAATGAAATCTAACAATTTGTTCTGGAGAATTTGAACTGACTCGTTGGAGGAGAATGCCACCACAACCAATGTCAGAGGCATCTGTTTGAATAATTTTGAAAGAATTGACTGTGGGGATACCAAGACAAGGTAATATTTTGACATATTTTTTTACTTCAATAACGACAGAAGTATGGATGGGTGACCAAGGAGGAGGATTAATCTTTGTAACTGATTTTTATCTATAATTTCATCAGGAAATTTGTCTGCAAATTGAATTGCTCTACTAATTGGTACTATTGTTGCTTGATAAATGTCATATCCTAGAAACCTAATTTTTGTTTGGAACAATTTAATTTTTGGGGCAGAGATTACTAAGCCATTATGCTTTATAATATCTAAAAAAGAATTTAAGTGTTTCCAATGTTCATCAATTGATTTTGAGAAAATAAGGACATCATCTATATAAACTATAATAAAATGACTGAAGGGGTTGAATATTTCATTCATGATATTTTGAAATTCACTAGGGGCATTTTTTTAATGCAAAGGGCATTACGTTCCATTCATAATGTCCAAATGGTGTAGTAAAGGCAGTTTTATATCTATCATTTGGGTGGAGTTGGATTTGCCAGAATCCACTTTTTAGATCAAATTTTGAAAATATTGCTGCTTCACTTAATCTATTAATTAAATCTTTCTTATTTGGAATTGGGTACCTAATCCATTCTAAAACTGTATTTAATGGATTGTAATTAATTACTAATCTAGGTACACCTCTTTCAATTTCAGCATTTTTGTTAACATAAAAGGCAGGGCAAGACCATGGGGATTTACTTTTCCTAATTATGTTATTATCAAGTAAATTATGAATTTCTTTTTTACAAGTTTCCATTATTTCAGGATTCATTTCGATAGGTGTAGATTTTGTTGGTATTTGTCTTTCACTAAAATCTTTTGTATATGGTAATGTTACTATATGTTTTTTCCTATGCCAAAATGCACTAGGTAGGTTGGAACAGACTTCTTTTTCTAATTTATTTCTGAAATCTTCTATTTTTTGAATTACTATTTGATTAGTTAATTGATCTTCTATTCTTTTATATCTGATTTCTTCTTGGAGAAATTTTAAATGTTTAGATTTTTGACTTATTCTATTAATAGTTTGTAATTCAAAATTATTTTTTAACTGTCTTAATTCTCGATGTTCTGGTGGTTCTAAGAATTTAAAGATTACCTTTTGTCCTAATAGTTTTGTACTGATTCCTTTACTATTAGTTGAAAATGGGTAGAGTAAGCAAATAAATGGTATTCCTAGAATTACTTTATCAGTTAAATTGTTGACTAAGACAAATGAAGTTTTAAAACAGACATTGTTTTGACATACATGGACTTTGGGTAATTTGTAGTTGATGCTCATTTTACTACCATTAGCCGAACTTAACTGTTCAGTTGTTTTGTGGTAATATTTTGTGGGTATTAATCCTTCTTGGATACAGTTTAAATTAGCTCCAGTATCAACAAGAGCAGGTGTTTCTATTTCGTAATCATTTACTACTATTTTTACTTTAACTGTCCATTTTTGGATGAGATCCATTCTTTGTATTTTGTGGTTGTTTTTGTAAGGACCCGTATTATTTTTTTTATATAACACTTTTTCCGGAATAATGTTGGGTAAATGTGAGGAATTAAATTTTGACTTTAGGGGTTGATTAGGGAGCTTTCAAATGCACTTGGGTGTGTTTAAAACACATTAGAAAGTTTAGGGGTGTAAGTATAAGAGGTAGGGGGTATATAACACTTGTTCTCTTGCATTTTTTTCAAAATTTTCCAGAGCACTGCCCTCTCTCTCTCTGCCGACAGCCTCCCTCTCTCTTCTCCTCCATTTTTTTTTCTTTCAAGCTCACCTCTTGCCTTTCCCACTCAACCCCTTCAAAAACCAAGGTCATATTCACGTTCTACGCACCGTGGGGAGTTCGGGTCACCTTGGAATCACACCGGGAGCACCAATTTCGGGTTTGTGGGAAATCCAAGCTTAGGGCTTCATTCACCCACATTTTTCAAATAAATCCTTGAGGTAGGGGAACAATTTTCTACTCTCTCTAGTTATATGTTGGTGATTTATTTCACATACATGGATTTTAGCTTCTATTTCATTGGATTTCATGTTTTCCCCAAATTGGGGTGGGTTTCTCACTTGATTTCTTGATCTACTCTTTGGCTTATCATTTGATGAAATTGGGGGTGAAATTGACTTCCCTCCATGTCCAATTGTTGCTTTGCACTTCCAATTTGAGCATTTGCTATCCTTAGTGTGATTGGGTTGAAATTCCACACCCTTAAGGTGAAAATCTGCTCTGTGTACTGTTCATGCTGCTGCCTCTGTAAAATTCAGCGACTGCCCCTGTTTCTAGGTAGTCTCGGTCACCCTTTTTTATGTCCATTTGATCCCCGATCGCTTGTACTTTGATAAAACCGCCTTTTGGCACCACTTTCGGACGTATTTAACCCGAGAACTTTGGTTTTATAAGCAAATGAGTCGTTTTACATTCCATGAGAGTTTAATGGTTTTTTTTTAAAGTTCGGATGTGTGTGTGCGTAACGAATTTTAATGAAAGATGCGGAAAAATGAAGTGAAGTTTTGAAAGACGGACTACTTATAGAAGTTTTGATGAAATGTTTGGGGAATGATGAGATATAATTAAATCGATACCCTCGTTGGATAAAAAGTATTTGATAAAGGCTCGCGGGGCCTATGGAACCCGGCAGAGGCACGCGGGGCCTATGGAACCCGGCAGAGGCACGCGGGGCCTACGGAACCCAGCAGAGGCACGCGGGGCTTATGGAACCCGGCAGAGGGATTAAATCCCTAGCACTTTGTAAATTTGATGATTTTCTTCAACAAAAGAAACGAGAAACAAAGTTTTGGTCTATCCCTAACATTTCGTCGGAACTTGTTATACAAACTTAATTTTGACTTGGGTGATGAGCTTGGGTGTTGGGGTGGATCCTTGGAACTGCTTGAGTACGTCGAAAATTCCTAAGTTCTCTTCCATGCCTTAGCCCCGTGAATCCATACATGAGCCCTCATTTGACATGTCTAGCTCTCATGTGCATGCATCATATTCATATGCCTAGCGCTAGTAGATTAGTTCTCCTACGAGCTAGTGTGCTCACCCTATCATTTTCAGGTGCTCAGCTTGACCGTGCATAGTGTGGAGCGCATGACATGGATGAAGAGCATACCGGCATGGAGTTATTTTATTCATCTTTTTGCATCAAACATTTCTTTTGGGAAGATGATATTGTAACTCTAATCTTTTCTTATCTTTTGACTACGGATTTGTAATAACTTTGAGATTTGATTTCACCTTTGGGGCAAGGGTGCCCAAACATTGAACGCCATTGGGCTAGGGTCGTGTTTTAGTTAATGAAAATCTTTATCTTTTAATTTATTTATTGTATGAGATCCTCTTATCTATGTTTTGTAAAAATGAGGGCGTGACAGTTTTGATTGGTGTTTTGTTTTTTAATCAAATTTAGTAAGATTTTTATGGAGTTGGATTTTAATCTTTTCATCTAGTGTTTTATCAATTTCCTTTAATTTCATAATCTCTTTTTTAATAATTTTCTCTTGTGTATATATATATATATATATATATATATATATCATTTGGATATCGGTAAAGGCTTGATCGGTTCATTCAAATTTATCCAGTAAAATTTGACAGGAATCAACTAAATGAACTGATCAAGCCCTTACCGATATCCAAATGAGTTAATTTTTTACAGATAATCTTAAAACCATGTTTTAGATAAATTGAGCGGCTCTGATCATTCGTGTGGGGTTTAAAAAAAAGAATTTGTGTCAAATGTTGTGTTATTCGTTGTGTTAACGGAACCGCCCCTATATATATATATATATATATATATATATATATATATATATATATATATATATATATATATATATATATATATATATATATATATATATATATACACACAGTCCACTTCCCTTCCAAACTCCCTTAACTTAGTTAAGTTACGGACCTCATTGAATTTCGACGATCCGAACCGTTAGATGTGTTTAAAACGTGTTTTTAAGGCCCAACGCGAAGATTTGGCAAAAAAAATACCCGGAAGGGCTTGATCGGAGCAGTTTTTCATAAAAATGCTAATTTTTTTTGGCCAAATCTTCGCGTTGGACCTTAAAAACACGTTTTAAACACATCTAACGGTTCGGATCGTCGAAATTTGGTCCGAAAAGTGGAGGTCCGTAACTTAAGAGGGTCCGGGAGTTTGGAGGTGAAGCTCGGTGTATATATATATAATTATGTGAACGGGGATGCGGGGAGGGGCGGGGATCGGGTAGGAGACTAACAATACCATCCCCTACCCGATCCCCGAAAAAATCCCCGAATCCCCTTCCCGAATGGGTAGGGGACGGGTTGGATAGGGGCGGGTCGGCCAAGATTGTCATCCCTAGTCTGGGGTTGTGCTTTGATACCAATTGCAACGACCCGCCCCCGGCTTGCACAATATTGTAAGCTTTGGTCGCCCAAGCTTCTTGAACTTCTTAGAAGGTCACCCATCCCTGGATTACTCCTGGGTGAGCACGTTTAACTTTAAAGTACCAACGAGTTTTGACGCCCGCTCGACTTTAAAAGGCCTTGTGCAAGTTATGGCATAATCTATTCTCTTATATTATAGAACTCTGTTGCATCCAGGTTAGCATGGGCTATCACAAATTGCCTATGTGAGTGGGTAAGTAAAATTACCATCTTACCCTTATCCCAAAAAGAGGTTGTTCAATAAACAAAATTCACACATTAAAATTGAATGAATTTAATAATAAGTGATTAAGTAGTGAGATCATTTGGAAGATTGAAACGCGCGGTCAGACACCATGTAGCTATATCGACCGGCACCCAAGTTTTTCTCTCGACCAGTGTTCACCCAAAATGAATAATAAGAGTGACATTGAGTTCTTCTATTTACTCTGACAAAGTAGTAAACAAGTGGCAAAAAAAGGTGTATAAGCATCTTCAGCAAATCCCTCAAAGATCAAATTTTAAAAAATTTGAGGATCAACCGTGAGATTTGTGCTCCAGCAGATCCCTCAAACACCAAACAATTTGAAGCCACCCCTTGAATTCCCTTTCTCTCTCTTTAGAGTTGGGGAATGGCATCATTACCATCCTGGCCCTTAGACCAAGTATTCTATTTGGTTATTTACTAAAATCACCCTTTTGGGAGAATGATGGATTGTTATTGTAGACGATTTGGAAGTTATAATGGGTTCCATTTGTATACTTGGTGGAATCCAGCATATCCCTCAAATTTCAAAATATTATTATTTTATTGCCTACTTTACCATTGCATCTCTTTTTGCAATTTTATTACCATTTTTTGTGGCAACTTTAATTATTGGACCAGTAATTCTTTTGTTGCATTTTACTTGTCTTTTATTATTGTACCATTTCTTTTGCTGCAAATAATTACCCTTGAATATGCAAAAATTTAAAAAAAAAAAGTCTTTTGTTATTTTACCCAACTTACCTATAAATATATCGCTTACTTTCACAACAAAACACAATCTTATCAACTTGTATATTTTATCTCCCAAATATTTTAGAAATTAGTAATTTTAAAAGAATTGTAATCAAAGTGATTAACTAAAAACGTAGAGTGACCAAAATATTTTTTAAGGTAAGAGAGATACCATTTTACATTTAAATCAATTAAACTAAACATATATAGAAAACAATAAAATATTAAAGTTCGAAGAATCTAGTGGGATACACCACATAAAGTGCCTCTTCAAATTTTGAGGTGTGGTGGCAAAGTACAATTTTGAAGATAAATTTTGAGGTATATGACAGAGATGCTCTAAGGACCCAATGTACAACACTTTAAGCAACAAGAGGGACCACACATCATTAACCTAAAAATCAATGGCAAGAGGGACCACATTACACTTGAACCAATCCCTAATTTTCAACTAAAAAATCGATTCAAATAAAAAACCGTAATTTTCCCAATAAGTACCTGAAAGATATGTGTCCCAATTTCATTCCATGTAAAATGGCCTCCCTGAATTGCCCCCAAAACGACGTTGTTTTGGGTGAAAGATAGACACATCATCAATTTCAAAAATTGACAGACACAGACGGCGTGAGCCTATTGAAAAAAAGTTTTAAAGTTTGGAGGTTTATGGACATTGCGGTCATAGTTCAGAGGCTCTTTTGGAATTCTCCCAAAAATAAATGAAATTTCTAACGAGGGTATTATGGTCCTAAAACGTTCATACAATCCAAATTCTAATTTCACATGCTTTTAAGTTGAATATCAATAATGGACTCAAATTATGGTCAAAACTGTAAGTAGAGCATGTCCAGGGGTCAAAGTGTAATATCATAATTTGAAATTTCAACACACTGGAACAATCTGTAATTCTGGTTTGGATTGTTCGTTATTATAATATTCTTAGGAAAACTGTTTGGCAAGAGTATAAATGTGTATTATTTTTTTAGAATAGAGAGAAAATATTATTGATCACTGCACAATGCCGAACAAGTAGGAATTAAATGATGCAATTGATCAGAATGCAGGGAGACCTGTAAAAAAAAAATTACTTCTAACAAAACGCAGGTGTATTATTGTGATTCAATTATTGTTGCTGTTATTCATTAATTAATTATTCAACTCATTCATCCTACAAGTTGAGCCATTGACCTTATCATTTATTATTTAGTTTGTTGATGCTATTCGTTGAACCATTAACTTATGTTTTTTGAAAAAATTCTTTCTGAGTCTTTGGTTATCCTTTTTGTTTATACTTACGTCACATTGTATTCTCTACTTTCGCATGCTTGACTACTCACTTAGCTTTTAACTTAGTGATTTTATCCACATTTTTTATCCAGTTTAGTTGTGGAGCATAGTAGTGGACTTTGAGGCAGTCTCGGGACCTACCGTTTGGACTTCTAGAGCTTCGCATTGTCATTTTATTTTAGCCATGCACTTTTGTTAACTTTAGAGTATTGGGAATTTGAGATGTTGTTCATTTGTTGCAAAAAGGTTGGTTTTGATTCACATATTTTAATTTTATTAAATATTCAATTCCTATTTCTTTTGAGTGGCTTATTTACATTTTTGGTCCCCAAAGTATTTTTCACGTCTCAATTTAGTCCCCAATGCTTCAATTGCTAACATTCCATCCCTAACGTTTCAAATTTGTACCAATCAGGTCCCTGACTCTCACTCAGTTACTGGACTCCGTTAAAACAAGGGGCAATCGTGTCTTTTCCCCTAACCCCAACCCAACCCCGTTAACCCCAACCACTCGTCGTTTTTATTACATCACATCTTACTTTACCAATTACCCACTCCCAATCCACTCCAACTCCCAGTCTCCCACTTGCATTGAAGCACTGCGATCGATCACCACACCTTCCATCGATATCACCATTGACGCTTGGAGAGCGATTGGAAGATTCCGAAGATGATAAATCTTGCAGAATATGCAGATTGGATGGAGAAAGGCAAAGGTACGAAAAACCCATCATACCGTGTTGTATACGTATATGTATACGTATATATGTATACGTATGTATGCTGTAAATGTTTGTGTATGTATATGTATATATATATATATATATATATATATATATATATATATATATATATATATATATATATATATATATATATATATATAAGTAAATATGAACTAAATGTGCGTGCATAGAGTGCAATGTTAGTATAGAGTGCAATGTTAGTAGTTGGTTTGTTTGTTTGTTTATGGAATTTATGCACTAGAAAAGTTAAAGTAAATAGGGTTTTGTTGTTGCTTTCCTTCACGTTTTTTTGGTTGACGAGGAAAAAGTAACCACCATTTTTTAAATGCATTGGGCCTTTTTTGCAGAGGCCAAAGTCTATCTTGGGGGTGAGTTTGTCACATTTCATGGGCTACACTCAGATTATGTGTTAATGCTTGAAATGAATTGCATGGCCCAGAAGCTTGGGTATGCTGACCCAATGAGATTTTATTATAGCAAACTTGGATTGTCATTGGATAATAGACTTGTGCCTTTTAGTACTGATGCCTTATTACTGGATATGTTGAAGTTTCTTCACAAGGACAGGCTTGCTAAAGAGTACTTGGAAAAAGTAGAAGATCAAAGTTTAGTCCAAAGTCAGGTGGCTGGTACCAATTGTATTCCAGCCCACGAAAGTGACCCACATGAGCAGAGTCAGGCTGAATTTTGTGACCTCACCTCAGAAACAGAAGTTGGGGTTGGGCCAAGTAATACAGATCCTGGGCCTGGGCTTGGGTTTGGGTTGGAGGAGGTTCATATGGAGTCTAGTTTGGGCTTTGAAATTGACAGTGAAATTGGGTCAGTGGAAGTCAATATAAATAAGGATGCTGGAGTTGGGCTACAAGATGTTACCCTAGATCAAAACCTTCCATATTGGGATTTAGGGTTTGAAGAGGCAAAGCTGAGTGATAGGGCAGACAATGAGGACTCTGGTGATGAGGTGCACTATAGTGACCACTCATATATAGAGGATGATGATGATGAATTGTATCAGACATACGTTGATGGAGAAGAGGAATTTGATGGTCTGCGTGATATAGAGTCAACAAAGGAAAAGAGCCTGTGGGAATGAGGATCTGTTGAGTGATGGGGATTCCAAGTATGGATCAAACTATAGTTATGATAGCTCATCTGATGAGGAGAATAGCCAGACTACAAAGACCCCCTTCAAGCAGTTCAATAGTGCTACAGAAAATCCCCATTTCAAGATTGGCATGCTATTTGGCACCCCAGAACAATTGAAGAAAGCTATGAAGCAATATGCTATCAAGAATTAAAGGCCAATAAAGCTTGTGAAAAACGACAAAAGAAGGATTAGGGCTAAGTGTTTGCCTCCCTGTGAGTGGGAATTGTTTGCAGCAAAGGTTTTGGCTAAGTCTTCATACCAGGTGAAAACATATATTAGTAACCATACTTGCATTAAAACTTACACAAATAGAAATGTCACCTCAACCCTCATTGTCACACCCCAAAATGGGACATGACCGGCCGTGAACCACAAGGCCAACTGATGGATCACAAAGCCTAAAAATAAATTAAATTAAATTAAATATGAAGTCGACAAACACCAAACGATTATTTCTTATTGTCAAACAAAAGAGAGTCAATATGTCTCAACCAAAGCATGAGGAACTGCCATCCCATGAACAAGAAAATAAAATATTCCTCCATCGACAAAAAGAATCTCATAATTATTTTTACCAAAAAGGTTTAATAATATGCGGAAGCGAATAAATAAAATACTAAAACTAGGATGCAATATCCTATGGAGGTCGACACAAAGAACCCCCAAGATGCCGCCAGAGTCCTTATCTACTGGCTCGATTTCCCTAAAAATGATGGTGGATTAAATCCGTCAGCTGACAAGCTCAGTGAATGGCAAATCATGTATAATAAATAAAGTTCTAAAGCAGGGATAAAAATATTTTAGCATGTAAATATAATTTGGCGTGCGAGGTGTACAACAAATCTTTAAATTATATCAATAAATCATTTTTACCAATTACAAGTCTTTTTGGTGATCACAATATGATATCCAACAACAATGGGGAACCACAACCAATACCAATTCGTACCAAGTGCCAGTGAACAAATCTCTCAAAATAATTGGATCCAATATCGAAACTTAGAGTCACCACGAGTAGGCAGCCGGTGGAAATTTTCCCTAAGAACGATCCAGCGAAAGTCAGCCATTGAGCATTAGGGTCACCGGCCAGGACACGGTCTCTTCCCTAATGGCTAGAGTCACCCGCACACAGAGGATTAATTTCCCTGGACTTTCAATAATAAATGTTCCCATCAATATCCACCAAGTTCTCACCAAAAGAATATATATTTTTTTTTTTTGCACGCCAATTGAAAGAGCCACTATAAACCATTCACATTTCAATAAACAAATGATAATTTTTCCAAAAGAATAATTCAAGGGCCACGTCGAGTTCGAAAATACGTAACATGTTTAACCACTCACCTGGGTCGAAAAATAATGCAATTCAAATATGTCAAAAAGAGACTAACCTGTACAAAATAGAAAATACGAAATAAATAACTATTCAAATAACATAACATTGAATGTGTGAGTTAGGACTTTCTTATAGCGCCCAAGCCTAATCCTAAGTCCAATCATCAGTAGCCATCTGAAAACTACAAAACCCAACTTCAATTTCCTACTCTAAGTAATCTGTTTCTAAGTGTACCAAGTCTTCAATTCCCATACATGCAATACAAAAAAATTTATTCTTCTACTACCACTGTATATCACCGAAACCCATAAACACCTATTGCACTAAGAATTTAATAATGTTCTCGGTAAATAACTCCACTAAAATGCCAAAGAATTGCATCAGATCATCACACGCGGCATGGCGCATTCACATGGCAATTCCCACTGCCCCCTTTGTCATCGAGAACTCCCCAAGACAATACAAGTTGCAACCCACCAATCAAACTTAAAATAATGTCCGCCCAAAACTACGATCCTATACCAAATGGTACTGATTCAAGGTAATGAAATAAACGAGAATGATGCTGATACTTACCACAATGGAGGGCTATGATCAAGAGCATGAAGACCAGCCCGAGAAACCTTTATGCGGCTACTCTCTCTCAAGACCCTAATTTTAGCTTTTTAAACCTAATGACTTGTGAACATCTATCGGATTGTGGCTCCTTAAAACCATCCACTAGTCACACACCCCCTAAATTATAGCAACTATAACCTAGGATAACGTAGATAACAAATAAAAATAGGTATATTAACCAAATTAGCCTAATAATAGAATATTATACAAAATGTAATCTTATGTACACCCTAAATTACAATAACGTCAATGATAATAAAAATAAAAATAAAACAATTAACTTGGTCCCAATTATAGCAACTAAATTTCTATGCGTAAAATAACTGTTACGAAAAGAAAAGTTAGGGCGTAACATCCTTCCCCCCGTAAAATAAATTTCGTCCTCGAAATTGTTGACTCACCTCACACAAACAAATGTGGGTACTTATTGCGCATCTCCTCATCAACCCAAGAAACTACGCACCTCTGTCACTGATGTCGGACGTGGCCAATCGACAATAGCCTCCACCGTCTTACTATCGACAGACACCCCCTCCTTTCTGATTACATGCCCAAGGAAAGACACGCTATCCAACCAGAACTCACATTTCTTAAACTTCGCATACAACCTCTGCTCTCTAAGAATCTGAAAGACTATCCTCAAATGCTCCTCGTGTTCCTCTCTACTCTTGGAATATATTAAAATATCATCAATGAACACCACAACAAAGTGATCAAGTTGGAGTTTAAAGACCCTATTCATCATATCCATAAATGTTGCAGGGGCATTAGTCAAACCAAAAGGCATCACTAAAAACTCATAATGTCCATAACGTGTTCTAAAAGCTATGTTCAGAATGTCTGCCTCCTTAACTTTTAACTGATGGTAACCAGACCTCAAATCAATCTTTGAAAACACCTGAGCCCCTTGCAACTGATCGAACAAATCATCTATACGTGGTAATGGATATCTATTCTTAACTGTAACCTTATTCAACTCCCTATAGTCAATACACAATCGCATAGAACCATCCTTCTTTTTTACAAATAAAACAGGAGCTCCCCACGGTGACACACTAGGCCTAATAAATCCCTTATCAAGCAATTCTTGCAACTGCACCTGTAACTCCCTCAACTCAGCTGGTGCCATTCTATAAGGAGCCTTAGAAATAGGCGTTGTACCAGGAACAAGGTCTATTGTGAACTCAGCCTCACGATCTGGAGGAAGACCAGGTAGATCCTCTGGAAATACATCAAGAAATTCCTTTACTATAGGCAACTCCTCCAATTTTTGTACAGATTGATCCTCACTCGCCACATAAGCTAAATAACCACCACACCCCTTCCTCAATAATCAACTTGCTTGTAGAGATGAAAGAAAACTAATCGATGACATGTTCTGATCCCCTTGTAAACTAAACTCTAACTCCCCTAGCATAGCAAAGGCCACCCTCTTCTTACTGCAATCTATGGTGGCATGGAATTTTGACAACCAATCCATCCCTAGGATAACATCGAAGTCACACATCTCCAATGAAATAAGGTCTACTGGTAAAATTCTGCCACCTATCTCTACACCACAAGACTTAGACATCTAATCCAATTTCACTATTTTCCCTACCGGAGTAGCCACCATAACACATACGTCTAATACCTCAATAACAATAGGTAATTGGCGCAGATATCTAGGAGCAGCAAAAGAATGTGTAGAACCAGAATCAAACAAAACTCGAGCAGGTACATTCGAAATAGAGAGAGTACCTTGCACCACGGATGGCGCATCCTTAGCCTACTGCTGAGTCAAAGCATACACACACCCCTCAGTCACATTCTGCTGCCCCTGACCCCCATTTCGAGCATGCTGCCTATAATTCCCCTAATTATTTGACTGTCGCTGATTATGCCCACCTCCATGCACTGGCTGTCGATGACCTTGAGGTGCATGATTCCTTCCATCAACCTAAGCTCTACAATAGGTTGAGATATGACCAGCTTGCCCACAAGTGAAGCATATCCGAGGTGATCCATCACAACGAAAAGTCGCTGCATGTGGCTTACCACACTTGAAGCATGGTCTCGATGCCTCTCTCACCCCCTCATTAGTATGAATCGATGTCTGCACCCTCTTTGAGGAATATCCACTACCACTACTCTGTCCAGACCTGTACTTCTTGTACTGATTCTCTGCACACTTTTCCTCTGCTATATCCTTCTCTGCTGTCAGAGCTTTAGTCACAAACTGAGATAGGGTCTCACTATCCAATAAAGAAACCCTTCCACGAATATCAGGTTGAAGCCCCCAAGAAAATGCCACACCTTATCTTCCTCTTTTTCCACCAGTTTCCCTACAAACCTTGACAACTCATCAAATTTGCGCTGATATTCTTCCACTGACATATTCCTTTGTTCCAATTTTAGAAACTCAGTGCGCTTTTGATTCTTAACTGCTGGTGGAATATATTTATCTTCAAAATCCTTCTTAAAAGCGCTCCAAATTAATTCATGCTCCTTTCCTTTATATTTCTGCTTGGCCATACGCCACCAATGCTCCGCATCCCCTTCTAGCTTATACGTTGCTAGTGACACTTTCTGCGCCTCTGAACAGCTCAAAATGTCAAATATCTTTTCCATCCTTAATAACCAAGCTTCAGCATCAGATGGTTTGTCAGACCCCATAAATGATGGTGGAGTAGTCTTCAATAACCTATCCAGAACTGTACCCTTATCCAAAGTCATTGACCTTGATGCATCTGCTGGTCCTGCCTATACTTGTTGCCCTGTGAACAATCCTACCAATGTCTAAATGGCTTGATAAGCAGCTGTGGGGTCAATAGTAGTTATGGGTGCAACAGAATTGACAATAACTTATGTAATTGGATCAACGGGGGTTGTTGTGTCAACTGGCTCAACAGAAGGTTCCCGGTCTAGTGTATTATCGTGAGTTGTCGGGGAGACATCACCTCTGCCACGACCCGTTGAAATAGTAGAACCACGACCACGGGCAATAGGGTGGCACGACCATGGCCAAGAGCAGTATGAGTGGCACGACCGCGGCCACGAGCAATAGGAGTGGCCCGACCGCGACCTCCAGCTGCTGAACCCCCATAAGTGAACCTGATAGTACGACGTGAGCAATCCATCTCCTAAATCACGTCAAAGAACAATCCAGATATGATTATATAATTGTGAAACAATAACCAATAATCTATAAATAAATAAACAATCAAGGAACTACCTAAAGGACTCTGGGGACTTGAACCTCCACTAATGATAATGATGCAATATGAATGCAAAAATGTTTTATTATTATTATTATTATTATTATTATTATTATTATTATTATTATTATTATTATTATTATTATTATTATTATTATTATTATTATTATTATTATTATTATTTATATAAGAAACCTAAGCTCTGATACCACAATTGTCACACCCCAAAATGGGACATGACCGGCCGTGAACCACAAGGCCAACTGATGGATCACGAAGCCTAAAAATATAATAAATTAAATTAAATATGAAGTCGACAAACACCAAACGATTATTTCTTAACCCTCATTGCTAAAAAATACATGAAGGATCTGAGGGCTAATCCAAGACTCCCAATTACTGCTTTCAAAGAGAGAGTCAGGAAAGAGTTGAAGGTAGACGTATCAAGAAATCAGTTGTACAGAGCTAAGAGGAAAGCTGCAAAGATGATTTATGGGACTGATGTTGAGTAGTATGGGAGATTGTAGAATTACTATGAGGAGTTGAGACGGTCAAACTCTGGATCCACAGTTGTAATGGATGCACCAATGGATGAATCAGTTGGCCAACCAAGGTTCAATAGACTTTACATTTTCTTGGGGTCTGTCAAGTCTAGATTTCTTAATGGTTGTAGGAAAATAATAGGGGTTGATGGTTGCCATTTAAAGGGAGAGTACAGTGGTCAGATTCTAACAGCTGTTTTCGTTGACCCTAACAATGCTATGTATCCCATGGCATGGGTTGTAGCAGAGAAAGAAGATAAGGATATTTGGGGTTGGTTTATCACATTGATCAAAATGGATTGTGGGATTACAGATGCCAATGAACATGAATGGACCTTCATCAATGACAAACAAAAGGTTTACCATTTAGCTTTGTTCCATTTCATCAATAGATTTAACTTATTTGCAACCTGAAATCATTTGTAACATTAATAATATGTTCTATTTCTTGAATTTGCATTGCAGGGTTTAATCCCCATACTTAATGAAATGGTCCCAAGGCAGAGCATAGGTACTGCTGCAAGCACATCTTAAGTAACTTCCAGAAGATATTCAAGGGGGTGGATTATGTGGAGAAGTTTTGGGCATGTGCCAAAGCAACACACCTTTCTAGCTTCCAAGAGGCTATGAAAAGTATGAGGGATGTGGATGTAGCTGCATATGATTGGTTGGCAAAAATACACCCTAGGTATTGGAGTAGGTCCCATTTCAATGATAGAGTAAAGTGTGATATGGTATGTAACAATCTTTGTGAAGCCTTCAACAGAGGTATCCTTGAGGCAAGAGCTAAGCCAATTATTGTGATCCTTGAGTGGATAAGATGTTACTTAAACAATTGTATGCTAATTAGGAGGGAGTGGATTAAGAAGTATGGAAATAAACTACTACCAAATTTGTATGACAGGCTAGAGAACTTGATTGATGAGTCTAGGACATGCTATGCTACCTGGTTTGGAGACCTGCAGTTCCAAGTGAGGGTAAACAAAGAGGAAGAACAATACACAGTTGACCTAAATGGTAGGACCTGCAGTTGTAAGGAGTGGGATTCAACTGGAATACCTTGTCCTCATGCAATTTCTGTAATTCAGTGTAGACACCAGCAGCCAGAGGTGTTCATCCATGCCTACTATTCTAAGGCAAGTTACCTGAGGGCATACGAACCACTCATTAAGCCCATCAATGGGTACAAGATGTGGCCACAGACTGAATACACTCCAGTGCTACCACCAACTCAGAAGAGGAAGGTTGGACGACCTAGGATGAAGAGAATCAGAGCTCTTGAGGAGTACATCAATGAAAAGAACCCAAATAAGTTGAGGAGAGTTGGCTAGAATTCAGTATTCTGTAGAGCATGTGGGAAGCATGGAGATAATAGGAGGACCTCCGCTGCACCTGTGGAACAACAAATGGACTCAACAAATGTTGGAGCAAGAGGTGGTGGAAGGGCTTGAAGAGGTGGTGGAAGGGGAAGGGCTGGAAGAGGTGGTGGAAGGGCTGGAAGAACCAACGTGTCTGAGGCAACCAGGCCTCAAACAAATGTGACTATTAGGGGTGGTGCAACAAATTTTTGGGTGCAAGACGTGTCAGGGTTAGGGGTGGTTCAGCCAATGTGAGAGTTAGGGGTGGTGCAAGTAATGTGAGAGTTAGGGGTGGTGCAACAAATCTGAGAGTTAGGGGTGGTGCAAATAATGTCAGAGTTAGGGGTGGTTCAAGCAATGTGGGGATTAGGGTGGCGGAACAAATGTGAGGGTCAGGGGTGGTGGAACAAATGTGAGGGTTAGGGGCGGTAGAAGAGGCAGGCGAGGACAAGCAAATGTGGTGAGAAATGATACGTTTTTTTTTTTTTTTTTCTAATATAGTTATTGTTATGGGACAGTGCTTATTGGGTCTAATATACTCTGTCTTTTTTGTGCACAGGTCAACACACCATCCAACTATGATCAAGCGACACAAGGATCACAAGCATCAACTATCACACAAGTGCAGAAGGCACCAAAGGCCAAGTATGGCAATGTGTCCAACTTGCATAGAGTTAGGCTTGGATGAAATCTGATTCTCTATTGGTTGGCATTTTGTTTAATGAATTAAACTTGTATGAGACAGCTTTAGTAACTTATGTCTGATGTTTGGTGTGGCAAGTATCAAAAATGTTTTGCCTTGGCATGTTTTGCCTTGCCTTTTTGTTTGGATTTGGATTATGTCAAAGTTGGCACTAGTATTATTTAAGTCTTGTATTGTGTGCTATTGGCCTCTATGTATGTCATTGGCCTGTATGCTATGGACATGCTTTTGTGTTATTCAAGTCTGGGAATGTATGCCATTGTCTTTTGTGTTATGGAAATGCTTCTATTATTCAGGTGTGGTATTCAATCTGTATTATCTATAGCTTGGTTGCATACATCAATTTCATACAAAAGGTCATGCCATGCATGAACTTCATTACATTAGGACAATGTAAACGCCATCATACAAACCCTCATTCATTACGCATCAGTACGCATAGTCCAGATCACAGCTACATCAGTTACATTTCACAAAAACAGCCAAATCTCAA
This sequence comes from Vaccinium darrowii, assembly GCA_020921065.1. Classification (NCBI taxonomy): domain Eukaryota; kingdom Viridiplantae; phylum Streptophyta; class Magnoliopsida; order Ericales; family Ericaceae; genus Vaccinium; species Vaccinium darrowii. The sequence goes on along the minus strand of CM037160.1, from coordinate 22,095,513 downwards.
GGCTTGGGTTAGCCATTCACAAAATACATAAAAGATCAGCCAAAGTGACAGCCATACTACTACTACTACTACTACTACTACTACTACTACTACTACTACTACTACTACTACTACACCTTCCATCCACTACTACTACTACAGAGCCAAACTTAACATCCAAAACACTTTCCATAGTGCATACTACCACTACTACTGCACCCAAACACAACCAAATCCTAGTAAGCCCAGGTTAGGACAAAAGCAGATATAAAGAAAACCCAACTCACGATGAGTGCAACCCACAGAGCCATCACTTTTTTCTTCTCTTTCTTCATCATAGCTTCGTGCCTTGCCAATGACCTAATAAGCCCAAGAATTACAGCCTTAGACCTCTCACACATTGGGGGCTCAACCCAAACAAAATATCCACAAGCATGTTTGCCCTGTCATTTTATGCCAACGAACAAAGGAGTAAGGTTTAACACACAGAGAGAGAGAGAGAGAGAGAGAGAGAGAGAGAGAGAGAGAGTTCTTTAGGAAGCCTTGTTTCTGGCGGGAAACAGGAGAGCGAAAACTTTAATTAGGCTGAGGTGGATTTCCCGTTTGATTTTATTTTTATGGGAAGAGGTTGTCTTATTCACAAAGGTCTCTGAAGTTTACGGAAGCTTCAAAAGGAGTTCAACTAACAACTCATCTTGTAGGACCTGCAGAGTAGTGTGTATGTAAAAAAAATCAACTTGATCCGGATCGATAGGTATGTCAAAAATTAAATTTTGGTGAAAAAAACAACGGTAAAACAAGGGGTACAGACCCCATATGTACATAAGGTGTACAGATGGAACCGGGGAACCCGTTGTGGGTCCCAAAATTTTGAATGAAATGGGATAATTTTGAATCAAGCTCATACAGCCGTCCTATTACCTCGATTCCCATTCCTACGTGGGCCCACTCGGAATTCGATTGTGAGATGGATGAACAATTCGGATTGATCATTCGGGACCCTTTTTGAATAAAATGGGGTGATTTTGGATTGAGCTCATACAACTGCCCGATTGCCTCGATTCCCGCGTGGGCCCATTCGGAATTCGATTTTGAGATGGATGAACTGTTCGGATTGATCGTTTGGGACCCATAACGGGGTCCCCAACACCGGTCGGTACCGGCAGTCAGTACCTATAGAACGGTTCAAAAAACGACGTCCTAGATTCACTGGATCAACTTTGCACCATAATTCAATTTTTGACAAACCTATCGATGCTGGGTCAAACTCACTTTTTTTCATATACACATTATTCTGTAGGTCCTACAAGATGACCGGTTTAGATTGTTGCGATGAGGTGTCAGTGTGGCCCCTTTTGGGACTTCTGTAAACTATCCCTTTCAAGGCCCTCCGTAAAAATGTTTTTCTCTAATGGGAAATCCCATAATAAAATCCAGTGGGTGGATAAAATCACATTGTATTTATCAACCTTGTTTCTGGCGAGAAATAGGTGAGAGAAAACTCGGTGATTAATGTGATTAGTGCCTTTCACTTCGAAATTGTACTATCACTCTCCATCTAGTTATTTTTTTGCATTTTGCATTGTAAATTGTAATATGCCGCAAAGCAGAGTCTCCGGAGGTATGGCGGTTTGTGCTGTGCCGTCATTTCGGATTCTCAACCGATTTTGGAACTAGTTAAATGGCGTAAATTAGCCCGATCTTGAATCGATTAATATTAGTAATCCGTAGAGTGTTTTGGAGATTCGTGCAGAATAGATTTTGCAACCTAGTCTTAATTTTTTTTGGTACTTCGGAAATATTTTTGCAACGTAGTAGTGTGTGAAACTAATTATTGAAATAGATTATGATAGGTTTTTTTTTTTTAAACTAAAAAAGCAAAATAATGTTGCAAAAGTACTTCCATGGCTGATTATCTAATTGTGGCTTCATTATGTGATTTAGAAAATGCATTATGAAAAAATGCATTCTAGAAAATGTATTATGACAGAAGGCATTCTACAATTCAATTGCCAAACAACTTAAATGTTAAAAGACATAATCTAGAATGCACAATGAAGCTCCCAAACACTCTACAACCAGCACCCGCACCCCCAAGCCAAATTTCCTATTATTGTCATTTTTTGATAATGTAAGGATGCTGCAGTTGCACCCATAAATTTACATTCTCATTGCCATGTGCTGCACTTCCTCCGGAGCAATTCACCAAATGGCAATTTGCTAATCCTATGCGATATATATGACGGAATTTAAAGAAAATAGGCTACAGTGTGGCACTTATATATTGCCCATAAATCTGCCATTGGCAATGGTTGAAAATCCCAAACATTTTTGGGGTGAGCGATGCTATGGATCTAACAGGTTTTGTTCTTCAAATTTTTTTTTTTTGTATTTTTTTTTTGTTCTTTAAATTTGTTTGACAATCATGATAAGAGTGGAATACAGAGTCAAGAAAGCTAGCCAGACCCAAGAAGGTTTGTTCTATAAATTTGTTTGACAATCACAACGATAGCGGAATACCTCTGTCAAGAAAGTAGGCCCGACCCAAGAGGCGGCCTAGGCCTCCATTAATTTGGGACCCAATTGTTCACAAGTCGAATTAGAGCTTGTTTCCGGACCCACTAACACGGATTTTGAGCCTGAACTCGATTTAAGATTTATTATTTTTATTTCATTCTATCCATTTCCATCTAGCCTATTCTTTTTCTTTTCTTTTCTTTTTTTTTCATTTTTTCTTTTTTAAACCTTTTCAGAGACGAATTCTGCATATTTTCACATCTAGAATTTACATATCAAACATATAGCACTGTCAAGAAGGAATTTATTATTACTTAGGTAGCTCGATAAACCCATTTATAAAAATTTGGTTGCGCCATATAGATGAAAGAGTATCCAATAAACCCATTTATAAAAAAAATTCCAATATGATTTTGAATCGGGAAAGATTAAACACAACAATCAAAATAGAGAGCGATATCTCAAAGGAATGTTTCTAATTGAAGATATATGAATAGATTAATTTATTCCTATTCTTTTTTTTTTTTTTGTCGATCTTCATAAGATAAGTAAAAAGAATAAAAAGATAGATCACTATCTAGTCCATACCTCTATTTCCTATTTGATCCAATTCAGTTGAATAAAATCCAGACACGATACTTGATAATATATATATATATATATATATATATAAGGACTGAAACATTTAAGGACTGAAACATTTAATGAGCATTCTATTTAAGGACTGAAACATTTAAATATTTTCATATACTAATTGCTTGTTGTTTTGCAAGTTAGTTGAGAGACAAAAAAAAAAATACTCGATATCACTTATACAAAAGTTTAAGACAAAAACTATGACAAAATGAATAAAGTAAAAAATTTATCTCACGCTCTCCTTCTCTCTCTCTCTCTCTGTCTCTCTCTAGAATTTACATATTAGAAAATTAAAATTACTCGTAATAAAAAATCTACAAAACAAGGATTGGGGGTTTGGAGGCTTTTGAGGGCACTAACTACATTGCTATAGTGTATTGATAGATTGAGGTTTGATACGAAACATGAAAAGTTTCTCCGAAATATTCCCTAAAAATGAAATGTGTGGTCGTGATTCACTCAGTGTACTACGCACACAGTACTGCATAGTATACTGAGTGAATCACAACCAAACATTCCGTTTCGGAGATGATTTCGAGAAAACTTTTCATGGTCCATAGAGTTTTCCATGATCTCTTCTAGCTAGGGAAGTGACTTATTGGAATAGGTTGAGAGTTTCCGGTGTTTGCAGCTCTAGTATGATGTTCTCTTCAATGGCAAGGTTGGCAATCTTGAATTCAAACCTGGGTTTGCGGCCTTTAGGCCCTCGACAGTCGAGATAGCTCACTGTGATAAGGTCACCCACCTGCATTTTTGCTTCCTCAACAAAGTCTCCCAACTTATCACCCTCAAGTTGCAGGATTTTCCCCATCATCGTTGATCATCAACACCAGTGGGTAGGATAGTATTCCTTTGACTGACGCCAGTAAAGGTAAGAACAAAAAATTGGTCTAAAGGCCAAGTTTGAGGCTTTAAATGATGTTTAGTCCAACTTAATTTATTTTAATACTTCCAATACATTAATAGAAATTTTTTGAGAGCTCAAGGACAATACTAGACAAACATACCCTTAATGAACCCCACCACACGGGCACTATTCACTTTTCTCGTGATTTCACAGTGAAAGTGATTTTTACCCATGACTTTACTGTGAAAGTGACAGGTCACTGTGGTGACATCCCACCCGTCCCTCCCTCTCTCTCTCTCTCTCTCTCTCTCTCAGAGTACACACGCGCGCGCGCGCATGGGAAAAGTTTAATGGGTGGGACAAAATTAATTGCTCTCTCTTCAATTTTGGGGGCGGGTTCAATTTTTGGGGTTCAATTTTAGGGGGTTTAGGCTCTTTGGGGTAGGGTATAGTGGGTTTGAGCACTTCGGATGCACTTTCCAATTATAGAATTTTAGTGGTTTATGCACTTTCATAGGGTACCATTTGGTTTTAGGCACTTTCATAGGGTACCCTAGGGTTTAGGCACTTAGGGTGCACTTTCCAATTATATGGGCTGTGTTTGGTTAGATATTTTAGTTTAGTTTTGACGATGTCAGCGGGCTTAATGAGTGGAGAGAGAGAGAGAGAAATGAGAAAAATAATGATGTCATCAAAACTAAAACTAAAACTAAACAGAGAAACGAACAAAGCCATGGTTTTAGTTGTTTTGGCACTTTCATAGAGTACTCTAGTGTTTTAGGCACTTTCATAGGGTACCCTAGGGTTTAGGTTTAGGGTGCACTTTTCAATTATAGAGTTTTAGTGGTTTAGGCACTTTCTTAGGGTACCCTAGGGTTTTAGGTACTTTCATATGGTACCATAGAGTTTAGATTTAGGTACTTTCATTAGGTTTGGGGGTTTAGGCACTTTCATTGGCTAGTGGGGGCATTTTTGGAATATGTAGGTGATTTGTCCTTTTGGCATTAAGGAATAAGTTGATGTCCTTATTGTAGTAAAGACCTCTTTACTATATCCTTCCTAAAATCAGACCCAAAGAAGTATGCATCTATTTTGGAGTTCACCGTACACCCCTATTCATAACTTTAAAAAAAAGAAGAAAAAAAAAGGGCATAACTATGTACCAAAAAATAAAGTGCAACTGATGGACCCAAAAAATACATACCATACACCAAAAAAATTGTGTACCGCATACTTCCAAAGTACACGTAGCTTGCATTACTAACCCAAGGAAATCACGTAACATACACCAAAAAAACATGCGTAATAATTATTAAAAACACAAAATACTTCTATAGTATCATAATGCTTTCTAATTAGCTTTTTCTTTCCCTTTGGAGTCAACTTCTTTATAATCCACATAGTGGACTAGACCGAACAAATTGGGCGTGTAGGGTCAACTTTTATCCCACTTTACTCAAAAAAATCAGAGTGCTCAAATACCAAGAAGTCTAGTTGCTAAGAAATATATCGTTATTGCCGAATTGAAGAGAGAAGAAAAACTAAGAAACACAGGACATTCTATCGCGTTATCATCATTCCAAATGACCCCAGGATAGAAAAAAGGAAAGCACACTAAAAAATTTCACATAACAGAGCAAAATTTTATTTTTGGAATTGAGAAAATTATTACAATTGGGAAAAACCACATGAGGTAATCCAAAATGCCTAGCAAAGAGGTGAAAATTTCACATGTACTTTTAAATTTCACATGTACTTTTAGGGTTTAGCAAAATTGATAAATTTCACATGTACTTTTAATACACTTTGATATTGATCTGAATTTTGAGTAGGAGAAAAATGTTAGGTGATAATAGTTTATTCATGAATATAGAGGTTTGCAAAGAGATCGAAAAGTTCATTCTCACCATTTTTGGAGACAAAAAACTTCCTCAAATATAGTTGTTTAATCAATTGACCCTCCTTTCCACCGTACAGAATTAGAATACTCTTGAAGGTTATTACTATCTACGTAATAAGTAGCAAGGTAATTGTTCTAGGGTCCAGAAGTGTGGACTTATTGTGCTATTTAGTCCATGTTAAAGTTTTACAAGGTCTAAGGTCCACCAATTTTTTTTATTTAGAATTTAGACACTTTCAAAGGGTACCCTAGGGTTTAGGTTTAAGGGTGCACTTTCCTATTATAGGGTTTTAGTGGTTTAGGCACTTTCATAGGTACCCTAGAGTTTAGGTTTTAGGGTGCACTTTCCTATTATAGGGTTTTAGTGGTTTAGGCACTTTCATAGGGTACCCTAGGGTTTTAGGCACTTTTATAGGGTACCCTAGAATTTTAGGCACTTTCATAAGGTACAAACTTTTTTGGCACTTTCATAGCTGTACAAACTTTTTTTGGTATAAAAAAAAAAAAAAAAAAAGATGCCAGCGTTAGGACTGGATAGGTTATAAACTTGTTTGGTGGATTAATTGGATTACAAATTCTTTGCCTAGGACTTCTGAACAAGTTGCCCTACTATTAGATATACCTTTCAAAGGACCAATTAGCTAGCAGGCATGCATGGCCTTAATGTTGGTGAATAAGGACTAATAAAATTTGATACCTTGAAAAATTGACTGCTTGATCTATTTGGCTCATAATTATTAAGACATGCACACGCTTGTCGGGTATATGCATTCCCCGTCTTTAACCTGTACATTTTATGAAAATCATTTTGATCAAGCTACATGCGATCTATAACATTGTAACACTTACAAATCTAGTATCGTAATCCTATAATTTTGGTTGAGCTAACAATTAGGAGACATGTGATCTCCATGAGCCGGGTAATATATCACCAAATTGATGGGCAATGTTTTATCTATGCCATTAAACTAAATATTTAAGGTTTTATGAGTTTGATCATCTTATTAACCTATAGTTATGAAAGAGTACATCATTACACAAAAGGTAAAAATTAAAGCTGTAGTCTTGCAACATTTTCCTTGTCGTAGGGGTTGGGATTGGATGAGTGTGGTTTTGTTCACACTCGTTAAAAGAAGATAAATATGAATTACCCTTACTATTATTGATTGAAAAGGAAGGCCACGAAGAAAGAGGAAAAGGTATTCTTTTTCGTTTTAACAATAATCAAAATTAGTCGAGGTGCGTACAAGCTAGTCCGGACATCCGATTATAAAATGAATGCATTGTAGCCCACACAAATAGGAGTATGTATTGTAGCCTTTTTCCAGTAGGGACATCTATTTTAACTCCAATCGGTGTAATGAAAAGTTTATTCTTTTTTAAATGATCAAATATTTCAGAAGCTTTCTTCAAGGCCAAAACAGTACTTCAGAATCAAGCTCACTTTTAACGAGTCACTGGTATGTTATTTCAAAGCAAAACAATCCATGCCACCCTTGGAAAGCCTGGAACTAGGCCATATCAATGGTCCCGTTTCAATCCGGATCCAATCCGTAAAATCCAATCCGAATCCAATTTAACACCAATCCAATAATCCGAACTCCCATTGGATCGGATTCAGATATAACTGGATTGGATTCAGATATAATCCAATCCGAATTTGAAAAAAGACAAAAAACATATCACTGATATCAGTCGACTTAACACTCGCTCTCATCGATCAAAAAACCCTAATTTCCTCCAACATATCGATCCGGTTTTAAACTTTTCCGTCTTAATTGAGGCAGAAGAACATTAGCAAAATCGTCTGGCATCATTTCTTTAGATTAAACTTTTGTAAAAACAGACTTTGTTTTAGCTTGCAATTTCAAGCAAAACAAAAACTGATCTCACTTCAGCCAATGAGCCAAATAGAATCATATCCTAGCTAATATACATATTGGCAATTGAATGATGTCATCTCCACTGTCTTTAACAGTGGTTTTCAATACTTACTCAAAAGATTTTTCGAAAAGAACATTTCGAGAAGAATGATACTTCCAGATGGGAAATTCTAAAACCAGATCGGACTCGGAGTTTCAGATCGGAGTTCCAGATCATTGAATTCACATTTAACGAATTCGGATTTGGATCCAATCTGATTCATTGACAAGCTTAACTGGAACTGGTAAACCTGTGCCATGAGGCCACTAATTTAAATGTAGCACAAAACTTTTAATAGGAGCAATATTTATGACCAAAAATGAATCAACGCATCCGAGTGGAAAACTGATAAGAAGGAATTCACACAACCCTGGAGCAGAAACCTGTAACTTGGGTGAAAGGATGCCAAAATCAAATATCAAGGCCCTATGCACAACAGATTTGTCGTTGTCATTACGCAGCAAAAAACAAAGATCCAACGGCACCCAAGGCCTCTGCACAATTTATGGGCATATCGAATTCTAATATAGATTCATCATCCAGAGTGGCGAGTGCTTCATCCAAAGAGTTTGAGCAAAAGCAACAAATTTTTCAAGAACCATAATATGAGAATATTACCCAAAAACAAAAAGACCTTTTGATTGCATCAGTATTGCCACCAAGCCTGGATTGATCCTTTTTTCGCTTTCAGAAGATGAGCCAATCTAAAATTAGTACCATGTCATAGCCGCATCTTCTTCCACCAAGAACATGTCTTTACACTCTCCCTGTAATTTGAACTCTGCACACCTATATCAACAGCCATAATGTTAAGACCATAATTTTGAAGAAATATCAGATTGCATAGTACATTTCACTATGCAATCTAGCATTAATCCTCAATTTTAAAGATTTACTCTCAGAGGGTTAAAAAATACTGCAAGGAAACAACAACATTTTGTTTTCATTGTAACATACTGAGACTTTGTGCCAAGCAGATATGTCAGGTCTACATTTCCAACACACATAAAGCTATATCTGCAATAAGCTCCAACATTAACTGGAATTCCTCATTACTTCTGGCCGGATATGTCATTATAGAAGATAAGAAGATTGTAGTGAGGTAAAAAAAAAAAAGGCAGGGACAGTAAAAAGTACTGATATAAAAAATGAAAAAGTTTGTAAAGTAAGGAGCCAAATTGATAATTGCACACATTTATGCCATGTTGAAGTGCACAAAGTGCTGTCTAAAGTTTTGGTTAATCGCCTCAAGCGCTTTTTACCGGAGCTTATTAGTGAGAATCAGTGTGCTTTTGTGGGAGGGCGAATGATAGGAGATAACACCATTCTTGTCCAAGAAGCTTTGCATTACATGAAGAATTGCAGGTACGGTAGCAATCGATCTGTAGCATTGAAGCTGGATATGAGTAAGGCATACGACAGGGTGGAATGGGGTTTCGTCGAAGCTATTATGCAAAAAATGGGTTTTGCAGAGGTGTGGATTCGTTGGATTATGGGGTGTATCTCATCTGTTACCTTCTCTTTGCTGCTTAATGGGCAGGTATCAGGGTACATCACTCCGTCTCGTGGACTCCGGCAAGGTGATCCTCTATCGCCGTATTTGTTTCTCCTGTGCGCGGAGGGCCTCTCGGAGATGTTTCGAAAAGCTGAAATGGGGAATGTGATTCATGGGCTACGGATTTGCAGAGGTAGCCCATCTATCAGTCATCTTTTATTCGCGGATGATACAATAGTTTTTTTGTAAAGCTAAGAGGCAGGACCTGCAGGCGATTTCCACTATTCTTAATGATTATCGGAGAGCATCGGGGCAGCTTATCAATTACCAGAAGTCATCAATGTTTTTTAGCAAGAATACTGAGCAAGATTTAAGGCGTGAGCTAAGTGATGTGCTAGCTATTCCAGTTCGAGCTGATCTTGGGAAATATCTAGGGCTCCCGGCAGAGGTGGGAAAGACGAAAATGGAACTATTTAGTTATATAAAGAAGCAAGTGTTGCAAAGGCTAGCTGGGTGGAAAGAGAAGCTGCTAAGTCAGGCAGGGAAAGAAGTTCTATTCAAATCCGTGGCTCTCGCTTTACCAACTTATGCAATGTCTTGTTTTAAGCTTCCGGAAGGGTTATGCCATCAGATTGAGTCGGCTATGGCTAGCTTTTGGTGGGGACAGAAGGGTGACGAGAGGAGATTATGCAGCGACAAACTTAAGGGGGGTCTGGGTTTTAGGAGTCTCAGTGCTTATAACCTCTCGCTTTTGGCAAAGCAAGGATGGAGGATCATGATGTCGCCTGGGTGTCTTATGGCGAGGGTGCTAAAGAGTAAGTATTTTAATGAAGGATCTTTCCTGGAGGCAAAGCTAGGAAACAACCCATCATGGGTTTGGAGGAGCATTTGGGAGGGGAAGAAAATTTTAAATGCCGGTTTACGATGGTCCATCGGGAATGGAGCTGTAGTTCGTATTGATGATGACCCTTGGATTCCAAAACCTGGGGCTTTTATACCTCAGAGGATTATGGATGATGCTAATTTTGTTACAGTGGACCAACTTATAGATCCGAACACGAAAGCATGGAAAGAGGATGTGGTTAACCGTTTGTTCGTGAGTGATCAGGTTGGTGTATTCTTAACATTCCTATTTCATGGACAAATGAGTCTGATAAGCTGGTTTGGCATTTTTCCCGCACGGGGAATTATGCGACTAACTCGGGTTATATGGTAGCTTTGGATCTAAAAAGCCAGGGTTTGCCTAATTCTGGAGATGGAGGGAGCACTAGTACAGAGGAAATTGCAGAGAAGCGATGGAGGCATCTGTGGAAGCTCGACATCCCAAGGAAAATTCAGTTTTTTATGTGGAAGTGTCTTCATGAGATTTTACCTACGAGGGGGGAGCTTTGTCGGAGAAAGATGTTGTTAGACCCAAGTTGTCCAGTTTGTGGGGAGGAACAGGAATCAATTGGTCATCTCTTTTGCTCTTGCCCACTGGCAAAACAGGTTGGAGAATCTCACCACTTAAAATGGACTTTGGGAACCACCATTTTAACTCCTTTACAACAATTTGGGATTTTATGGTCTTGACATGGCAACATGCTACAAATAAAATGTGGTGCTCTTCTTTAGCTGCTGTTATCTTGTGGTATATATGGAAGTGTAGAAATGGGGCATGTTTTGAGCAAAAAATTTCACTTCCTCGGGTGGTAACCAAGCGAGCGATGGATTGTTTGAGCGAGTATATTGCAGCGAATCAAGTGATTGCACAGTCAGGTCCGAGAAGTGTGGGAGAGAATAGGACTTCATGGCAACGACCGCATGGGGGTTTTTTGAAAATTAATGTTGATGGCGCATGGAAGAAGGAGTCGTTGGCTGGAGGCTATGGGATAGTGATTAGAGGATGTGCCGGAGAATTTGTTGTTGCTGCTTTAGGAAGATTTCCGAGATGCGGTAGTCCTTCACTTGCAGAAGCTATGGCCATTCGACGAGGAATCCAGCTTGGTCTTGAGTTAGGTTTGAGTGCGGTTATCCTGGAGAGCGACTCACAATTAGTTATAAATATGATTACTGATCAAGTCAAGATTAGCCAAGAGCTGAGAGTTATTGTTAATGATGTGAGGAATTTGGGTAGATGTTTTCACTCATGTATTTTTTCGGTTTTCGTGTAGATCTCTCAATATGGTAGCACATCTGTTAGCTGGAAAAGGTGTGGTTGGTTCGGGGTGTAGTCTTTCGACTGAGTCCCCACCTGTGTGGTTACTTGACCCCTTATCAAGGGACGAGTGCTCATCTTGATGTTTTCTTCATGAGTAATAATATCATCTGTTATCGTCTTGACAAAAAAAAAAAAAAGAAGTGCACAACTTCACTAGCGTTTAGTATTGCAAAGGTAACACAACACGACCAATGTTTCTTATCCAAATAAAGCAAATGCTTCTTACAATTTGACCAAAATCCTCACAGGCATTAGCCTCCTTCCACGTACATACAAGTCAGCTTATCAAGTGTGCTATTGTTGTGCAGCTGCTACAATCCACATCTCCAAAAGAGATAGAACTCCTTCGGGTAACCAAAAAAAATAATCTTCCTTCTGTTATTAGATGTTATGCTTCATGGGACGGACTGGGAGTGTGATTCACAACAGGTCACCTCGTGACTCAACTTCTTGAATGTATTTGTTATATTGTCATGCTTCAAGGAAGATATTACGAGTTTCTCATCTAACCTTGCTTCAGTCCCGTGGACCCATCCCTTTCAAGGAGTTCCTCATCTTTTACCGTGCTAGTCATTTCTTTACTCAGACTCCATGTATGAGTCCTAATTTTCTTAGGTGGTATCATTTCCAGTTAGGCATGCAAATACCAAACCTTATAGTACCGATTAAACGAATTTGATTCCAGACATGAAAGCTAAACTATTATTCATGCTTCGTACACTTCCATTGGCTCTCATACGGTTCCCTCACCTGGGATCCCAGAGGCAGAGGATCTAGCCTCACTGGCACGTCCAATTATCAGAAAAACTCGACCGTGGAAACTCATTCACATTGATCATTAAATTTAGTTTTGCCAAATTCATCAAGCACTGCTAAATTATGCTCATGTCGAAGACATAAAACACACTAAGAAAAATACTGTTGCAAAAGCAACGTACGTACAATAAATCGAAGGTAACCATTTGTATACATCAAAGAAGCAACACGAGTAGAATACCCTAGGACAGGGACGGATCTAGGAATTCTCCACAGCGGGGGCACCAATGCTAATGTCAAGAGCAAGTAAACTAAATAATACTCCAAAATTTAGGAAGCTGATTTTGGGACTCTTTTTTTCTATGCAGACATCCCTGTCTGTCACTCGAAAATCTGGCTAACTATGGAAAAGTATATTTTTTCGGAAAGTTTCGATGTGGCCGATAAAAAGTCCCGGTATTTGTTCCTTGGATTTTTCTAAGCATAATGGTATAATCGGATGATCTTTTCAAGTACGGGAAGGTTGTTTTTTGCCCTTTTTCTTCGGAGAAAAGCGTGTCGTTTTTCGCCTTTGTACTAAAAGTGGGGGGATGAGATTTTGGTAAGATTGGAATATCAAAATTCTGAAAATGTCATTGTTTCCGAAATGGGGGTACTTCCTTATTTTCATAAATAAATTAAAGTAAAGAAAACTCAAAATTAGTTTTCTTTACTTAACTTTGGTTTATGATAATAAGTGTTCCGAAAGGGGTATTTCCTTATTTCTGTTCCCTTATTTGTAAAAAAAAAAAAAAATTCCTGAAATTGAGGGGGGGCACGTGACCCCCCAGGCCCCTGTATGTATCCGTGCCTGCCCTAGGAATAGGGGAAGATGCTACAATACACACCCCTTTTTGGTTGTGTATCATATGCACTCAAGCTATCTACCGTTGGATCGTTAAAAGTTACGAATCAATAACAAAAAGTTACAAATCGGTAACTTGTCTAAGGAGCCGGATACCCAGTGATGCCGAAAGGTTCATTAATATGGGCGATGGCAATAAAGTTCGTGTTGAGGCAATTGGAGTTTTTAGACTTAAATTAGAATCTGGTTTTTAATATTTTTGGATTTAGATGAGACTGTTTATGTACCGTCATTTAGACGGAATTTAATTTCTGTTTCCAGTTTGGACAAATCCGGTTATACTTGTTCATTTGGACATGAAGTTTTTAGTCTCTATCAAAATTCAAATATTATTGGTACTGGATCTCTAGTTAATAGTCTGTACAGTTTAGTTTTGGATGCCTCTCACTTAAAGTTTAATAAAACTTTACATGTTGACAACTCCGGTACAAAGCAAAAATTAATTAATGAGAACTCCTCTGTGTTGTGGCACAAGCGTTTCGGACATTTATTGAAAGGCTTGTGTCAAGTGGAATTCTTGATTCCCTTTATTTTTCAGATTTCAAAATCTGTGTTGAATTCATAAAGGGGAAGCAAACAAACATAAGGAAATTTGGTTCCAAAAGGAGTTTAAAACCGTTGGCTGTTATTTTTTTTTTTGGATACTTAGAAAGGTCAAGAGGTTTTAAATTTTATTACCCTTTCACAAATACCGTTATTGAGGTGGACAATGCCAAGTTTATTGAGGATGTTGAAAGTAGTGGGAGTGCACAAACTAGGAATTTTTTATTTGAAGAGGAACAAGTTGAGATTCCTATGATTCCTGTTGAGACTGTTGAGGTGGTCACACTTGTACTTGTACAGGATGCGGATGCAAACCACCAAAACTATTCTTGAGCTGTCTCCTACTAATACGAAAGATTACAACAAACTCAAGTAGAGGTGTCACTTAAGAGATCCAATAGGGAGAGGAGATCAGCGATTCCTGATGAGTATATGGTTTATCTCCAAGAACATGAGTTTGATATAGGATTGGAAGATGACCCCATATCTTTCAGTCAAGCCAAACAAAGTGTTAACTCTCTAAAATGGATGAATGCCTTATTGGATGAGTTAAAGTCCATGAGTGACAATGACATTTGTGATCTTGTCGAATTGTCTAAAGGTGTCAAGACTGTTGGTTGTAAATGAGTTTTTAAAACCAAACGGGACTTGAAGGGCAATATCGAAAGATATAAGGCCCGTCTTGTTGCTAAAGGCTTTACTCAAAAGGAAGGCATTGACTATAAAGAGACTTTCTCTCTGGTATCATCGAAAGACTCTTTAAGGATTGTTATGGCACTTGTAGCTCATTATGATTTAGAGCTTCATCAAATGGATGTTAAGACTGTGTTTCTCAATGGTGATGTTGAAGAAACCATATATATGGTGCAACCAAAAAGTTTTCAAAAGAACGACTTGAAATTGAAACAAATGGAGGACATCCCTTATGCATCGGCAGTAGGGAGTCTCACGTATGCTTTAGTTTGTACGCATCTAGATATTGTGTGCACAGTTGGAATGTTTTGTAGATGTTTGTAAATGATTTGCTCACATATCGGAGAATCTAATTATTATTGTTGGATATTCGGACTCCGAGTTTATTACTGTTTGCTATAAAACAACAAAGTAAGAGTTGTGATTGCAGAATTTTATCACCTGGCTTCATACTGTTGGTAACTCGAGAAGCCAATAAAGATTTACTGTGATAATCAGGCTGCTAAATTAGGACAAGAGTTTGTCAAAATCAAAGCATATTGACATCAAGTTTCTTGTCATTAAGGAAAGAGTTCAGAATCGTCTTATGTCAATTGAGTATATTAGCACAGAACTCGTGATTGCGGATCCGCTTACTAAGAGCTTACCACCTAAAGTGTTTAAGGAGCATGTAGCTCATACAGGAGTGGTTAGTTCTTGTGAAGTATTTGATTAGTGGGAGTTGTGCTACTCATATTATTAATTAATTGATTTTTGTGGTGATCACTTTTGGTTTAGTGATGATTCTGAAATAAAGTTGCATATTTTCAAATTGTGGTATATACATTAAGTTTTGAATATATGCATGACTAAGGAACTCTGTTGAGTTATAAGGTTGGACTAGTTGGAAATAGGCATGCTAAAGGATCACATTTGCATGTAATTTTCATGCTACACTTCCGTACTTGATCTATGTCGTTGAATGCATAGATATTTGTGACCATGGATGGGTTCTGCCATGATAAATATGGCAAAGGCCGCTATGATCCTATATTTGTGTTTTCAATGGACCAGATTGTTTTGAGATGTCACTCATAAATTTCGACAATAAAAGTTTGAGCTCTTAAAGTTTACAATGTCTAATATCTGGATGACCTATATGGCCCAAGTGGGAGATTGTTAGCAATTTTCTGTAGGTGGGCCTACATAGATCATAAATTAGATATTGTATATTGTCAAATACGGTTTGAGTGGTCTCAGTATTACCCATTGAGTTGTGATCGTCTAATAAATATGACCGGGTAATTGACAAATCTCTAGTAGCGCGTATTTAGGTTATATGACGTGCGTTAAGTGGTACGGGCTTATTATTAAGTGTAGAGACCATTAAAGGCCCATTAGGGTTCCATCTATTATGATGGGCTATGATGGAACCATGGCCTATAAATATGTGGTTAAGTCCCCACTCCAAACCCTAATCTCTTTCTCATACCATCCCATCGCGTGTGAGGCTAAGGTCAAGATCAAGAGTAGGGCTTTGGAGGTGGAAGACGAACAACCACACACACAAGGTTTTCATCGTCCATGGCGACAGGTACGCATCTGCTATTATTTTCTTCAATGATTTGACATGAGTTCTTGGGTTAGGATTTCTTATGAAATCCTACAGCCATGGTTTTCTGTGGATTAAAGAAGTGGGTCTGGGTTAAACAGAACGGAACGTAATATGATAGAGCAATAACTATGGTTGAAAGGACTAGGTGATTCAATAGATGTGGAAGAAGATGAAAAATGACACAAAACCACAAATCTTGTTTAAAAGTAAGAAAGGTTTATATCTTATAAAAGCACAATCGATATAGATAATCAACAGAGTTCTGTGTGTGTGTGTGTGTGTGTGTGTGTGTGTGAGAGAGAGAGAGAGAGAGAGAGAGAGAGAGAGAGAGTTACCAGAGAGGATTTTGATCACACTTCAATAAGCAGCCGAGAGCAATGTAGTGAGGTTTCATCCGCACAGATTTATAGAGAGAGAGAGAGTGAGAGATCTTCGTGCGTTCGTGGTGATAGGAAAGCATTGCTTTTGGCGGGAAATCGGTGATTGCTTTGGCGCGAAGAGAAGATATCCTCTCTTGTTCACGAGAAATTTTTTAGTGCCGAGTGGGTGTTGCCCATGTGGTACCGCTCGGCAATCTCAGTCGTCTAAAATGCGATCCGACAGTCCAGAAGAGGAGAGAGAAAAAAAAAGGAGAGAGTGGTCTATGAGATCAGAGAGAAGGAATCAATCTCGGCCGTCCAGAACACTTTTGGACGGCTGAGATCGTACTCGGCATGGCCACGTAGTACCCAGTCGGTACCCAAAAAAATTTCCCTGTTCAAGTTGTTTTTGGAATGGATTGTCTATTTTGCTACAATTAATTGTTTTGATTTACTTATCTTATTATCGGGTTTATGAGTAAATTTAAATCATTAAATGGGTTTATGAGTAAATTTGAATCATTGAATATGATGGACGATACACATATGGATTGTCTCTTATAGTCACCGAGATTATCCGGATCCTAACTACAATGATTGCTTGCTTTCCCAGCAACAAATTAAACCCTAGGGCCTGTTTGTTTACCATTTTTAAGTATTTGCAGGTATCGGGTATTTTGTGTTCGGTTAAAATCTTTTTCAATCAAAATAAACTCCAAGTTTATATTGTTTTTTTTTCTTTTTTTCCGAAAGAGGCCTATCCGGTGAAAGTAATGTAAAGATATATCTTTACTCAATGCATATTCTTCTGTTAACTATAAGAATAGTAAAAGTTTATCTTGTCGTATTAGATAAGTATGTTTTTTGGTTAAATTCTACGGAGACTCCTTCATCTAAGCGAAATGCAAATAACCCCGTACTCCGTTTACGGAATGATAGAAATGACTATAATACCCCTTAAAAATCACCCACACTCACCCTCTCGTCTATGAAAATCACCCACATTCACCCCTTTAAAAAAAAAATTGAAAAGCACATTTTGAGAAAAATCTTTTTGAGAAATTGAATAATGGTATTTCAAAAAACATTTTATAAAAGAAATCAAAAACTGAAATTTTTAAAAACATTTTAGGAAACCACGAAAGACAATATATATTTTAAGAAGCATTTTGAAAAATGAAAGTTTTCGTGAAAAAAAAAAAGAAGAAGAACTGATTAAAAAGAAATAGTTTTGAAACACTTTTTCCAAAAATAGAATATAAAAAAAGTTTTTTTTTTCAAAAAATAAATTTTTATGAGAAATTTCTTTTTTTGAAAAATGTTTTTAAGAAAAATATTTTTTTTCAAAACTTTCCTTTTTTTGAGTGGCAAGGTTGTGTTTTGGGTTTAGAAAATTTTTTCAAATAGGGAAAGAGAGAAATGGTTGTAGAAGGGCATTTTCGTCAAAAAAATTACAAATCTCCCACCTACTAATGGTAATGTAACGGAAGGGATCACAGTGGCTAACGGCTATAGATGAGGGGGTCTGTCTGGACACTTTTAAACGTTAGGGGGGTCTCTGTGGAAAACAGACATAGATAAAGGGGTCTCCGTGGAATTTAATTTATGTTTGTTCCTATAAAATATGATTGGCTGTAAATAGGGCTATAAACGAGCCGAACTTTAGAATGTTCAATGTTCTTTCATTAAATTTTTAAACGAACTTGTGCCGAACTCGAACTCAATGAAAATTTGACTGAGCCGAGCTTGCCTATGTTTGAGTCGAACTCGAATTTGTTCACGAGCCTTAACGAGTAAAAAATATTAGATATTTATGCTCTCATACAAGTCTAGAACTTCAAAAAAAATTATTTTTTACATAAATGAGTTCATACATATATAAAATTATAAAAACATATTAGTAAAATTCAAGTTTATAATACTTTTATTGGTTTATACAAGTACAAGTTATAAAATTTTCATTATGTGTATGTAAAAATTTATACATATCCAAGGTTATATAGAAAATTCTTATAAGATATACATATACTAGGGAATGTCCGTGCTTAAAGGCACGACGCGTCGACGTAATTGGAACTAATTTGTTTTTATCATCTCTATCGCTTCTCTTTCTATTCTTTTCCTTTCCGCTCTACAATTATACCCACACACGACACTAGAAGAGAATCCGACAGGAGATCCCAAACTGAAGATCCATATTCCCAGCATGAAGCTTTTGAAGAAAACTAAATTTTAATCCACAATGCCACAGATGGGTACAGAGCGTTTATTGGGATATTGCACAGTGTGAATATTGAAAGGAAGAAGAACCATGTATTATACATGTCAAGCATGGTGAGCAACAAACCTTGTAATCAAGACTTAGAAATAAAGGCACTAAACATATTTTGAATCAACTACGTTACATTAACCCACGATCTTTACTCTTTCCAAAACCTACCTTCTAAAATAAATTTCACATGACATCCATTCAGGGCCGGCCCAGGCCCAAGGCCCACAAGGCCTGGGCCTAGGGCACCCCAAAAATGACCACTTTTTGGGGCACCCTACCATTTTATACCTATGGGCTTGACTAGAACACTTTTTGGACCAAAATAAAGGAAAAAATCCATTAGAAGTGATAAAAGAGCCCAACATTGTGGCCCAATATTTAAAAAAGGCCCAAAAACTATTGTGGCCCAAAATTTAAAAAAAGACCCAAAGCTAAAACTGATTTAAAAGAAAATCATTTTCTGCTTGTTACAGTTTTTATTTCTGGTTTTGTAAAAAATCAAGACAGTTCTAAACGAAATAATTAAGTTTAGTTTATTATTTGCTTAAAGAAAAAGTAATTAGGTAGTAATTTTCTAATCTTCTTGTTCGAGTTTTGAGTGGGTTTGTATTTGAGATTTCTAAATTGACACAAGTTCTTGAGTTTTCCCAAGTAACCAAAATGTTGATCAAATTTCATTATTTTTCCAACAAATAAAGTCATAATATTAATTCCAACATATCAAATTTCTTACTTATTATAAGTAGTTAAATGAGCCATTTTGACCCAAATTTTTTAGAGGAAACTTGAAAAACAACAGATTTGGGTAAAACTAGGGTTTGGCATTTGCATGGCGAAGGAGTTTTGACCCAAATTTTGTTTCAAAAAAGGCACAAGATCTCTAGATGCTCTACATCGTTGTTAAATTTAGCTTGTATTAATACCTTTTTGACGGGGATATTGTAGTAACAAAAACGTAGAGAGTTTGGTTGAGGAACACGAAAATTTTTAGGGCACAATTTTTTTAATTAGGCCTAGGGCACCCAAATACCTTGGGCCGGCCCTGCATCCATTCAATTTAGTGTATGTGGGAGGAAAAGGGGGAAAAAAAAAAGGAGTAATAATTGACATCATTATAATCATTCTCTCTTCCCTCGACAAATCCGAGATCCACAAACAACTTAAGTAAATGTAATAAAAATAAAGCAATTAATATCATTATAATCATGAATCCAACTTACGAAACAACATTCGGCACAGTATAGGATCAAAAAAAGAAACATCCAAGACAGTATGGCAATTTTCTTGCAAAGTAGTAAATTCAATTTGATTCCCTTTCGACAAATACATCGTACAAAACGGTATTCTCTAACTATAAATGCAAGTTGATTGAGTTAATGTTGACTACAAAGGTATATTTTTTCCATCTCCATGATGGCATATACTACCATTTTGGATTCACAGCCCACTACTAAGAAACGACAGCTAAAAGTAAAAATGACTTCCAAATACCTTGATCTGATGGTGGCCAAGGTAGATGTGGTTGAGTTTACATCCTCACTTTTGAAATAGTACGGTCGAGACTCCTATAGTATTCAAAATACACCTGGAAAGCAACCAAAAACCAGAGTCAAATATCTGCTCAAAGTTAATAGAATTGCACCACTTGCCGTCTCCAACTAATACCATTTATCAACACCCAACCAAATAGTACCCAGGAAAACAGATTAACATGCATTTCCAACTAAAACATGTTTTTTTTCCCACTTCATCAAAAACCAAAGAGAGAAGCAAAATTTAGGGTTTTTCCACCTTCTCATTGAAGACACTGCCAACTTCAGAAAAACCAAGCAGCACATGAGGTTAACCCTACAAACCTGAACACAAATTTGAACTGATTTGTTTTTATTATCTCTATCGCTTCTCTTTCTATTCTTTTTCTTTTCCGCTCCACAACTATACCCATGCATGACACTTGAAGAGAATAGGACAGGAGATCCCAAGCTAAACATTCATATTCCCCACATGAAGCTTTTGAAGGAAACTACATTCTAATCCACAATGCTACAAACAAAGAGAGCGTTTATTGGGATAACCATATGGAAAATATGAATGACAGATTTAAGTACAATGAGGAAAAATGAAAAAAAAAAAGAGCATGCTTTCCAGATATGGTGAATCGCACCTTCACTGAATCTGAGGTAGCCCCATCTGATACACCTTCAACGAATCGCAATTGAGTTATTTCCAGAGGGATTTCCAACTACCAAATTCGAAGAAAATAAGATTAGACCAAATTTCAAGACCTACTTAAAAAAGACCATAGCCAAGAATCTCATAATCTTTCTTCCAGAGCTTGAGAACATAGATGGAAGGCTTACCAGAAAATAATCTCACAATCACAATTATTATGAACTATCTAAAATGCAATACCCAGATAACAATTGAAGTGGCTAAATGAATTTGACCATACAAAACAAAACAAATCGTGCTATTTTGAAACTTGGTAAATCAAATGGAAATCAAATTTTGTTGATGTCAGTCTTAACCTTTCTAAAGACCCAAAAATGCTTGGGGGACCAACTACTGCAACAATCCCTCTCCTTTTTGGTGCCAAAATGGCCTGTGCTTTATTCTCTTTTCCTTTTCACTTCTCTGCACTTAATTCCATACAACAAAAGGACGAACAAAGGAATATAAGACTAAAATTAACTTTCAGCGGTTCAAGTCCAACTTAATGAGCGTTGGCTATATTATCCATAAGACCGTGACATAACTTGAAATTTAG
The DNA here is from genome assembly GCA_020921065.1 of Vaccinium darrowii. Taxonomy (NCBI): domain Eukaryota; kingdom Viridiplantae; phylum Streptophyta; class Magnoliopsida; order Ericales; family Ericaceae; genus Vaccinium; species Vaccinium darrowii. Next base: position 22,074,128 of record CM037160.1, on the reverse strand, counting down.
ACTTTTATCAGTTCAATGACATACAAAATGGGATGAGGGTTTGATACAATAGATAGATACATAGGGAATGGGATCGAGACGTACAAAAGATCTAGTGTGAGAAAGAGGGTTGACCTACATGATGAGATGGAGTGGGCCGCAATGTATTTCGAGAACAGTTCCATCGAGGCTCTTATCGCCTTCCAGATTAGTTGCACCTGGGCAAAAAAGAGAGAAGAATTTAGAAATGTAAATTGAAAGCCATCCTGCATTGGCAACAAAAGGTACTAAAAAAAGTATAAACAACCATTACGCATTCAGAATATTAACAAAAGGAACAAAATAACACAATAAACAATAGATTAAAAGCTTATTGAAGCAAAGGCTACAAAATATTGTCCGGATTCCCAACAAAATCTGGTTGCGGGTTGCAACATGGACCAATCTTGGTAAGTAAATCAGAATGTGCAATCATAAATCATCTCTCTAAGACACCAATAAGTGCTAAGACAGGGGCACACTGACACTAACCTAATCATTCTTCTTCCCTTAGCTTGTTTTCCATAGTTTTCTACAAAAGATAATCCGGTATTACTATTCACCAAAATAAGTCCCTTTCAAGGCGATATATCCAAATAACCACAAGTATAGTCCCATTCCAAACGCTAAACTTCCTTGGTATTTCATGTCTTCAACTTTTCCAAAAAGAAATCAATCTGAAGGTGACCTTTTCTGGGTGATTAAGGCTAACAAAGGAAGAACCTAATGAAATTTAATTGCATTAAATAGAACTGTTTTGAAGTCCATAATTTACAAATCTGCCGTATAACCCTCCAACCTATTCATCCAACCCTTGATAGCATGAGTGAAAATTAAACTCAACAGAACCATTCATGCAATAGCAAGAACTCATAAAAATTAAAAAACTAATCCAAGTAACACAGAAACCCGCAAAAGAACTAATCGACAATTGTATTATGACTATAAACTACCCATCCTGTTTTAACGTACCGGAATCGTCGACCAAACAAAAAAATGTCTCCATATCAAGTCACTAAAATCCCAAAAAACAATACACAGAGTGTAACCTGTGAAAAATACAGAGAGTAAAGATCCAGCTTCAATGCTGTGTGTGCCAAGAGAATGATATTCCCATTCAGACATTTTCTCAAGCAGAAACCGCTCAAAAACTGCAATGTAACGGCTTGCTTAATAGATTCGTTAATTCCTTGGCAAGAGTAGCTAGTTGGACACATCATGTAGTCATATAATTCATTGTCTTTCTTGTTTGTCATTACACTTGGGAAACGTATCATCAATAATAAACATAATTCACTATTTCACTCCTTTCTTCTTCATTGCTACAAGTAAGATAACGGCTCAAACTTTTCGATTAGAAAGCAGATAATTACCTCTGCACAAACATTCACGATGATTTCGAGGTCATCCCCAAATGCCTCCTTGAATTTCCTGGTTTCCTGTAGTACACCAAACATGACTATATATCATGCTGAAAAACAAACCAAACTGCTCGAGCAAGAGCTAGCTCGTTTGAGATATAAACAAACCAAGCTTGAACATCGTTTTTAAGCTCATTAAGCTTCCGTACCAAGTTCGAACAAACAACTGCTTAGCTCGTTCGACTTATGAAGTACTCAAATGGGTATGAAGCATTTTGTCGAACACTTATAATGCATTTCAAAGAAACACTGACTTGAAGAGGCTTTGTTTGCCCGAATCACAAAAAATGGATGTTAAACGTGCATATACATACCTGGGGAGGCTTGAAAACGGGAGGATTGGTTTCTAGGTAGAAAACCCACCTACAAGGACGAATAGAAAACCCCCATATAGGCACAAATCAGAAAACCCAGATTCAAATTTGGGGAAAATAAAAACCACATATTCACATAGATTTCACAAATACCTGGGGAGGAGAGGAGATGAATCTGTGTTGGTGCTGTGGTTGGGGGAGGAAGGGAGGAGAACAACATAGGAGTCGATGTTTGGCAAAGAGCGAGAGGGGGAGAGCTGATAGACTTCAGACAAAATTCAATCCTAGCCCTTAAAAACCACATATTTATGTAGAGAAAATGGGCAAATTTGAAAACCACTCTAATTTGTTATATAGATTCTAAGTTCGCGAGCCTAATCGAGCCGAAGATTGTTAAGTTCAGGTTCGGCTCGTTTAATAAACGAGCCTAAAATTGAGGTTCAGGTTTAGTCCATTTAGCATCCGAATCGAACTTGAACGAGCCTTTAACGAGTCAAGCCTCGAATAGTTCACAAACGGTTCAGTTCATTTACAAGCGTTCCTGTAAAGCAATGCCAATAGATATGACATGTGATACTGATAGTATGAATTGTTAGTCGGATGATAGTAGAGACAATATGGATTATGTATCAATTCACGAGCATTGCAGTTGAACAAACAGGACCTAAAAGTTCTTAATTTTTTCAATTTTAACCTTACACTCATGATTTGTAGCAATGTAGAACCGAGTCAATCTGGAATTTAAAAGTAACATTAACCATCATGTAAGCGTTACATTCAGCAATAATGGACTAATAAGAACATATGAGGGGTGAACCCTATTAATTAGGCTCGAATTATTCTCAGGGCACTTCATCTAAAGTTTCAAAATTGGAGATGTGAAACTTTGTGAGAGACTATATGGGCTATGTTTGGTTAGATAGTTTAGTTTAGTTTTGATGATGTCATAAGGTGTAATGAGTGAAGAGAGATAGAGAGAGAAATGAGGGAAATGATGATGTCATCAAAACTAAAACTAAAACTAAATTGGGAAACGAACAGGGCCTATGGTAATTTGACATCTAAGAAACTTGAAAGTCCAACCAAAGTGAGTAATTTTCATTTTTTTTTTGTTACTTCGTTATGATAGTTTTTGTAGCCGGATCTGGGGGACCTGTAACCATTATAGTGAGCAATTCTGACTGTTCATCTCCGCAATTGATGGTTCAAATTCGCAAAAGCACTCTTGCCGATAAAATCGATAAAAAGTGTACTCTTATTGGTAAGAGTTAAGAAACATATCTGAACCATTGATTATCCATATTGACGGCTCGGATACTCACTACAGGCCCATACGCACATTTTAGTCAAAATGATCATTGACATCATTCTTTTGTTTAAGCTGTCAAATTTGGCTCAACTACACAATTAGAGAGCCACATAAAAATGTATTACGTCTTTTCTGTGCGCTTTCTTTTCTTGATTGTGTGTTTTGATTTGGCCGATTTCTCAACCCTAAGCACTGATCATTTGCATATCAAAGGTGATGGTCATAGCATTCATGATTGTGTGTGTTTTGATTTGGCCGATTTCTCAACCCTAAGTACTGTTCATTTGCATATCAAAGGAGTTGTTCATAGCATGTATGAGAGCAACAAAACTGTCACAACAGAAACTTTGAAAGAGTATCTTCGAGAGCCGTGTCATTAAGTACTAGACAGCTGAAATAGGGAACATATTAAACATGTTCAAAAAAAGGTTAAAGCAGGAAGTTTAGAAAAGGCGTATATGAACGAGTCCTTAACTCCTTAATGCTCTTTTCGGCTGCATAAATTTTGCCTCCACTACTCGCCCCTTGGCCAGTCGGTTGCGTCATAATCAAGATTCGGCTGATAGATCAAAATCCAAATACATTTTTTTCATTTTCCTCTCTTAAGAAAAGAGCTTTTGCCTCTCCCTGCAGTCTCAACCCCGCACACCTATACCAACAGTTCTAATGTCAACAAAGGAGTTTGAACAAAACCAATCTGAATCTCCTACCAATCACGTTGTCGTAATGCACTCCGACTGCTAAGCACATTTATTGAAAATCTGAAAAGGCGCAAAAACTAAGGCGAAGCAGTTGAGAGAGGACGAAGAAGGAAGAGCGAAGCAAGTCAGCCAAAACGAAGGCGTAGGAAACTAAATCCATTGGGACAGAATAGAACATCATACCATTTCCAATGGCATATCTTGGCATAAAAACAGCGTTTCACAGTTTTAAAACAAGGAAACACCAGAATGGCGGTGTATTCCCTTCCCTTTATACACTAACACAAGTGGAAAAGAGAATTCACTTACTGCTAGCAGGCTGAGACCTTGTAGTCAGCAGAGATACAAAGCTAACCCTACGCAACTTGGTTCCCACAAATTCATCAATCAGAAAGATACCGAAAGGCACCAAAGCTATTGTAGTGTTCTTAAAATCTTCACATAAAGAAAACTATTTTCAGCATGTTCACATATCATCACCTCATCTAATTCAGAAGCCCTTGAATGAATCTCTGGATATATTGTCCTTTGTCCCCAAATAAAAGTAGAGTATTCCATTTTGAATTGTCCCTTAATAAGTGTGTGTATTTTGAAAAGTAAATGGGTAAAGAGTTAGTGGGTAAAATTGGAGGATAATTTTGGAAAGTGGAGGTAAAAGTAGATGTAAGAGGGGTGAAGTGGAGGTAAAAGTTGATGTGAAAGGTGTAATGAGGATGTTTCTTTAATAAGTTGGATTTACGAAGTAACACATTTACAAAGGGATGGAGGGAGTATCTTATACAAATGTGTGGTATGTATTAGAAACTCATTAGTCAAAAACACAATAAATATATCATTTCTCCATATGCATAATTGTAGCAACAATTTTAGTACTAAAACAATGTAGAGAGGTCAAGAAGACAAAATGCAGAGATTCACGCTACACTAAACAAGAAAGTGATAAAACAGAGATCTCCTATATATGGAATACTGTAATGGAACAAAACTATTAGGTAGATTGTAAGTTTACTTCAGTCCAAGCGAATGTCCAGTGGAATGCATATCACCAAGAACATAGTCTGTTGAGGTGAACGACTATGATGGAACTTGCAAGTTTCATATCTTATAAAGATAGCAACAAGAAAATTATGCTCTCCAACAATTTTCATCAATAGTAGCCATGAAAAGGCATAAAAAAAATTATAAAAAAAAAGTTTTTAGGACCCACAAAACGTATAAGCTTATATGGTTGGAAAACTAAAACACATCAAACTTGAGGATATAGGTTCAACCAAGGTTATGTAATGCATATCAATAATATAGGGCACATTTACCTTGATTTGATATTCAACACGGGTGAATTATCTCCCATCACTGCGTCCTTGAGTGAAATGAAGCTTGGAGTATAAGCAATTGCTTCATAGTTTGATTTAACCCCGTGAACCTTCAGAAATGTCAACCGCTTATCAGCCTTATAATGAACCACAGTACCCAAGCGATCAAAAAACAATATATCTCCACTTCTCAAGTAAGTTAATGGTCGATACACACCATGAAGCCAGCTATTATAAGGTGTTGTTGCGGTACTTATGCAAAACAATGTAGTCCAAGATTCCTGGACAAGGTATTTCTTCATCACCCAAATTTTCATTACACAACGGCTTTCATCATGGTCACATATGCAAAGCCAGTCTCTTAATACCCCCAATGATATATCTTCCATCCCATGCAAGCAAACGATGGCATCATTGCGTGGCGGTGGCGGAACGGGTACGAATATCTCCTTGTCAAAATTGAAAGAAACTATATAGTTTCTTTCAGCTATATGCTCATCATTATTATAGTCAATAAGAAGCCAGTGAAGAGCGCCATTCAGATATGACGGGGATCTTAGCTTATACCCATACTTTGATGAAGGTGCATGTCCAATCCTTTTCCATGATCCTGTTCCCAATGTATGTATCTCAGCCACCCTTCTGCTATAATCTTCTTTGCCTGTAATAGGATCACGAACCCAAACCTTATCCCGCTGATCAAACATCCTGATCACCTTATAGTCATTTGTCTTTGGACTGAATCCCAAACCACAATCACTAAACCTTTTAGAAGACCTCTTAACAGCGGCTTCTGTAAGAACCGGGAGGTTTATAAACTCGCAAGTGATTGGGTTACACACAACAACAGGATCATTCTGTGACGGCTCAGACAAACAGAGGAACCCATTGCAAGAATTCACCAAATTGAGCTTGTGATCTTTGGGCCTCAACTTGATGCACCGCTTTCGTTTAGTCCCACCTTTAGAATTACTACTCACATTTGCATCACCTTCACAGTTCATCGCCAATTCTGCATTGCGCAGCGGGATCTTTAACTTGGTTTCAAGCTTCATGTGACAATGTCGCTCAGACATATAATGTGCATCTCCATAGCAACCGCAGTATTCATGTAGATCACAACCAGAGCTGTGTTCCGGTGGCTCAGCCAAGTAAAGGTTTCTTGATATGTGGGTACGGGACAAAGTTCGGATAAGAGGAAACGACTCAGCCTGCAAAAAGTGCTGCTTCGCAAATTCATGATCAGAGATTAGACTTCGCCAAGATTTACATACACATCTGCAGATGAGCAGTCCCTTCGTAGGGAGTCTTAGCAGAATGTTAAAGGCGAGAGGGCTTGGGAGGTCGGTAATGGAAGGACCCGAATTCTGATTTTGCTGTTTACCGAATTTATCCGCATCTTTGTCAACTTTATGGGTGTGGAAACCCCTAGGTTTTGTTCCTCTTTTCATGAATTTTCTATGCATCAAAAAAATGGGTTTGGAGCTATTATTTGTTGTACTGGACCAAACATCAATAAAAGTAAAGGGTTTGGAGCTAAGGAAGCTAGACATTGAAACAAATAAAACAAGGATTAGAAATCCCAACCAAATCATTAGAACTAAATAAGCAGAAAATGAACAAGGAAAAAAAAAAAAAAAGAGGCACTTTCAGAATAAGAGGGAAAACGTGAATATAATCAGATGAGCCTAATCGTTACAATAAAAACAAAACGGGTGTTACACTTACAGCGGTAAAGACAAAATCATTAAATTTGGCCTGAATCCTCATATCTAACACTAGACAACGTCTCAGCACTACCAATTAATTCTTGCAGAATAGCCACTGTTAAACTTTCCTCCTTTGTTATAAGTGGAATAGTTTCCTATACGATATATAAATCTCAATAATAGAAGTTCGGCTTGATTTTGCACACGGACAAGTGAAAACATGGAGAGAGAGAGAGAGAGAGAGAGAGAGAGAGAGAGCCAATGAAAACGTATCATTTTTGTACTTTTCTCTGCATTTCTCACCACACTACTCAATCCAAGAGAGTGATTTCACAAAGAAATTCTAATTCTCTCTCTCTTTTTTCCTTATCAAATCCCTCAATCCAAAGGGGCTGTAACTGTGATGGCGGATATACACTCCGTGAGGGAAGCGGGGGGCCTGTAGTGACTACAGGTGTAGTGAGTGAATCTCGGCCGTTAAAAGTGTTTTGAACGGTCCGGATCTAAAATAGTGAATAATGTAATTGTTCGCGCGAACAATTCAATTAAGATCCGGAGCGCCCAAAACAAGAATGGTCGGCTGAGATTCTCACTACACAGCCTGTAGTGAGTTGCTCACTACAGGCTCCCCGTTTCCCTCAGTGATAGTTACACAAACCATTTGAGGACGTTTGAAATGAGCCTAATCCTTATCGAACTGGGTTTTACAATAGTGCATACAATAATCTCCGCCGTTCATAAGTCTACGACAAATGGGTGTTACAAATTGAGCCTAACCCTAACCTAATAAACTCTTGTCGCACCATCCATACATGATATATCTACTACGAAACAAAATGAGAAAACAATAGTTCAGCGGAATAAACACAATGAATAAGAAATCCCAATTGATTTGAACTGATAACCAAGAAATGCCAATTTCAGAATAGAAGGGAAGGCATGGATACAGTTGTACGAACCTAATCCTTGGGCAGTAATAAATAAGCAAAACGGTTGTTACGACAGAAGATGAAATTGACAAATCAGGGCCTTAATACTCATAAATCTGAGTCTAAACCAGTATTATTATTTTAAGAAAGAGAGAGTTACCAGAATGCAGAACACAGAGTCTCCACAGAGAAATAGAGAGAGAGAGAGAGCGAGAGAGAGAGAGAGAGGAGGTAAATATCTTTTGGACGCTGCTGGGTGTACAGAAAAAATGGGACAGAAAATGTACCAATCGTGTTCGGGGACCTACTTTTGGGTTCCACACGAGTGATCCGAACCTTTCATTGTTCTTAAAACATTTTTCCGAGGGGCTCCAAAAAATTTCAGCTCAATCGGACAGTTGGAAGTTCTCTAACCAAAGTCTCACCGTTTGAATCAAAAACATTTCGATTCAAACGGTAAGACTTTGGTTCGAGCACTTCCAACCGTCCGATTGAGCTGAAATTTTGTGGGGCCCCTCGGAAAAATGTTTTAAGAACAATGAACGGTTCGGATCACTCGTGTGGGACCCAAAAGTGGGTCTCCAAACGCTACCGGTATATTTTCTGTCCAATTTTTTCTGTCCGTATCTTTATCCATATCGTTTCTTGGCCTGAAATCTGTGAAAAACTTTAAAGGGTTAGTTTTTTTTTGGTTGCCTTGTTAGTGTCCCGGCCGCAGCAAGAGGGTTTTTAGTGTCTAAAGCTCAATACAAAAATTGTGTCCTTAAGAACAAATACTTAGATAATTTTTACAACAACAATTATAATATGAGAAAGCCATAACAATATAAAGTTTTACTAATTATTTTATACGAACACAAAATATAAAGTTTCCAAATACATATCATCTCGAGGTCCTCAACTGGACATTTTTGTTTTATTATGGGTCTCATATAATACTTTTGGGTCTAATGGATCAGTTGTAAAAGTTAATTTGTTATAAGTTTTATTTTGGGAATTTAGGCCAAATAGACCTTTTAGGCCTTTTTTCTAAAATCAAATTGTGCCGTTTTTGTTTTTCCAATTGGGGGGTGCCCTGTTTTTTTAGGGGTTTTTTGGATGCCCAACACCCAGGCCTCTTGAGATTAGGTCGGCCTTGCCTAGTCGTGTGCAGGAGAGCCATTGGGAAAGCATCATTTCGTGAGTGTCCTAGCTGTGTTCCTGCCCAGTGACGGAACCAGGATTTGAATTGGGAGTCCCCGTAACGCCCCTTCTTCCCTACACCGTGCAAGCGTGCACCATTCTAATAAATAGTATATCTAAATCATTAATTGTCAAGATAAACAGTTGGGATGGGGGAGGTGAACCATTGATTACCCAAACACCTCCAAGCTATGGATCCCAACCAAAAAAAAAAGCACCTATACACCTGTCACCTGGAGATAAAACCAAACTAAACAATACCAAAACATATAGCATACCCATTGTGGGAACACAATCTTTGTTGTTTTTTCCTTTATTATTGAAAGCTAGATATAAACACCGAATAAACAATAAGGTTCAACAAGGAGCAATTCAAATAGGAAAAAATAAGAAATAGAGAACAGTGCTCCTCATTGGTTATTGATGCCAGAATATTAGTGGTTACTACTTGTTCTTCAGCTCAGCTGGATTGGCCTCTTGCAAGCAAGGTAAGCAAGAAATCCTTGAAATTTCCTTTAGCAAACTGTTCAATCTTTTGGGCTAGAGAAACTCCATATTCGTTTGGATACTCGTCTGTAATCTTTCCGATATCAACATCTGCTCTGGTTGCTATAACCCTAACTAACCCCTCTTTTGCGTTCTCATTTGCATAAGGTTTCAGTGCTGCATCCAAAACCAGACATAAAAATGATAGAAGTATGCTTTAAAGTTCAAACAACAATGGAAATGGAAAAGGCTTGTTGAGGGTATATCTATCGCGAACGAAAATCTAGAAATATATTGGTTCATACGAAAATCTAGAAATATACTGGTTCATTGACTGACCTTGCTGAAGTAAGTCTGAGGAGCAGATAGGCGTTGCACAGTCTGCTTTAAGCTTGGTAGACCAATAACATCCTGAATAAACAGAACATAGAAGAAAAGAAGACAGCTAGTGAATTCTAATAACGACCTTAGTACTATTGAATGTCTTAGGTTGAATGGTGTGGACACCCCGCAAAAATTCTCGGAGTTTCAAAAATGGTTTGGAAATTATGATTTTGCTTTTAGAGTCGCCACCCGGGTTTAAGGACTGTACCCGAGAAACTGATTTTTCAAAACTGACTCTTTTGCCCTTACTTTGGAAAAAGCTTTTACCGGCGCATCGTTACCAAGATTTTTCGGGTTCAGGAGTTAAGTTATGAAGGGGGAAGGTTTTCAAGGCACCCCCCTCGCCCAGCTATGGAAACCAGTCTCTACTTAGTACTTAAGGGATTTGAGAAAAACATTTATTTCATAAACTCAAACACATAAGCAAAATAAAGAAAACAAATTTGCAAAGATCATTACAATTTATTGGATGAAAGTGTATGCTTGTGAATGTGTGGATGACATCAACATGAAGGTATAATGACATAAATATTAGTAGCAACAACTACAAACTATGAATAAAATGAAATAGAAACTTGTTTTGAAACCTTTTTTTTTTGCAAAATCAGATCTAGCATTCTTGTTTTCTTTCAAGCACCTGAAGGAATGTTTCAAACGCCAGAAGCTGAGAGGATCAGGCGCTTGAAAGGGGCTTTAGGCACCTGAAGCTACTGCTTCAGGTGCCAGGAGTTGCTTCAGGTGCTTACTCAAACTCATTTTCACCATTGTTTTCCCTTTGAAAATGGTAGAATAAACTATTTGAGACACTTTTTAGAAAATCCAATCTGATTCTTCTACTTTCCTTCAAGCACCTAAAGGTATGTTTCAAACGCCTGAAGCTAAGAGGATCAGCGCCTGAAAGGGGCTTTAAGCGCCAGAAGCTACTGCTGCAGGTGCCAGAAGCTACTGCTTCAGGTGCTTGATCAATCCCACTTTGACTTCTGTTTTGCCTTTGATACTGATAGTAAAATGATGTTAACTCACTGTAATGAGGAAAACAAACTTGAAAACTTCATTTAAAACTCATTCACACCATAAAGCACCATTGATTCTTCATAAAAAAAAAAGTTTTTCATCCATTCAAATAGCAAAAACAGAGATGTTCCACTCTTGCATGCAAAAAAAATGACCTCCAATAGATATTTTGTGAAAAATACATGGTTTTAACCATGTTTTAACTACATGTTCCACTCTTTGGTTTGGAAGTGTTTTGGTAGGGCTTTGGATAGATTTCAATCATCCCTTTTAAGCTTTAAAACGTGTTTGAAAGTCCATTTTCATCATCGAGAACGCTATGGATTTTCGTAGGCTCAAATTGGGGTGTCTACAAATGGTAATAAGGAGGTACACTGTTTTTAGATCTCACATCTATACTTGAATTCTAATAACGACCTTAGAGCATCACTAATGGTATAACCAAAACTGGATAACCAAAAGTTGCCACATCAAACTTTGATTATCCATACAAGACATTTATAAAGTTAACAATGTGGAGTGTCACAATGGTATTTTGTGTCCATAATCAAAAAATGTACTACTCACTCTATTTTTATTCATAAAATGGGCACAACTTTAAATCTGTACGTATACTTTTCATAATATAAGTACCATTTAAAAGATATTCACAATATCTTTAAAATGAGACCAATCTTGAACATATTTTGGTAAAGATTAAAAATTGATAATTTTAAGTTTTTGAGAGAAAGTGCAAAAAAAAAAAAAGTTTGAAGTAAGAATTTGAAAAATGGAGAGAGACTGTTGTTACTTTTGAATTCATTCTACCAAAAAACAAAAAAGACGTATGTAGGGTGTGGTCCTCAAAATTTGGTTATTGAGTTTTGGTTATTGAGAAAATGTTGTTACTTTTGGTTATTCAAATGCCAAAATTTGGTTATTGACTAGAAGGTTGTTAATTTTGATTATGCCAACGTGAGTCAATTTTTGGACAAAAATTGCTAACTTTGGTTATTTAGATGTTTTGATTATCCCATTGGGGATGCTCTTAGACCTTAGTACTGTTGAATAGCTTGATATACATTAATATTAGACCCATTTCCTAACATCTTCCACTAGTGAGACAATCAAATAGCTTAGCAAGAGTTAATATTTTGACGCCAAACTTCACCATTATCGCGTTCTTAAGCACTGCACAGAGCTCAAAACTTTAGAACTCAATTTTTCTTGGTCAAAAGTTTTTTCTTTATATTTGGATCTGGGGTTTTGTAAAAGGAGGGTTTTTGCACATAATTAATGTTACTAATTTTCATGTTACTTGTTACCTCATCAATGGTCTTGCCAGATAAAAATTTGTCAGAGTAGTGTTTGAAGACTGACGTAAGATGACGCTCGCTTCTTGTTGACAAGATCCTCACCACCTCCTCTTCTTCCACTAGATTCCTCATTTCAATGGCAGTACGGTGGGTTTCGGTCGGCTATTTTTCCACTAGATTCCTGTTTTTTTATGGCAATATGGAGGGTTTCGGCCTCCGATTTCGCAGTGTCCTCGTGAACCATCCAACCTTCATAGCGATAGGTACTGACGAGTGCTAACAACAGCTGTGTGATCAATAGATAAAAAACCAGAACACAAACAAAAGAACTCAGTGGTTTATAGATCAAAACACAAGAAGAAAAACAAATTCAAGAACTGAGTTGTACATGCAGTACATTGAAATTGAGACAGTTTATGTTCGAACGTGGCTTTAGGCACTGTGCATGCTTTTCGAGTGATGTTTTATGCAGATGTGGAGGTGTATAGGGGCCCAGGGCCCGGCCACCCCCAAATTTTAAATTTTTACTAATACAGTATTAGTATACAAATCTCGAAAATCTAAATAATTTCAATTTGATATAGCCAAAATTAAAGTTAGTTTATATTTGTCGCGTAAATTTTTCTCAATTTCATTCTCATAAAAAAATGATCACACATGAGCATTGCAATTTTCTATTGAAAAACAAAACGATGTCATGTAAATATAGTAATGTGCTACAAAAGTTACTCGATGTGATGAATACATTTTTGAATGAAAATTTTAGGAAAAATTCTTCATTGTGTATATTTTTTTGTATTTGTTACATATGATTTTGGTGATTGTTACATGTGTTTTGGTAGATTAACGTGAAACTATGAAGCACCGACACTTCTAGAGGTTGCCGTATCGGAGTATTAGACACGGGGATGCAGCGGGACACGTACGGGACACACCACATAGAGTGTCCCCAAATTTTTTTGAATTTTTTCTAGGCGACGCGGCAGGGACATGTGGGGGACAGGGCAGGGGTCAAGTTGTAACTTTTTAATTTTTTTGGGGTCAAATTGTAATTATTGAGTTTTAAAGTCTTAATTTTTTAATAATATTTGTATATGTATATATCGTCGCGTCCCCCGTCATGTCCGTGTTCTTTTTTTTAGAATTGCCGTATTTGTATCCATGTCCGTCTCCATATTCATATCCGTGTCCGTGCTACGTAGACGTGAATAATAATGTGAATAGTGGATTTGTAAAAATCTATAACTTGACCAAAATCATATGTCTATTTATTTATCTTAAGTCAGCCCCGTCAGGCTAATAATCTGGCTCCGCCACTTATTCTACGTTAAAACTATTTTGCAACCATTGCTGCTATTTGACTATGAAAAGCATAAGTTAAAGCCACATCCTAATTAAATATTACAAAACAACCAGAAAGCTTGTCAAAACTCAAAACGGCAACAAAACTTCAAAATGGCCCAACAAAAATTAAAGGCACAGACATGCATTAGTGCTCAATTAAAATAGAGTTGTTGAGAGATTGGCAAAGTCAACACAAAGAGTTAACGAAGAAGAATCAATTAACTGAAGAAGACTCAATAAAACACAAAGAACGTAAGACACAAAAATTTTCTATGGTTGCCCAACTCTCTATTTTCGTGACTCATACAGCTTTTCACTATGTATTGAATAAAAGATGAAGTATGCGCGGTTCCATCGGCCGCATATAGGAAATAGTTACATTAGTATGTGTTTACACTTTACATCAATTACTGTATAGCTAGCGAATAATGTGTATACGAACTAGCTTCAACTCAATAGGGTTATTGATTTTTCATCCCACTGTTCTAAAATTTTGACTCTGGTCCTGAATAATAGATAGTGCAATTTTAGTCTGCTCGGCCTAGCTTTTATTTGGAAAACAGGTGTAGGAGGGTAGAAATATCACGAACACATGGTACTTGAAGAAACGAGATGCGTGAAAAAATAAATAAAGAATTCGAAGAAATAACGAAAATATGAAAAAGGATGAAGTTTGGATTAACAAAAAAATTGTTGTTCAAATCCAGAGAGATGACCCGCCGGGGCCATCGAGTCGCAGGTGGCATCACCCGCTGGACATGTTCTGTCCGAGAGTGGCCCTATGCCGCGAGACCCAATTTTCTGATGGAACTGATTAACCGAATGACCAAGAGTCGATGGGGAGGGGGGCTAACCGCTGGGTCTCAACCGACTGGCCCAAACCGATGGACCTACCCGACAGGGGGTAATGCCCGATGGGGGAGCTGACTACTTTAGCATCTCATTTTTGTGTATTTAAAACCCACTACTTCTCTAATGCCATGAGACCCATTGGCTGTTCCCATTGTTCTCCTTTTTTAAGTCAAAACCGAGTGAGACAATTGGGTGTAATTCAAGTCACAAGAAAAAGATTCATTTTTTATTGGAACATCTCATTGCACTAACTTTGACCCGGGGCAGCTCGGGCATGATTCAACAAATATCAAATTTAGGCCAAAATGTGAACCGATTGTGTCGCGGCCTATCTCACTCAAGTCCTCGAATAAGAGGCGATAACACAGGGATCGATAATGATAGCCCGGAGAACTGGAACATGACAAGGATACACGTTGACTCCCAAACGAACCCGGACGATTTAGTCCTCCCCGGTCGACTTGGCAGGACCGGAGGGGAAGCCATATAGAGGTTTGGTCGCGATTTCAGCACTATCTAGGAGATCGTGACCGCATTTCGGGATTACTAGAGATTTTGTGGTTTGGTGGCTAGGAACAAGGGTTCGTTGTGGAGAGGCACTCGCGGAGTAGCACCCGCAGGTGTCGTGGCCGCGGCCTAACAGTACGGAAGGAATATTCGCGCACTATTTGTGTGACACATGTCCGGACTTTATTAGTTCACTCGGCCTAGAGAAGAGGTCGAGTGGCCTATAAATAGGGCACTCTCCCCTCATTTGGAGGGGACGATTAGACGGACTTCAAGAGCAATTCTAGAGAGAGAAACTTCTTTTCTAGAGAGAAGTCGTTCTTGATTCTTGCTCTAATTGGGTGACAAATTCCTGCCAAGGGTCTTCCCTACTGTTTTGTCGTATTCTTCACCAGTCCCCAGATTCTCTTTTAGTC
Source organism: Vaccinium darrowii (assembly GCA_020921065.1). Classification (NCBI taxonomy): domain Eukaryota; kingdom Viridiplantae; phylum Streptophyta; class Magnoliopsida; order Ericales; family Ericaceae; genus Vaccinium; species Vaccinium darrowii. The sequence goes on along the minus strand of CM037160.1, from coordinate 22,058,934 downwards.
CCTCAAGTTAATCATCCATTATTCTTATCCCTAGTCAACAAAACCTTGATTTACGTACCCTAAAATTATTTCCTTCTTACAACAGGAAATAATAAACGCGGGAAAACTCACCTTGCGATCAAAGCTCTGCACTTGATAGTCAGGGTCTTCCTCTTTTTTTTTTTTTCTTTTTTCCAAGGGTGCTTCGGGATATATGTCTTCCTCAATGGAGCAACCAAAGAGGGAATGGTAGGCTCTTCGTACTCCCAAAAACTCTTCCGACTTCCGAGTGCACGCTATTTCTATCACCACGTTGTATGATTTTGGATCATTACGACTCAGAGCATGCATCTTTAATTAGGCACACGTCTCTTTCCCACGCCTGCATTTTCCATAGCACCACAACTCTCTGTTTACAGTAACCCGAATAAAAGAGAAACTGTGAAACAAAAAGTTACTGGTAAATTTTTTTTTAAGGCGACGAAAAACCAAACCAGAGAGTGAATCAATCTTGTGCACTACTAGATGCAGGGCAAACACAAGTTGGCACCAGGTTGCCTGGATTTCTGTACGAGTCCAATATTTTTCCAATTATACAAGTTTTCCCGGTTAATTTGAAAAACTTCTATGGGCTCTTGCAGGTCCTTGGATGAACAAAAAAAACAACTTGTAAAATTGTTGTGCATGTGTGGAAAATATTCTTCAAATTCTAAATAATTTATCAATTTGGTTTGCGCATATAAAATTAAATGGCGACTGCGTATATGTAAATAATTTCGTCTCTTCTAAGACCTAGCAAATAACAATTTACATTTTCAGAAAAAAAAAAAAAAAACTTTGTTACCACAATTTAAATACATATTGTTTGGGCCTTTTGAATACAAATAAGGCTTTTGACACTGTTAGATAGCATCAGCTTTCGTTCCAATAAAATATAGATAAATTGAGTTCTACAAATAAAAACAAAAAAATAAATACTATTATGCAAATAGATAGTCGGGTGATTATTTATTCACCAGGATGATGGAAAATCATTACTAAAAGAAATGACTCCCTATTACTCTATGATACCTCCATTAAAAGTGGCGAGTTACTGTAGATATATGGTATTGTATTTCAGTCCTTTTTTTCTCCGGTTGCTCCGGCCTAGGGGGTTGTCCAAGCCCGAGAATTTGCTGGGCTTACCCTTGAGCCGGCCCTACTCTTAGACTTAGAGGCATGTACAAATACAATACCCTTGAATAGGCTTTATTGGCTAGTTTGATTTGCCAATACCCATAAACCTCCACAAGCTTTTGGCCAGCTTTTTAAATATTATACTCCCTCTGTCCCAATTTTATAGTCCCTTTTGGGAGTTCGTGCCACTTTTTAAAATGTTATATCTTATAATCTACAATGTTTTAGGTAATGTTGAAAACTTTGTTTATCAGATTAAATTAAGATCTATCAAACAAGATCCATATTGCATATAAAATGTATTACTGATTGAAAGATATAATTGATTTTTTATCCGGTTAGAATGGAACGAAGGACTATAAAATTGGGACGGAGGGAGTACAATTGTAAGTCAGCGAATGTGCTTGAGTTCACTGTTTACTAGGCAACTAGTATTAAATATTGTTTCTACACACTCCCTCTCTTTAGTAAAATTTCCCTTTCTTGATTTTGTTAGACACACTCCAATAATGGTAGCTACTTTCGTCACCTTCTCTAGAAAATACACATGTTATCTATGTCCATCACGAGAACGGTCCCCACTGCAATTTTTTTTAAATTTTACTTGAAGTTTTTTTTTAATTTTAATTTTTTTTTGAAGTTTTACTTTTACTTGAATCAAACAATTGCTGTTTTTTTTTTAAAAAAATTGTGGTATCATGGATATTTTGTTCAATAATTAAAAATAGGAGGAACATATTTATTTTATTTGAGAAAAGTACAATTACACTTGCAAAACTTGTACATGCCCAGGACCGGCCCTAAGGTGAAGTCGAAAGTGCGGCGGTGGCTTTAAACATGTAATTTAAGAAAAAAAAATTGGGGCCCCTTTTTAGTAGAATTTGTTTTATAATATATCGATGAACTATGCCTTCCGAAATCCAATGTGAAAGGTTGTCAGGGTGGTTAGCGTGCATCCACTCAAAAATGATACATACACACAAAAAATACCCACAATTTACCCACACACTCACACAAGTGTGTGGACTCCACACACACTTGCACATCTAGTGTGTGTGGAGCCCACACACTTGTGTGAGTATGTGAGTAAATTGTGGGTATTTTTTGTGTGTGTATGTATCATTGCTGGCATCCACTAGAGGTAAAGTATCCGTGGTTCAAAACTTTCAGTGCCGTTGGTAATTTCCCCCCCCCCTTTTTGGGTAATTCTATTTGCAACCTTTTTTTTCACCGTACAATCAATTTTCTTCATCCAATCCACAACTAAAATTCCCCAAACCAATTTACTCCATACAACCCACTAAATACACCTAAACTTCCCAAAATACCCTTCAACCCATTCGTACTTTGAATGTCGAAATACACACCCATATTCGACAACCACATGTCGATTTATATGTTGAAAAAGTTTACATATTTCAGAGTATGAATGTCAAAAAAAAACTGCAGTTTTCAGATTTGTAGCGGCATTTAGGTCTTTAGCCAACAATAAAAATTGAGGACATTTTCCTGAGTTGTATGGAGAAAAAAAAAGAATTGCAAATAGAATCACCTATTTTTTTTTTAATTGATACAACATATAACTCTTGAAACCACTTGTATTGGTATAAATTAATAAAGCTTTTTTAATAGTAGATGTTACTCAAGTCCAAGGTTTAAATATTTTGCACCCCATATTTTGATAAGTTTATTTTTGGATCTTTATTTATTAATTCAAATTTTATGTTTAATTTTTAATATCAAATTTACATATAACTAAATTTTGACAATAACAAAAAAACCAAAAGAATTTATTTTTAATCAACAAACTTCAATAGAAAATGCTTAAAGGTAATAATTATTTATTGTTAAAAATAATATTCTTACAATTACAACTAATAACATGATTAGTTAGAAAAATGCATTCTATGAGCGGTACTTCGTAAAAAATCTCCAATAATATAAAAAAAATTAAAAGTTTATATTCGTTAAATTACGAAGCTAAAATACTGCGTTAATTCTTTTTGCCATTAATAGTTACTAATATGGATTTTTTTTTTTTTGTGGATAAAAAACCTAGGGCCCTATTTTTCAAATTCTCTTTAAGCCTCCCAAATGTCAGGCGGGCCCTAACATGCCAATACCACATAAAACACTTTCATATTGGCATATTGGGTGGTCAGCTCACAGTGGTTCGGGCAAGTGAATTATGGGTCATTGACTCCAGTAGTTTTGTTGACATTCCCTTTTGCTAACAAATAACAAAACAGAGTAGGTTTTTTTTTTTTTTTTTTTTTTTTATCTCTGTAACATTGCTTCAATGCCGTGCTCGGTGGAAGTAGTTTCTTATTTTTATAAATTACACTCAACTATAAAGATGCACACACAATAGCTCTTTTTATAGATAACGAGAGTACCATATTATTAAGAGGAAAAAGGTACAAGAAGTTTAAGCATTAAGGTTACAAGCCAAAGCAACAAACATCGAGAAAAGCATAACGAAACATCAAAACCAGTACAACATCTGACCAAGCTGAAAACAAATGACTTTAAAGAAACATCCTCGTAAATAGCTTCTTCATCCAGAGTCCATTGAATTGCTTATTACGTAGACGTGGCGAGGGGACAAAAAGCTTTCCCACACTATTGCAGATATCCAAAAGTAGTACATATTACAACATAACACAATCACAAGATGAGCACAGCAGATTAAATAACCATTCAGGGAGCAGATTACCAGCATGCTATAGTATGGTTGAACTTTTCCATTCCCAGATTTCAACAACACACATATTTCAGAGCCAGTTTCGTCTGTGTACACTATATAAAGTATGCAATCTTTCTCGCTTGGTGTGTCGAAATGAATTGGATTTTGATCCAATGTGCAGCACAGAATCAAATGATTTGAGCACTAATAATACATGTAATCAGAAATCTGCAATGAAGAAGGGATGAGAAGATTCAGTTTTGCAACAAAAAAAAAAAGGATGTGAGATTTAGAAAAGGATGACTTCAATTAGAACATGGAAAATAAAAAACTGTTTTCCCAAACAATTGGAAGATTATTGTAGGACAGGATAAAAATTATAGCCATTTGAACTTAAATAGCCTCGAGAAAACATTATATGAAGCAGCTGTTTCTTGTTTCAGCCGTGTCCAATGGACTTTTGGGAGTCCATAACCAACAGACATGAACATTCAAGCCATTTTTAGGTTCTGGATTTGTCAATGACACTATGAAATGAAAGAAATAAGAAAATAGAGGCTTTCCTTGAGCTGAAGATCAAATAGAAATATCAAGTTTCAGCATGATAGCAATCACTTAAAAGTGTGGCTAAAATTAGAGAATAAAATAGACTTACACACTAAAAGCAGTTATGGCTAGGACTCCGAAAGCAAAACAAAAAGCTCCTCATCAGTTATGGCTCCCATCTCCATAGCCCTTTCCAGCACACCTAGGCCCCCACCATCTTTGATTGATGCACGTGCTCCTCTGAATATCATTATCCATGTTAGGTCATGATAAAATTGGGAAACATGGAGAGAACTAATGCAGCCCTAGGTTAACAAGGTAAGCAACATAGTGTTAAAACAAATGCATATATTTCAATTGACCACCCAAAACCAAACAAATAAGACTTCCAAGCAATGGGCGCAAACTTGCAACCAAGACAAGCAGCAACCACATACAGGATATTTAAACAGGAAGCCGCAAACCAAATTTAAGTTCAAAACAGGCTTGATAGAGGGTCAAATAACCCACCAAATCGGTTAGACTGGGCAGAAAGGTTAGGATTGAAATGGCCTTTTTTGTAGGTCCCCTGGCATGTAATACACACAAAATAAAGACTCTGCAGATTCAACTCCCAACACTTCTAAGCCTTCAAGATTACCAAAACAGAGAAAGGAAAAGGAGAATGATAGAAAGGAAGAGAATAATATTATATGGACTTAACCAGCTACCCCAAAAGAATCCTTGGAAAGATGGGGAACAAGCATTCATCAGCAGTCTGCAACTATCAATCGCCAGGGTCAGGGAAATTGGGAAGAAGAAGACAAGACAGTCTAATAGATGAGTAGAGGAAGAGGGCAGAAAAAAAAAGCAGAGAATCTGTACAGGGCTATAGGGAGAGGGGGTAACCACATTGCGTTTGTTATACAGCCAAAAGCCCTACGGATATATAGTCTCTCATGTACATTTGAATCTAAGCTTCCCCTTGCACATGTATCATGACACAGTATGCTACTTGTCATGCCACTTGAGAAATCATATGACTAACCACCAATATGTGGATACAGACAATCTTCACATCAAAGGGAGAAAATCCAACAATATCCCAGAAGGACTCAAGAAAGAATTGAGGAAAGTAACGACACCCGAAAGCATATCACCCAACTCCGATGTCCAATAATTATCGTTGTAACCTCTTTGGCTACATATTTCTTGCCCAATTCTACTTTCTACAAGAAACCTCCCAGTGTTCCCATTTTATCTCTCCTGTTTTGTTTTTCTTTGTCTGGTGGTGGCGGCGGCGGATGGTCGGGGGATTGCTAAAAGTTCTATCACGTGGTTTCATTTACTCATCCAAGGCAGACAATTTGTGAGATTGCAAACATTTGAATGAAATTTTGGAATATATATGAGTTGATCTCCCAAAACAGAAAACCATGAAATTTGTATTTTCTTTTAACCGACAATTATGCGAGGGGCAGATTTCCATATATTTGGAATTCTTCAACATAAGTGTATAATAAAGGAAAATAAACATCAACTATAAAAAGTCTAGCTCGATCACTTTTACAAAGATCGACGTATCAGATTGCACATTAGCTTGTTACATGGTCAGGGATTGGTATCGTGGATGTTTACCCAAGGCCAAGGATAATTCAGACAATGAGTCATCCTAAATGTATTCAAGGGCTCACCCCAGTCGCATATGTCGGAAAATTGCTTTTCACATCAATAGATCTTCCTTGATAAAAATATTACCTCTTAAGTAGAAACTTGGCCAATTGATTATTTCTTTTGGCAATGCAATGATGCAGTGGAGTTCTTCCATGGTAGTCACACCTGTTTATGTCTGCACCAAATTGCAGCAACAGCTCAACCATCACTGGATTGCCACAGTGACATGCTAGATGAAATAACGAACATCCTTGAAGACAGTCTTCAGGCTTGCTGGAATCCTTAATTTTATGGCAGGCCACTGGATCGTATTGTTTCTTTTGCACAGCATGAAAGCCATCGCTGGGTTCATCTTCACTAACATGATGAGATAATTTGACGTCAACCACATCATCATAGGTGGTGTTGATGATGTTCTCATCTGATCTCACAATAAGGCAATAAACTTCCCGCAATTTATCAGTCTTAACTGCTTCCCAAATGCTAGCAGCAAGAGAAGTAACCCTTTCTGCTTTATTGACTAGCAGTTTCTCTGCATACTACATTTAGGCAACCAAAGTTAGGTCTTATTTACAGCATGGCATTGGCTTTAGAACGGAGAAGTCAGAACACTGATGAAAGAAAAGATTGAATTTAGTTTCAAGTAATTAGGGCCAAAGAACTTTATTTGTCTCCTAAAGAAAAAAGAAATGAGTAAAAGAGTAAACTACAAAAACAAGAGTTCAAAGAATATATGTAGAACTAAGAGCTGAGGATACAAGTAATTAGGCATATTACAACTATGTAAACTACGAAATTGCAACAAAAAAGGACAAATGTAACGTTTCAGCAAGACATTTGACAGAACTTTTGTCAACCTTCTTGTATCTTAAATTCTCATATATTGCACCAATATTATTGACAGTAACATACAGCAGAGTTACATGTGTTCAGAAAATAATAGGAGATGATGTAAGGCAGAGTGAAGGGATGGATCCCTTTTTTTTCTTTTCTTTTTTCCTTTAGCAAAGAGTTGAGGGATTTGTTGGGACAGTTATTCTGGTTAAAGATTCATATTTCATACAGAAGGTTGCGGTAAACAGAGGTTGCACCAACACATAAAATCTAGAAAACAACAATGAGAATTCCCATCAGCCCACCAATATTAGTCCTACAGTTTTTATGCCATCAAAAAGCTTCTGCAGAAAAAAGAGAATGTGATACTATAGCGAAGGAATCTAATAAACTTAGGTCTAGGGGAGAGGAAAGTAGTGTGGAAGCCAGCATTAGGGGCTTCAAAGATAGTACTGGGGAAATATGAAATATAAGGTTAAAAAGAAGCTACAGAGATGCAGAAACAAATCTTAGTTACAAGAACTCTAAACAGAATCACGACTTGCGACTCAAGAGGAAGAACATAACCAAAAAGCATTGAGTATATACGATGACAAGGACTATGAACCAAAACTATCAACTAAATAAAAGCAGTGTTGAGTTTTCATTAGCCGTACACAATACGCAGAGTTTTAATGTGGGTTACGTAATTACTAAGTAGCACGAAAGCTACTTCAAGTACATTACTGGGCGAGGGCAGTAGGCAATCATACAGCTGCAGTCTCCACACAGTACAAATTCATAAAATATAAAAATGGTTGCTTAAAACGGTCTTGCAAGGAAGTTACTGAAGCTTTCCAAAGTATCTAGAAAAGAAGAGTAAATACATTTCCAGACATCAACACCTCCAAAGTCATACCTTAGCGTGAATGTACTTCTCCTTTTGGTGACTAGCATCTGTGGGCCCTGGTTTTGTAATTGCTGAGAAAGCATTTGATTCACCTGTTCTGCATAAGATGATCTCCTATGTTCAGAAAGAAGAACACGTTTCTGCATAACTAATTTGAGGACAGCTTTGTAGATTATCGAAGATTGTCAACTCCAAGTAGAGCTAGAATAAAACATGAAAAGAGCATAACTCATCATGATCTTGTTAAACTGGAGTGCTTAATCTATTGTTGACCAAATATCAGGAGCATAGACACACGATTTGGGTGTTATAGCTTAAAACTTCGTCAAAAACTTGGTCACAAAAGTACAAGATGTCTCCTGCAAGAAGAATTACATGAGGATGTTTGGATGGAATTCCTTTTCCAGTTCCATATTATTAGTTTAGACTACATCCTCTGATGAATTATACTTACTGTTAATCTAACAAAGTCACTAAAGCAATAGCATAAATGCAGTTTAGATCACCTGTCTTACAATATTCACAAAAACAATGAAGTTGCCCTATCCTAAAAGTTCACAGATCAAATGCACAACACAAGGACATATAATGGGAGAAGATATAAACCAAATTCATGAACGATAAAACTTCTGTAATTCTAAATGATTGATTTACATACAACTAATTTACCGCACCACAAAATTCCCTAGTTTTTCATATCAATGTCCCATAAATTTCTGAACCGCAATAATTCAAAGACACTTGATGCCAAAATTCACGAGATTTATGAGAGATCATCAAACTTCAAAGAGTTACTAGTACACATAGTTAATAATTCACTTCAACAAGATATGCATGAGAAACCTACCTATTATTCTGAGGTAGCAGCAACTCCTCCCATACAGAATTACAATAAGCATTGCCCAAAATCCGAAACAAATCCAAGATAGTAGGTTCCCAAACCTTGACATCTAATGTTATAGACCGGACCTGTAGTATCGATAAGACCAAAAGTATCCAATTAGCTCTATGCTTTAAGAAGATATAAAATAATCATTATGTCGCATGGACTCTTCAAAATAAATCAAGTACCTGTGTCGGACGCTTGACACCTAGATAATGGTTTGGGACATGTGCTTGATATTTATAATGTCATCATATTAAGCACTACCTCTATGTGCATATTTTTGTCAGATAATTTCTACGAATTAATAAAGGGGATCCCATGTTATACAAAGACATCATTTCGTCCCACAAGTTTGGTTACTCTGCATACTCTTCAATTAGGTTTGACAGTTCCGACTCTAGGACACGCAGCAGCACCAGACACTCCTACTCGAGTCCAGGTAAGAATGAATGACCATGATATTAAAACCTTTAAATAACTTAACCTTTCGCTTCATTCTTCATGCATAAGGTATGGCCATATGGGTATAGAGAACTCAATAGTTTATAAAACTATAGTCCTCTGTCACTAATGGCTTTGGCTACAATAACCTAATCCCCTTCCTCCCCTCCCGTACTTTTCTCTCTTGCAACATGCATTTCATATGGGCAACTTTAAGAAACTTGGCCAAAGGTTGTATACAAAAGAATTTTTTGGTGGATTTTGGGTAGGAAAATATTATATTTTAGTAATAAGAGGTAGAGAAGGCCAGATGAATAGATGAGTTTTGGCTTGATTTCAAAAGTTGCATTTTGCAGCATTTCAGAAAAGGTGGGTTTGACATAACGTTTTTTTGTTACCATACAAATTTATATTCCCCTATAACTTGTGTTTTCTCTGGATCCAACATGCCCCGCAATCTAAGTCCTAGCTTTTGGAAATATAATGCGTCTGTAAGTGCTCTGTGTCCGTATCGTGCTTCTTAAACTGCAATCATTTGTACTAAGGGATTAAAGTGTTAAAGCAACAACAAATGCAAAAAAAAACAAAATTTTTACAACTAGGAAGACCAAACAGGCTTCAACAATTTAATAGGTTTTTACTCTTCTTCAACAAAACGCGTTCAAACTGGTTTCAATCTTAAATAAAGAGATGCACCTTTGAGATGTGAACACCAAGGTTCCGGTGGACACCAGAGCATTCTATGCACATCAAAATACCAAGATTTAAAGATGCCCAATCAGGATCAGGAGTACCACATTCTGCACAAAGACCATTTCCAGGAATTTCTCTCAGAATCTCAGATACGCTGGCCACTTCATTAACTTTCATGGCATCAGGAAAATTCTCATGGTTATCAAGTGATCGAACATCATAAGAAACGCCACCACGAGCAAAGCTACTTTCCGTATCAGTTCTCCCGGTATGAAGCTGCAGAAGATGCATCAACTCTTTTGTCAACCAAAGCCAAAAATATTCTACGTCCACCAACATTATTTATCAATGAATGTATAAAGCTTCAGAGAACCTGCTGCAAGTGAGAATTCAATAGTGACGCAATAACTCCTGTGATTTTGTTCATCCAGTCAATTCTATCACCTTCATTTTCAGCCTGCATAAACACGGCAGAGACGTGAATAAAAATTTTAGCAATATAAACACATTCATTGTCTATGAATCCAAACCAACATAAGAAAAAGAAAAAGTACGAACTCCCTTTTTGCAAAACAATGTTGCTATAAAATTGCTGCATAGGCTACATCAGAGTAATCAGATGCAAGATCCATAGTATGAGATAGCAACTAGCTTTCTTTCGTAGTCAATTCCATATTTCTCAGAATTCAATTCACTTTCCCATCCTGACAACAGGATATCCAGCCACTTTGAAAACAAAACGTAGAGAATATGTATGACGATTGAACAATTTGTAACCTGATCAATTACCATACCGGCAAGTTCAAACAAAATTTTCAAGCTGCCAGATCTAATCATAACTTTCCAGTTCAAAAAGGAAATATATCAAATTAGAATCCGATTGAGTGATAAAGGAGCAATAATTTTGATGCGAATAGCCCAGATTAGATGTAAATCAACTTGTTGATTTGGGAAAATATTATATTTCTCATGCTCCATCTAACGCATGTTGATCTAATTATTGCATGCATCCAAGGCCCAATGAAATGTCTCAAGTCTCTATACTCCAAAGTCAACATATCTTTTACCTGCAACGTGTAAGTTTTTGAGGGGGAAATGATTCTGAAGCAGAGCCGAAGATCCTTATCGTCTGCATCAATTTTTATTGTTGAAGTTTGAAGATCAACAGTATGATAACCCAAGTTTTCTTCACCAAGCGATGAAGTCCTACGGTGCCTAGGCCGAAATCTTCCAAATACCCGACTATTTTGCTCCACTGAACTAAATGACTGAAATGAGGGGGAGGCCTGAGAGAACAAGGTAAGGATTCAAATAAAAAAAAGATCAGAACCACTCATGCATGACTCACACAGTAATTTCCAAAAAATTCCACTTAGAATCGCTTGCATATCCCAAGAACATATATGGTAAAATGGTAAAATCTTGGACTGTAATCTCTGAGCAGCTACATCAAACAGAGAATGGTAAAAAGTTAGGTTTATATCCAGTATTCCCCTCTTAAGTTTTACAGGACAAAAACTATGTTACTGCCTTCATCAGTGTTTGCAATTCACAAAGAAAAAAGAGCGAAAAAGTACTTCGAATTAATGTTTTGGACTTTGTTAAATCCAATTGGCAATGAATGGAGAGGCTGCCCAGGCTCATACACTAGCTTCGGAGGTTATATTTAACCAATTGGCAATGAATGGAGAGGCTGCCCAGGCTCATACACTAGCTTCGGAGGTTATATTTAACCAATGTGGGACAATCTCTAACACTCCCCCGAATGTGCGTCCCCTGACCCGCACGTGGAGATAAACAACGATTCAACACTTAGTAGCAGGATCCTTCTAAAATGGGCGCGCTCCCTAGACGGGAGCTCGATTCCGCGCTCCCGAGACGGGAACTTGACGGGAGCTCGCTCCCATCTAGACGGGAACCCACTCCTAAATAGAATGGGAGCTTCCACACTAATCTTAAGGACGAAATTCTCACTTCTCTTTCCAAATATATGCAAGGAAGAAGGAAAAGAAAAAAGAAGTAATAAAGATTTAGGACTCTTTTTCTTGTCTCATATTCTACTACTTTTCTGCGTGTTTAATCCATATATTTGGCACAAAAGAATCTATTGGGATGTCATTTCTCACTCATATTTATACATATAAAATGCTTATGTACTAGCTCCCTTTGCAACTATAAAACATATGTACAATACATATAAATATATATAAGTTCATTAATATATGTATTTATTTAGTATAAAATATTCCCTCGCTGCTCCGAACCTAGGGAGCTTCTACATACCCCGGCTCCCCCGCACCTGCTCCCGCCCCCGTCCTCGCTCCCGCTTCGTGCAACTAAGATTCAACACATATGACAACTATCAACCATCAACGACAAACTAAGGGGAACCAACCATCAACAACATAGAGTCTCGTCCAAAAGCCTCCAAAAGCTAACTCTGATACCATGTTAAAGCACCCAACTCAAAACCAATTGGAAATGAATGGAGAGGCAGCCCAGGCTCATATGCTAGCTTCGGAGGTTATAATTAACCAATGTTGGACAATCTCTAACAGACTTTTAGCTCCACATTAGCAGGATGAAAAAATCCATTTACACGTGCTTCATGCTAACTTAAATACCAGTAATGTGATCTTGCATTTCTAAACGCCGGTAAAGATTTAACAGGGCTTTTTCTTTCATTCATTCAATCTTTTACATGAATCATGACGCACCTCGAGATTAAAGTTAATGGTAATTGGTAAGAATTTAATGTTAATAGAGTTTAGTGGTCATATTTTTGTCTAAATATCACTCACTGCACCTGACTGTTGGTTACTTTGATTCTGGCTGTTTTCCCAAGAATGTTTGAGTTTGCATGATAGACAATTTTGATGTGCTTTTAGTCTCAGTAGAATTCGTGCTTTGACCGAGATTGCCATTCAACAATTTGAGGTCTCCACCTTTCCCTCACAATGTGTTGCTTGGTATAAAGCAAAAGAAATCCCACAAATTTTTGCATTAGCAGAAGCACAATTGGATGAGATCGAACACCAATTGGCATAGTCAATAATCATCCACGAAACTTGATGACCTTGTGAAAAAATGTTAAGCATAACGAACCCAACAATCTAAAGGGCAACCACTAAACTCACAACGGGGAGAAGATACTCGCTTTCATGAAGCAACAAAAAGAGATACCCAAGTGAAAAGTTTTCCAAGAAACTTACCATTACCTACCATCGAATTATTTACATAATTGGGATACCAAGCACATCTATGATGCACAATTGCGATCTAAGTAGCACGGACATGGATACGAGTACGGACATGGGACGTGGGAATTCAAAAAAAAAAGGACACGGACACGGAAATAGATATACTAATATATGTATTTACAGTCAGGATCCAGTCCACCCCCTTAAAATGCGGACTCTGTCCACACTATCACCAATCAATCATGATCCGAACCGTACAATGTGTTTAAAAGGTAATTTTTAGGGTCTATGCGAGAAATTACATAAAAAAATGTCCAGGAAGGGCTTGATCTCAGCAGTTTTTCATAAAAATGCATATATTTTCATAAAAATGCATATATACATTTTTATGAAAAACTGTTGAGATCAAGCACTCCCCAGTCTTTTTTTTGTGTGTGTGATTTCTCTCGTGGACCCTTAAAAACACCTTTTAAACATATTTGATGGTTCGGATCATGATAATTCGATCGGGAAAGTGAAGGTATGGACAGAGTCTGCATTTCAAGGGTGTGGACTTGATCCGTGGTGTGTATTTATAACATATCATATGTGTGTATGCACGCGCGTGTGTGCTAGGCAGGCAGCTGTGTGACAACACTACAGAGAAAGCGGAGCTCTCGTGTAACATGCTATGGTCTCAATGCTCTTATATTCTATTTCCCATGCTTCAATCACAAAATGTTTTGGTGTACTGTTAGCACCCGTTGAGGAAGACATGTCCTATATGAATGTACGAGTCTATGAGATAATTAAGCTTACAATAATTATCTCCAGCCATTGACTTTTTGGATATACTGTTACATGGTTCAAAAACATAAAAAAAAAAGTACGAGGTAAAGTAAAATTTACACAAATATGTTAGATATTCGGGCTGTGTGTGTGTGTGTGTGTAAAGGGGCTGGTTCTAGGGACACATAAAAAAATAAAATTTGTTTCGGAGCCCCACGCTAATAATCCTTGCCATTCAACTTGTTTAAAACATGTTTTTAAGGATGCCCGTAAAAAATTAACTTATTCGAATATTGGTAAGTGCTCGATCCAAACAATTCTGAGAACACAAGTTCCTGTCTAAGTTTTTTGAAAAACAGTGCAAGTATCACAAAAAACAGTTGAGTGTGCTATTTCTTACCTTAACTCCACCTTATTTTTATTACCGGAGATGCCCTTATCTGTCTATTTTGGAACTTTGAACACTACAAATAAAGTCCACAGGGTTACCACTGTCAAAGTAGGATTTTCCCATTTTCACCACTAAGGAAGTAGGCTTTAAAGGAGATAGAAGTATGAGGATCACCTTCCCTTAAATTTCATACAATGTAACGAGATAAGAATAATTGACATTCATGCCCGAACTGTCATTTAGTATGCATTGCAATTGAAACCAAAATCACATGATAGAAGTTTACTGCCACAAATTCATCAGCCAAGGACAAAAAGAACGATAACGTACCACAGGTTTGGTACCCTTATTTCTATAATAATACAAAGTCCCATGACCGTCAAGGACAAAGAATCGCCTCTTCCAATCGGCCCTCAAGCTGGAGGAACGTTTTAAGAGATATCCTTGCTTGATTGTTCGGACCTATAAGATTTAAACAGCGGTTTACAATCCACCCCTTTGATAAATGAGCCTTAACACAATGAGGCAAATCATTTCCATCCCACAAAAACTCATGAAAATAAAAGCATTTCCAAACTTGGAGAAAGGATTTAGTATACAGAATCATTACCTCCCCTTTTGCAGTGGACTGCATAATTGCGTCTATGATTTTGTTAGAACTCATGCCGACACCGTTTATACCAACAGCACTTGTTGAGGCGTTAATATTGCTGGAAGCTCGTAACTGGTCCAGCTCTGCTTGTGTTCTGAACTCTTGGATTCGTTTTGCAAGATTATCTTGCTCAGTATTAGCCAGTTCTTTTGATTGTTGTGCATATGTCAACACCTGATTTCAGAAGAAGTAAATTACACATGGAATGGTAAATGTAGTGTTTCGGTTTATATTCATTTTCTTTTTATTGCTAAGCGGATTCTAGTCTTTTGGTCTAAATAGGGTTTGTTTAAGGTTGGTAGAGTAAGTATTAATACTTTCACCTCTCTCTCTTGTAAGTTAAGTCTTTCAGTAATACAATTACATTTTCGGTTTTCTCCTAAGATTGTAACAGGAATATGTATTTCCGTAAGTCAGGCAGAGTCTGAAATGCATAATCACATCAATAATGACAGGAGTGAGATAAGCGATTGGAGTAAAATACTATGCCGTGGCATATGGTTTATAGTTCCTGTTTGAGTTTTCCGCAACAGGAATACGGATGGATACTAACAGATAAACATGACCACAAAAAAGGTTTAAACTGCTTAACATAGATGTTCAAATTTTTAAATAACGTATAGATAGCATCTATGATGCACGGACACGGACACGGGGACACGGCAATTCTAAAAAAATGGGGACACGGACACGGCGGGGGACACGCCACGTGTATATTTATTTTTTATTTAATTATATATTTATTTACATATATATAAATTATATTTATAATACATTTTAAAACTGAATTGAATTTTTTTTTAAACTTTCAGGGATAAAATTGAAATTTTTTAAAACTTTCAGGGGTAAAATTGAATTTTTTTAAAACTTTCAGGGGTAAAATTGAATTTTTAAAAAATTTAATGGGTAAATTTATTATTACTCAAAAACTTTCAGGGATATATATATATATATATATATATATATATATATATATATATATATATATATATATATATCAGATCTTCCTCAGCCGACATTACAGCTTCAACCCTAAAAAATCAGATCTCAGATCTTCACGCTACTGCTGGAAGCTCAGGTACATGACGAACGTCGTCTCTCTCTCTCTCTCTCTCTCTCTCTCTCTCTCTCTCTCTCTCTCTCTCTCTCTCTCTCCCGTGTCCCCATCTGTGTCCCCCCGTGTCCCCATCCAAAAAAGCACATTAGCCGTGTCCCATGCCACGTGGCGTGTCGGGACACGTGTCCTGCCGTGTCCCCGTGTCGGGACACTGCGACACGGCATCCTGGAGGCGTGTCGGTGCTTCTTAGGATAGCATACATTTTAAGGTAAAGATAACAACACAGATTGGCTTTTCTTTAATGAACCAAGTTTCATGATAATAGCAAACGAAAAAGGTTATAGATCTAATAATCATAAAATATACAATAGGCAAGAAAGCACAAGCCAAAAAAGTAGCACATAACCTATAACCAAAGGGATATAATTGTTCTCTTTCTCTTGTATTCTACAATCTACTTACATGAAGAATGAAGCACGTATAGGCGGGGACCCGCCGGGGGGGGGTGGGGCTCATCTTCGTAGAGGTGAATAGATAAATAGGGGATTATATGCAAGATGTTATGTCAGACAATCCAATCCCAACCAGTAAAGTAACAAAAGGTCATGGTACTGTATAGTTAGAAACCACAGTTCAATGCCAAATTCCTCTGCCAAGTATGCGCAAAAATAAAAAAATAAAAATTCCTCTGCCCAGCAAATTAATTGTCTTGTTTCACCAATACCACCATCCTCCTACATTTATGTAGTGCATAGAGAAGCTAGAAGACTCATTCTCACCACAAGCGCTCCTCAGAGATTTCAGAAGCATGTTATTATGTTAACAAAACATACCCAACTAAGTAAACAAAACGACGAGATACGATATTTAGGTCATATGATCAGAATTTTGCATCTAATATGGTCAAGGTTGGAAGTGTCCATATTCTCATGTCAATCATTTGGCTGAATTTCTTACCTCTTTTAAACATTCTCTATACTGAAAAGAGCATAATAAGCGTACCTGGTGAATGAATGGCTCCAATTGGCTTAGCAAGTCATATCCCTGAAAGGATAAAAGCATCCAGCTATGTTTAGTTGACATGATGGCAGCCAAAGTCCCTGGCATAGAAGTAGTGTCTTACAATTTGAGAAACGCACCAACTTAAAGTATCTCAGATGAGCATCCATAATTGCACTGAAAGACTCCAAGAACTCGTATTTCTTTTTGGCTTCAACATTCATCAGAGCAGTTACCTAAATAACGTAAAAGCAGCGAAGAAAACCAATTAGAACCAGAAAAATGGAAAAGTAAGAAAGCAGGGGATCACAAATGTATTCGACATACTAGATTAAAGCGACTCCTCTCAAATGCTGACTTTGAGTTAAGTAGATCCTGTCAAACCACGTGCAGATAAGCAAAATGAATGTTGGCAATATGCATAGAGCTTCTATCGATGAGTTAATAAAGAAGTGCAATCACATATTCACAAGAAGGATTGCTGCACTAGTGAATAACATAATTCTTGTACAATATATATTTAAGCGCAAAAAAAAAAAAAAGCGAGAAAAGAGAATAGCTTTAAAGATTTTGCATTAAATTGCCATTTCTTTTGAAAACCTGAAGGTTGCTGCACACAAATTAGGTATATTAACACCACCTCCATTGGTGTAACCATATCTCTTTCTGGGGTCAAAAAAATACTCTAGTAAACATTTCCGTGCGCCTGTATTGGTATCCAGTGATCAAGTTTCTCAATGCAGTGAGGACTGAGGAGAGAGACTATGGTCAGTCCCGGGTCATGCTTACAATGTAACTTTTGGTAATCCATTTCCGTTTATCTCCCACCAGAATGATTTTCAGAGATAATGGTTCTACAACACCAAATTAAATTCTCTACTATTAATTTCAAGTAAATGAGGGCCTAGACAAGGGGAATTTCCACAAATGGAAGAAAAAAAATAACTAAAATTATGTACTATTGTACTAATTACTTCCAATACAAGGAAATTGGATATACAAACAACACGAATTATTTAAAGACAACAAAGCAATGATGGCTACAATTTAAGGATACAATAAAAAAACCATCGTAATGATTGTCACGAAACAAAATATATCGTCTGGTTTGAATATACCTCTTCTTGTTCTGACACAATGTCATCCCGTGTGCTCTTCTTCAAGTATGAAAACTTTTCCCGGGCCTGACTTAGATTAACAATCAACAAGTTGATGGTCAAAATAATAATACCAAAATAGCATACTATGATAATAGAAAATCCTAACCAGCAATGCCACATCTAGTCTGAAACAATTGTGGCTAAGAATAAAATCTGACAGGGTAAAAGCAAAAGCAAATTATCAAAAGATACTTGAGCCCAACTTGTTAGCAGGCCCTAATCCCTGTTACTCTATAAAAAAATTGCAATGGTTATCCCGTTGTATTAAGTTCTGTCCATTTGCTTCGTATTCCTCCATCCATATGGGCACGTATGGACCCGAGTTAAGCAATATAAGGGCCCAAAGAGCACATAAACAGGTTCGAAGAGCTTTCCTTATTTGCTGCATCTACTTGCCCTATGCTCAATCTATATGCATCACAACAATGGCATCTATGGAACAAAATAGAGTTCTGTTGCTGCCCCATTACCTCCAACTAAATCCACAAAGAACCTCCAACTAAATCCACAAAAAAAAATAAGTCAAACATTCTGCAATAACTAATGTCTCACCAAAAAATTTGCAATCAAGAATTGTTCTAAACAGTCATTCAGATTCATAGAGATATAATTACACATATATGCGTTTTGGTCAGATCACAAGTACCTGATCATAAGCATTTACAGTTTTGTCAAATCGTCGACGGGAGTCCTGCAGCTCAAAATGGACAACCCATAAGCAAGGTGGAAAAAGGTACCCATACACAGTACACTCGTCCAGAGACTGATCACTTGTTTTAGGGAAAGATTAGAGAGAGATGCATTGAGGTGATCCCTTTCATATGCTAAATTGGTATGTTGAGTGAAACGAAATTAGAAAAAGAGAGAGAATCTCAAACTAAATTTTTCACTTTTTCATATCAAGTGAATATTCGACCACATTACAAGTTCTCGTGTTATCTTTCAAAGCTAAAGCATCAAAATTATATTGGCAAGACTAAACTAGGGGCACATCCAAATACTGCAAACATATCAAACCAGGACATAATTAATATCATCTATAATAGGAAGAAGAGTAAGCAAAAATAAGAAGCTGTTGTGATCACATTCATTTCAAATCGCAATTCCCCCTCTCTCAGAGTTTCTGTTTTTTTTTTAGATGTGTTGTTGCCTCGTATTGTGTCTTCCCTTGTTGATGTTGCCCTGTAGCATGAATATTTGTATTCCTACATTAAACTTCAGTACTGTTGTCTAGAGAGAAGTGTAGTGTGTTAATTAACCCTAAAACGTAATACTCTTATTTATATTACGAGGCTTCTCAATACAAGACAAAGTTAGTAACTGTGGGACTAACGTTAACACAAACTATTCTAACACTCACGCTCAAGCTGGAGAATAAATATCAAAAAGTCTCAGCTTGTTACATAGCAACTCTAACCGTGACTTGAACAATGATTTAGTAAACATATCAGCTAACTGAGCCCCCATAGACACACACGGAGTAGCTATCACTCCACTAGTCAACTTCTCACGCACTAGATGGCAATCAACTTCAATATATTTAGTCCTTTCATGAAATACCAGATTGGAAGCAATGTGAATAGCCGCTCGATTATCAAAATACAACGGCATGGGCAACTGCACATTGAACCCTATCTCCTCAACAAATGATCGCAACCATACAACCTCACATGTTGTATGTGCCATTGCTCTATGCTCTGCTTCTGCACTAGACCGGGCAACCACTGTCTTATTCTTGTTTTTCCAATTGACAAGATTTTCACAAGAAAGACAAAAAATCCAATAGTGCATCTCCTATCAAATGGTCCTCCTGCCCAATCAGAATCAGTGAACGCTTCAACACGCAAGTGTCCACTGGCTCGATACAACAAACCTAGTCTTGGATGTAATTTAAGTTACTTCACAATTATGAGGACCGCCTCCCAATGTGGATGACGAGGAGCAGACATAAATTGACTCACCAAACTAACTGCAAATGAGATATCCGGACGTATGATTGTAAGATAATTTAGCTTACCAATCAACCGGAGATACTTATCAGGATTGTGAAGTAGCTCCCCCTGGTCCACACACAATTTGACATTGGGATCCATAGGAGTTTCAACAGGCCTAGCCCCCAACAGACCAATATCCTCAAGAATATCCAGTACATACTTCCTCTGTGATAAGCTAATAGCTTCTTTGGAATAGCTTCTTTGGATCGTTCCACCTCAATACCCACAAAGTACCAAAGTTTTTCCAAATCCTTGGTATGAAATTGCTTATGTAAGAAAGTTTTTTGGCCATCAATACCTCGTTGCTCATCATCAGTAATGATAATATCGTCCACATAGACTATTAACAATACTTTCCCTCGGTTAAAGGTGAGGGAGAATGTTAGAATATGCTTTATTGTTAGTTGTCCCACATTGGGTAGCTACATACTGTATTCATCTCTCACATAATATAAATAAAGTCTTCTGTGTTTGGGTTCGTTAACACCCTACACACTTTCCTTTCTTCTTTCTAAATAACATGGCATCAGAGCGGGTCCCTCACCCACCCTAGATACACGTAGCCCACCGATCGTCCTTCACCATTCAACCTCCATAAATCAAATCCTAAATCAAACCCTAGCCGATCTATCAATAACCCTAAACCACATTAGAATACATCTAAACCTATTATCCTGTTGCTGCCGTCATCCACCAAACCCTGAAACGTCACAGCTATCGTCACCTACAGCTATCGTCACTCATCTACTTCCTCTATCAGAACCCAGTAACCTTCGAAATCCTAAAACACTGCATCTACAGCCTTCGAAATCCTAAATCGACCCCCATAATCCTCTTTAACCCATCGAAACCCATCACTGTAACCACCTAAACCCAAACCGAGTACTGGTACCCATCCAAAACTCTCAATCAACACCAGATAGCCATCAATCGTGGTTCGAAAACTTAAACCGAGCAGTGTTTGGTGTACTAACCTCAAAAACGAGTGCTGCCAATCCATATGCAGATCTGTTCGAACTCAAAACCTGTTCAAACAGCCTTAAACCCTCTTGAAACCTCTGATTGAACTTCGAAATCCAGCCCTTGGTGTTCGAAATCTTCAAACGACTTCGAAATTGTGGTCTATGTGTTCGGATCAACCTCTCAGATTCAATCGGTGCCTGCAAAGTCTCTCTCGGTGTCTACAGAGTCTCCCTCTGGTTCACTGATCTACTGTGTTCGTGTTATTGGGAGGTTCTCGTCATGGTATTTTTCATATCACAGACACAACAATCATTTCTCAGATGAACTTATGCCCTTCTGGTATTATTTGGTGATTTTTATGACAGCATGTTCTGTTAGTATTTGATTGGTTTGTTTGGGTAGCTACATACTGTATTCATCTCTCACATAATATAAATAAAGTCTTCTGTGTTTGGGTTCGTTAACACCCTACACACTTTCCTTTCTTCTTTCTAAATAACAGAGAACACTAAATGAGCGACGCATACCAAATCACACAACCGCATCACTGAACTTGCCAAACCATGCTTGAGGGGACTGCTTAAGCCCATAGAGAGCTTTGCGAAGTCGACATATCCGATTACGCTCCCCCCTGAGCAACAAACCATTGTGCGCCTTAAAGAGGGCAGGTTGAGGCACCGTAAAAGAAAGTATGGGACCAATAAGTTTATTGCTGCCTAGAACCTTAAACCACAAGTTCTTACAAAGCTTGCAAGCTTGGCATGTGAAATCAAGCTATTGGAGTTGTTCTTCATGACAAATACTGAACCCTTTCTTTTACTATAACCGTAAATCTAAAATCCAGAGTTCGCATTTTGTAATACTTTCCATTTCCAAGGATGTAGCCAAATAATGATCATCAAGAAAGGAATTGCAGTCTATATTAACCATTTTTCCAGCATAGTTAACATGCAACACAAAGAAAGAACAAGACTACCTTCGCCTCTTGCAGATCAACAGACAAAAAGTGTGTGAGACGATCAATCAAAACATGCTCTACCTGCAAACAAGATTTCTCACATCTCAGATTCACAATATTACACATCTTTAACCATCAGGGGAAAGGCTAACATGATACCCTTCTACAAAATACACCACGCATCATACTTGTGTGATATCAAACCTAGACTATCAGAGAAACTTAACAATAATATTTCTTCAAAAATTAAGTAAGTTAAGAGCATCTGGCTCTTTTGCCTTTTTGTAAAGACAAGAACTAAGCAATTCAAGTCATAACTATTGTGGTAGTTTAATATCTACACATTTAGCATAATATCCTCCCTTAGGAAAAACATATACATATATGGTCCAGATCACGGTAAAGAAAATTAGCAGTCACCAATCGAGTACTTCAACAAAACAGGGTAACTTAAATTTCTTCAACTCCACGACTAAATTCATCTGGTTTGTTGCGATCTTCAGCTGATGTTTTTTTTCAACATCCTAATCAGATGACTTTTCAACGCAGACACATACACACTCAATGGGGAACAAAGTGCCATCAAATTGTTCATAAAATTAGAGAATACGTTCATGCCTTGTAATCTATAATCATAGAAAATAATTACTTACTTGTGTACGAAGAAGCTCCTTATAAGTAGCAAGCTCACGAAATGCAGAAATGAACTTGGATAAGACTGGACCTGTGGCAAAAAATCAAAACATGAACCAATATGAATTGTGCCTTTCTTGTTACTCCTAGCTCTGTGCACCAAGTGGACTTTCACCGTAGTGGCAGTATATCCAAGGAAGCCTACTATTAACATACTAATTACTCCATTTGCATAATCAATTTGCAAGTGTGAGTTTAGTGAACAAAAGAAACAGCAAATCAGCAACTTAAGCAGTTTACTTAAGTGTTGGATGTTTCACAAATAAATACTTACTGAGAATCAAAGGACAAAGAAAGAAGGAAGTAATTCGAGTGAAGCTGGTTCGTTAGGAGTTTCAGCAGAAACAAAAGGAAAACATCAAATCTGTTGCGTTTATTCAGATAAACAACAAGCCAGGGAACAATTTTAAGACAAGGTGAAGAAGAATGAGGAATGCTCTATAAGGAGACAAAAAATGAGAGTCACATAAAAAATGGGATACGAACAATAAAATTAACCTGCTATAACACTAACGGCATGGAAACTTGACACAATAACATGGTAAGTGGCTTCAATTTTACATAGGAAAAACCGTTCCTAAGAACGGCTGAAATTCAAGCAGGCTGAATGCAATCAACCTAAGCCAAGCCAACCCAACAACGGCAAGAAAAAGGTTCAAGCATCAGGCAACCCAGTAAGCCCAAGCCGACCTCTTATATATGCAAACACCAATACACTGATGCCAACATATTGCAATTGCAATGTGTAAACTATAGCTATTACTTATAAGATTCTTTTACTTCGTTGGATCCTTTTGATCTAAACACGAATTCTGTTACGCAATGTTCCTATCCATCGTTGTCTAGACTCCAGAGCACAACCTTCGTAGTTCATACCAACAACTAAAAGAATAATGTAACCTTCTAAGCTCCCATTCCTTCTTAGACAACAACTTTTCTGATGCTGTAATCGTCTTACCCTTTACCACTCCTACTAACCTTAATACATTCTTAAATCCTTGGTCCTCACTGTTGCTATACTATCGTCAACCACAACACATTCTTGGCTCCTCAGTCCTTACTGCTGTTATTTTTTCATCAACCAGCAATTCCTTCACTACGATCATTACATCCTAAAATTGTGCCACTCTTAGAATAAAACGTTCATCTATTTGAATAGTTTTTAATTCCAAAAAAATCCATTACAAATTTCCCCCCGACCCCACCACTGGTTGGCAATCTTCAACCAATTTTTTAACTTTGGTTCGTTAAGAGAAAGAGTGATTGAAGAAAGTGGATTTGCACTGGAGAGGGAAAGGTTTGTTTTTAGATAGAGAAAACAAAAGACATAACAGAGAGACTAGGGGAGCAAAGGGGGGAAAGGGATCGCTGTTTGTACAGAGAAACTGGGATATACAAAGATAGTGAAAGTGAAATGGAGAGGGCAGTGGATAAAAGTTTTTAAGGCTAAACACCAAATTGATGGCGAACCGACCACTTGGCATAATTGAATTTCCTGCGATCTATCATACCACCCAATTCTCATTGATTCTCTCCTGCCTTATTGTTATCTTTTCTCATTTCCTCTTCTCGTTTTCCCTATTGTCAGCTGCTTCCTTGAGAGTGCTTCAAAATTACAAATCTACAATTTTTTTTTTTCGGCCTAACAATCAAGCTGCCCATTTTTGTTCAGTAGATAAATTGGTTTTCTTTCTCCTTGTCAGTTTTCTTGGTTTTTAGCTAAATTGATATCCCGTTATCTCTGTTTTCCCAAAGCATCAGACATGGACTTTTTGAGTCAGCATGTATGTTGCAATGAAATACGTTTGGGCACCTGGAAACTTTTTCAAACTCACTGAGTTGAGCTTGAGTTGGGCCTAGGCTTGGCCTACTCTTGGCTTGAGGTTATACCTCAGAAAGCTCCTCTACACTTCAGATGGGGCATGGACTGTCCCTAGACCAACTGAAGCAGCCCCAGTTTCAACCATATTGAAGCACCAATCACCAGGCTCTATTGGATAACTCAATATAAATTGTTATTTGCTGGACAGCTAAAGCTTTCCGAGGAATTAGAGCTTTTGTTTGAGAGGTCTTAAGTTCACACCTCTCCTTATGAATCTTCCTTTTTGCTTGCATTCTGCTTCTCTCTATCTATAGATGCTTGCATCTCTACATGCAAGAGGGATTGCCGATGAAAGATGATGTTAGAGGTCAGCATTGAGATATTGATATTCACGGTTGGCCCTATTTTGTTATAGCTTGAGCATTTGGTACGACTGGTAACCTAACCTAAGTGATTGTTATGTGAAATACTAACACCACCATTTCATGTGATGTGAACCGCATCATTTACAGGTAGCATCTTCCACTTGGCATCTCTTCTTAAGATGGAGGTAATACAAATCACGGGAGTGAAATTTTTTAACAACCTCCTATTGATACACTGATAGGATCATCTTGGCCACCACCAAATGCTTCTAAGGAGTCTGCAAAGGCAGTATCTCCATTACATGCTTCTCCCAAAGATTCCCTGTTATGTAAATAGTGAGAAGAGAGAACCATTAGCAATTTCCCTCCGAATGGAGGTTCAAACAACAATTAAGGACCAAGAAAATATATATTAGGCCCAAAAAAAAAAAGCAGGATTAGGAGAATCAAATAGGAAATCCGATATATATATATATATATATATATATATATATATATATATATATATATATATATATATATATATATATATATATATATAGGATGATCTAATGAGGACTCTCTCATTAAAATTTCGTGAGGACCTCATGGATCGGGGTCGAATTTCGACGATCCGAACCACTCAATGTGTTTAAAAAGTGTTTTTAAGGGTCACGGCGAGGAATCACCAAAAAAATAAATACTCAGAAGGGCTTCATTTGAGCATTTTTCGATAAACTATATATGTACAGTTATTATGAAAAACTGGATGAAGCCCTTTCGGGTATTTTTTTTTTGTAATTCCTCGCATTGGCCTTGGAAAACATGTTTTAAACACATTGAGCGGTTCGGATCGTCAAAATTTGGTCCAAAAATAAAAAAAGGGGTGGTCCTCACGGAGGAGATCCGTAAGGGAGCCCTTAGGAGATCATGATTGTATATATATATATATATATATATATATATATATATATATATATATATATATCTTACACATGACAACCTTTTTTATGTTTATCCAATTAATCATCACAAAGATTGCCGTGCATAATCAAAGAGAAAGGTATCTCATACCCAAAAGACTGTACAAGTCCAGAGAAGCAAAATAGGGGAGTGCATCTAAAAGCCGGATTCACAATATCCAAAGCAAAATATTCTGTTTTCTTCAAACTTTCATGGAATTATACCTTTCTAATTGACAGAAATAGGTTTTAAGTAAGCAAATAGCAACTGTGTCATGGTTACAGGAGTCTTTCCATCGCATATAAGCATCATAAGTCGATTTTTTCCAGATGACTTTGTCACTATTGCTTTGTAGTTTATATAATTTTAGAACTAAATGAGATGCGTAAATGTATTAACTGAGTATAATCCCATCAACGTGCAAGCTAATGGTTTTCAGATTCAAAATTATAATAATACTAACAATCAAGTGGAACGGCGGTTTTAGCTTCCCTAAAGGCCACTTCCAAATTGAAGAAGTGGTTGTAATGGATGGCTGCAATCCAATCCTTCGAAAGTCTTACTACGACGACGAGGGGATTTTTCAGGCAATCAAACCCTTGAGCAGCGAGAAACCAGTCATAACAAGGGTCAATCCTTAGCCCCATGCAAGAGGAACCCTTGGAATAGAGAGGATCAGCTATACACAAGAACATAACGAGACCAGACGAATCGAGGAGGTAATCTGGATAGTCAAATAAAAGAATTGTATACTAAATAAAGAATATGAAGTGCTCACATAAATTTCTTGCACCCTTTGAGCAGCCTTTGGCAGCGATCTTTGAGCTCCTCTGTTGTATGTTCTAAACTATGCACCTGTCGAATAGCAGATGGTATGGATATAACCGTCATCTCTTTGAAATTTCAATAGAGGAAGCTTGGGTCAATCAATAAATGGCGGTCAATAAAACAAATAAAGCGTAAGCTTCAACAATACCAAAACAATGAGGCCAGGGATGCGAGTAATCTAAGATGCATGGACTCTGGATCAATTGTTCTTATTTGATATTTGTACCTCATATTGTAGTTGGTAAGCACTGGGCAGCTTACAAGGAATACCATAAGTGTAGCTCTAGCTCCTTATCCTACTGAATATGCTTAAATGGAATTTGAAGATATATAATGATGATTTTATTGCAAAATTTGTTCCACATTCATCGAACTGGGGATGATCATAAAGAGATTCGATTGCACAACTTCTCACTTCATTTTCAAAGTGCCATGCATCAACCATGTCAGGGCACCACATGTCCTAACTCTAGCTTGCATTGATCTTTTGATGAGCTAGATTCGCTCTGCTATCCCCAAACCTCATATCTTGCATACTTCTTTGCCAAAATGGGATGAAAAGGGTAGAGGCCAAAAAAATAAAATTGTGGATTGAATGTTTAGGATTCTTTTTGTTCTTTTTTGTTCTCCTCTTTGAAAAAACAACAAAACACCTAGGACATTGAAAATATGGTGTTGCTGGAAAATCCCTAACATTAACTTAAGGTCCTGGAGGAAAACCATTGGCCAAAGTTAGGATACGTTTGTCAGTGATTCATACTGGGGAGTTCTGGGACTGAAATGTACACAATCTTACAGCAGTTAAAATGATTAAGAACTTTTTGAGATGCCAAACGAAGGTCTAGCTCCTAATTACAAAGGAAACGAACTTGTGTTAAAGATAGAGATCAAGCATTTGCAATATAATGGGCCATGTTTCAATACCAAACACACTTATATTGCTAGGAAATGAGCCCAACAATGTACATGAAGCTATCTAATACCTACCTCACATACAATCATGTTTCACACATGGAGATCACGGCGATACATAGACAGAAATTTATAGCAAATGAGGAGACACACATTGCAAATAATGAAATAACCATATTAGATTGCTACTTATCCTAAACGCTTAAACTCTTAGCAAAATGGGCCAACGAGTATCAAGGTATTCAACAACTCCATGGATAAGAATGGGAACAATAAACATACTTCCCTTGAATTATGTGAAGAACTAGCTAAATATTCCATTTTATAGTGTCTATCTGTTGGGAATAAAATGCGGAAGAACCCAAACACCGAGATTCAAACACAAGCACAATCACAACCACAACCAATGGAAGTACGATGAAAAATAAAATAGAGAGAGACACACAAGATTTGAGTGATTCGGCAATAAACTGCCTACTCCATGGAGAGGATCCCGTTCTTTCACTATGACTGTAATTTGTACAAGTACACTTGAGTATGAAAAACCCAAACCCAAACCCTTATACCCTCTCTCATACAAGAACACACTCTCACTCCCTTGCTCTCATCTTGAGCTCTACAAAGCATACAGGATCATGGGTATATATAAAACCGGAAAAACAAAGCCATAATGGCTTCAAATGCCTTTTGAACTACCCAAGAAACTACCACGCATGCTTCAAAGAATATCAATTCTCCATGCCTTGAAAAATACCACAATAGCATTCCAAGAGAGACTACTAGGGAATAAACCAACACATTGGGAACAAACCATCCCAATGAATACCATTGGGAATTCGAATCATCTTATCATCCCAACAATCTCCACCTTGGTGAGAATTCCATACACACCACCAAGCCTTGAAACTAACAGCTACACTTCCCGAATCAAATTAGGATCCAACAATTTGATTCGAACCACACGGCCAATACACGCATGTAGCCGTCTAGCGCCAATAATCATCAATTGACACGAGAGTAGGACCTCGACCCATCCTCTCCACCAACAGGCTTTACACCCTCACAAACACTGGCAACTTGGAAACGTGACTTTGTCTTTGTTGCAAAAGACTCACACCTTGGGTACCCATTTCCTTGTGCACATTGTTCCAAACTTCTGTCATGTAAATTGTTTTGCCAATCAATCGATACAATCCTCCGCATTTCTCTCCTCTCATCAGGACGCCGCGTGTGACTTTCATGGCTCCACCTCCAGCAACATACTTGCACCCAATGGAGTCCATCCGCTAAGTGAAATTATATTCCTTCGCAACTTCGGGATATAAGCCACACCACCCAAAGTACAAACCACTCCATCAAACATTTTTATCTTCACATCCCCGAAACCTTGAATATTACATGGAGTTCCATTGCCTAAAAACAACGACCCACCATCTTTTTCTTGGAATGTGTCAAAAAATTCTGTCTTGGAGCAAACATGCATAGTGCAACCGGAATCTAAAATCCACTCATCCCAAGAAGAAGCGTTAATAGCTTTAGAGACTGTGAGGAGATCTCTATCATCCGCTACCACCAAAGAATTGCAACTCGAAGAGTCATCACATCTCTTCCCTTTGTTCTTGCAAAAAGAAAAATCGCGCTTCACATGGCCATATTCTTTGCAACTATAGCATTGCACACCCTTTTCTCTGAAACTATAACCGGACCCGTTGCTCCCTTCAAATCTACCATCAGATTTCCTTCCTCGATTCCCACTTTGAACCGTAAGAGCCGCACTTTCTCCACCCTCAAAACTTGACTTTTTTTAATACAATGAGAAACCAATGTCAACTGCACCTGCTCCAAACTCATTGTATCCTTAACATACAAGAGAGTCGTCACCAAAGTATCATACGAATTCGGAAGAGATGTAAGAAGCAAAAGGGCCTTATCTTCTGTCTTTGCCTCAACTTTTCGCAACTGATCCAAGTAACCGTTGAATATATTCATATGTTCCATGAGATTCCCGCCTTCCTCCATCTTCAGCTGATACAACTGCCACTTCAGATGTAATTTACTTGTTGGTCAAGCTCTTCGCAAGATGGAGCTTTTCCAACTTCTCTCACAAGGCAAGTGCCAAATCCTCATCCATGACATTGTTTATAACATTATCAGCAACACCAAGCCGAATCGTGCTCACACACTTCGACTCCAACTCCTCCCGTTCATCCTCTTTCATCGTCTCCAGTTTCTTATCCTTTCCTTTCAACGCTTTAACCAAGCCCTGTTGAACAAGGATATCCTTTACCCTCCTTTGCCAGAGTAAAGCTACCACTTCTATTAAACTGCTCAAAAGAAAATTGAGAGTTGATCGTTGCCTTCATTGTGGACGTAACGGAACCCGAATCTCAAAAACAAACCGGTCAAGAACCGAGTTGGCTCCGATACCACTTTTTGGGAATAAAATGCAGAAGCACTCAAGCACCAAGATTCAAACACAAGCAAAATCACAACCAATGGAAGTACGATGAAAAATAAAATAGATAGAGACACACAAGATTTACGTGGTTCGGCAATAACCTGCCTACTCCACAAAGAGGATCCCGTTCTTTCACTGTGAGTGTAATTTTTACAAGTACACTTGATTATGAAAAACCCACACCCAAACCCTTATACCCTCTCTCATAGAAAAACACACTCCCACTCCCTAAATTGTTCTCACCTTGTGCTTTACAAAGCATACATGATCATGGGTATATATACAACTGGAAAAACAAAGCCATAATGGCTTCAAATGCCTTTTGAACTACCCAAGAAAACAACCACGCATGCTTCCAAGAATATCAATTCTCCATGCCTTCAAAATACCACAATAGCATTCCAAGAGAGACTACTCCTAAGGAATAAACCAACACATTGGGAACAGACCATCCCAATAAATACCATTGGGAATCCGAACCATTACAACACTATCAAACATTGGAAGTCATTCACCATGTTCTGATGGTTGTAATCGGAAGGCCGCTTCATAAACACATTAGCTTTTCTGGACTAAATTAACTACTTAAATTTTTTAGAAGTATGGGGTGTGTGTGTGTGTGTGTGTGTGTGTGTATATCAAAAGGTGTTGGGATTAATAGGAAAAATCCACATCAATGAAGCGTACAAATAATCCTGCTTCCATGAGTCCAAAAAAAAACCATTTGAAAGCTATAATTGCTTCATTCTACAGACACAGATACCTTGCAATTGGGCACAAAAAATTGATTAAGCATGTAATTTGCTGCGCAAACCTCAGGCAACAAATGAATTCAAGTTGAACTGAAGACCATTGACTTCAGCTAAAAGGCACGGATAATGCTGCCTAAGACAAGGTCTAACAGACATTTACGGAAACTTCAGAAAAGAATACGAGCAAATAACAAATTACTGAGCGGGGGGAACAAAAAAAAAAGAGAGAGAGAGAGCAAATTAGATATCGTGCAACAGCACCATGTGGATCCTCGGAGAATAAAATTTAGAGAACGGAAGAAATGATGCATCTACTGTAATCACGGTTTGTATGCATATGTGTATGTATGTATGTATGTATGTATGTACAGGTATTTAGATGTAAATCTCAACGGAATCACCTGTTTCTGAAACATCGGAGAATCATCGAGATTGACAAATGCTCCCATTTCTCTTTCAGCAAGACTCTCTCTTTCTCTCTCGCTCTCTAGAATTTACTCTCTCTCTTTCTCTCTCGCTTTCTATAGTTCAGATTCAAGAGCTCAGATGGAGGGGGGGAAAAGGTCGCCGACTGCTCTCACAGCCTGTGCAGGTACCAAGGGTAATTATGTCATCGCACAGTTCAGTAGATCGTCAACCCAGGAGCTTCTTTTTTTCTTTGTTCTTTTTCTTTTTTCTTTTATGGAGCAAACATAAACATATATAGTACTACTCCTTCCGTATCTTATCTTTGGTCCCAAACACCACTTTTATTGTTTAGGCTTGGTTTTCCATTTACTAAAATGGAGATTTGCTAAAATTAAGTGGGTGATTTTAGCAAATGAAGTGGATGGGTACTAAAATCAAATGGGCCCCATGCTAAAAGCACATTATTTTTAGCATGGGGCCCACTTGATTTTAGCACCCCTCCACTTCATTTACTAAAATCACCCACTTGATTTTAGCAAATTTTCATTTTAGCAAATGGAAAACTATCCCTAATTTTTTAGTTCAATTCAAAACCACGGGGACATTTGCTAATGAAATTATACTTTTATCCTTTCTTTTTGGGAGTAAATACATGTAGTAATGAGGTTAAAATTTCTAAAAGAGACCAATAAAATTGGGGCAATTTCTAAAAGAGACCAATAAAATTGGGGCAGAGAAAGTAATAAGCAAAAACTAGTAGTACAAAGGACACTACCAGTCCGAAATACAAAACAACAAAATAAAGTAGAAAAGCTGTTCAGTAATGATATTGGACCCAATCTCCTCTCGTTGAGGTGGGTAGCTGAAGGACCGCCTCCTCTATGTCTTCGCCACCCATCCTCTTTTCGAGTACACGCCCAAAACATCTATCCACACATAGTGGCGGGTCAAAGACTCGAAATTTAACTTGAGCCTTATTCTTCAAAATTGTTTTTTTTAGAAAATAGTCTTTTACTGTCTTTTCTAGTTTTTTTCTTTTTATTGATGTATTATAATAGAATGATATGTCTTGTAGAGTGTGAAAATACAATTTGCTAAAAAAATTAAGGGTTCCTCGACCAGGGGGCTGTCTTTCTCTACACAATTCTAGTTGTTCCATTAATACCTGACCATTCTCAAGAACCAAAAAGACTGAGTTGAGGGAAGCCCTATGCCTAGCATGGCTAACTCTATTATGGATTTGGAACAAATGCAGGAAAATTGCTGGCAAATACGAGAACAAAGACAAAGAAAGGAAGAAGACACCAAAACCATCTATATAACAAATCACAGTGGTTTTTGAATACACACATTTTCTTTACATAAATAAGGGCCCTTCATTTGTTCGACGGCTGAGATTAGCTTAGAATGGGGAGAGTATCTCCAAAGATACCAAAAGAATATTTTTTCTTAACAATTCTCAACCCTTCAGTCCACACAATCTAACTTTAATATGGCAATTCAGTAAATACTTGCACTTTCAAAGGCACTAGTAGGAGCAGGAGTCCCTCTACTCTTTTGTTTGATTTGGAATCGAACAGGACACAATTATCAAAATTATTTCAAATTTTGAATATCTCTTTACAAAAATAGAAATTACCAAATTTGAATAGAAATTACCTCTTTACAAATTTGATGAACTACATTTTGCTATTTACCATCAAATAACTTTTAATGGTAAATAGAAATTACCTCTTTACAAAAATGTTATTTTTAATGGTAAATAGCAAAACATAGTTCATCAAATTGAGTATAAATTACGTCGAAGTGTCGTGCCGTGCCTTTAGGCACGGGCATTCCCTAGTGTAGTTACATCGAGAAGTCCAGAACAAGGCCAGAATGTTTTATTTGTTTTCTCCTCTCTTGTCGATAAAAAATACTACTGGAGAACGTGACAACTGATTCACATCCAAATCTGCAAGGTCGACATTAACTCGATAGACTATTTGTATCCCCGACATTTACATAATTCATGTACGACGTTATATCTCCCAACATGGTTTTATCATCTCATAGTTTTGGCCACTCTTTAGACCTAACGCAGTCCATTCTTCATCCAAGAGATTACTCTTCATCTCTTTGACTATTTCTGAAAACATTAGTTGGGCAAGTAGTATGTGTTGGATCACGCCAACAAACTCGTATATTAGTGACATTCTTAAAAGCACTCCATCGCACCGACCTTTAAATTGACCCTCTGGTTCCCATACACGCACTCTCTGAATTTGTGCCCTAGGGTTTTATCCAAGAAACACAAACTGAAAGATCAAAGCAATACCTTTATTCACCTTGATTATACAGTTATCAACTACAAAAAGCATTGACGGCTGATGAGGCTATATATACTGCTGTACTTGGCTCATTCTAAGCTTGAGCGTCAGGGATAAAAGGTCCCATCTTCCCTTGGTGAGACTTCCACTTTCCATAGACAGGTAGGCGATCAATCTTGTTCCAACAGATTCGTTACAGACAAACTTGTGCAGCTCTTTGTGATAACGGGACACTAAATATAGAACTATAGAAAATTTACAGTTACGACTACATAAATAAAACTTCCTGCCGCCAAACGGTAATCCTCTGTTGCTTATAACTACGAAGGTACGAACAAAAATGCTGCATACGATGTTCCTCTCTTCCAGGACTACAAAAATGCAGAATATTGCGACCCTGCCAAAGAAAAGTCTTATATTCAGCTGACAGTTGAACTACTGAGTTTGAAGCTAAACAAGGGAGAAGCTTAAACTTTCATGACAAAGGAATATACATTTGAACAAGTAGCTACTCAAGGATTGAAAAAGCTTGAACCATCCATGTTAATGGCAGTAAGCACCAAGATAAGCGTGATGACAGCAAGCCAAACTAAAGCTGACCCTGTAAATTGGAGTAGCATATTAGGCATCCAAGGAAGACACACAGATAAAACCATCATATGGAATCAGATTCCAGTTTTGTTCATATTTTCAGCAGTCCGGACATCTTTAAATTGCCTATATTTTTTATGTATAAATTTTTACATAGTTTGAAAACTTTGTAGCAAAACTAATTGGAATCTTTAATTGCTGGGGAAAATATCGAACATTTTTCTCAAATTACATTACATTTTTCTCAAAAAATTACATTACTTTTTGATCCAATTAAGAGGAATGACAACCGGAGAAGGACCAAGAATATGAGACGAGAGAAAAAAAAACTTAAAACAATAATACCTCCAGAACCTCCAGAACCATCAGTATTTGAAGGCAAGGATTCACCATTAACACTGCGCGAGATTGACCTTGTTGACAATGTACTTTTAGAATCATTAGCAGATTTGGTATTTCCTGTTTCAGATGCCACAATCCCCTGAAATTCCTCACTGACAAGCAAAGCTGCTAAAACATCCATAAATGATTCTTTATCCAGTCCGTCAGACAAATCCCTTACAGGCCGCTCATAGGGTCCATCTGATTCATCTAAATCAAACAACTCATCATCCGAATCATCTGTATCAAGAGATTGAGACTCGGTCCTTTCATCTTCTTCATCCTCAACATATGCTTTATATGTCAATCGAAGTAGTATTTCTCCGGAGGATCGCTTACTAAAGAGTCCCCAACCGCCTCGCAAGACCACAACTCTGTCTGTTGGAACAGTATCTTCAAGAGATACCAGATCAACCTGAAGAACAGTGAGGTACTTAAAGCATGTAAATTGAACCATTAACTGTGGAAAGCTTAAATTTGAATAGGTATAGGTAATGCTGAAAAAGGCTATGAATCTATTGATATGCCACACCCAAATTCTTGATTGTGAGTGGTCGCACAAGGATTTGAACTTATCTTATTGTTATGTGAGTCAACAATTACAGATCACTTGTATAAATACAGTCAACATAATGGCCATGGGCATATTAATCGCAGCACACTTTAGGTGGATAACCAAGTCAACAGCTCCACTGACTGTTTTATGTGGCATGCAGCATCGACAGGATCATAAAAATCCCATGCTGTCCTGTGGTTACATTCCTAAATCAGAATCCATGGACCCAAAAAAGAACCAAAACAGATATCTGACAATAAATAAATAAACAAAATTTCCCAGAACTCAAAAACCAAAGAAACATAGGAAAACAACTGGCAATTTTTAATTAGGAATGCAACCCTCAACAGGATCATCAAAATCCCAGGGCATCCTGTGGTTCCTTGAAAGGCAAGAACCAAACCCTTCCATATTATTACACAAGGAAGAAAACCAAAACCCATATATGAGAGTTCTTGAATTACCAAAACTTTTCCTTGTATCTGAAAAACATGGAGAAAAACAACTTGCAGTAAATTAATTCAAGTACAACTCCAAACAGGTTGCATGAACAGTTCCCTGAGATACAAAAATACTTCTTGCATGTTTACCAACATGATGTGGTGCCATGGCTTTGTTTTGTAAGTTTCCAATGTAGGTATGCATACACATACATGCATGCACCACTCAAAACAAGAGTTGTCACATTATGATAGCTCTTAACTAGTTAATCGCAAAAATCACATTGTTCATTACAGCAAATAAAGAGATTTCTCAGATTTCAAGCAATTGGTCTTGCTGATGGTTTTAGGGTTTGGCGTAGAAGCATAGTGCTATAGCAAATTTTCGCACACAGAAACAAGTACTGTGGATTGCAGAAAGATTTGGATTGCAATGAAATGAAGTCTTGCATCTTCTCCCGAAATTTCAGTTTTATTTTGATATGATGTTAAATGGATAAGCCAAGCCAACAATCAATAAACAAATGTGCAACGAAAACTATTTTTTTACATTTCTCAAGCTCAAGTGAAATCCTTACCTCTCCTGTACCAATAGTCAAATCTGCAAATCCAAGGGCGTCCTTGACTTGGATATGCAACTTTTGTTTCCTAGGATTTGCAACCAGCATATGAAAATCCTGTCAGATAGCAAAGTATAGCAACATTGAATGCAGTTTTATCATATTAGAATTTAGATGACAACCACTAACGAGTAAGTAGTAAATACTATTATTACTTTTTGCCTCAATTGATGGAAACACAACAGGTGAAGAGTAAACAATGAGAAACTTCACCTGATTCCAAATTGGTTCCCCAGGAGGCCCAATGACAGTGGTTTGACTATTCTTTTTACTGCGTATGACTTGATCTCCCAAGCTTAGAATAACATATGGGTCAGTTTTGCCTGGAAAATAAAGCATAAGTTTGCGATAAGGCCCATGCATGAAAGAAACCCATAATTTTACATCCTAGAAGCTAGATTAATTGGTGAACTAACAAATTAAGTGAGAAATTAAATTCTTCATGGTTTGTGTGTTAGATAGATTGATATACATTGTTTGCCCATTTCCTGTCAGCTTAAGCTTTTGGGACTACTAGTAAATTAACATGGTATCAGAGCTCAGGTTGAAAGAGGTCTTGAGTTTAAGTCTCTCTATTTGCATTTGTTTCCTTTTGCATTCTGTTTCTCCCCTTCTTATTCTGTTTCGCTTTATCTCTGAAAATTTTGCATCTCCACATGCAAGACATGGTTGCACGCGAGGGAGGGTGTAAGATATCTTGATATGCATTGCTAGGCCCATTCACTAACAGCTTAAGGTTTTGAGACTATTGGTAAATCAACAATTTGAACTATCAAAATGAGAGTAACACCACAATAAGTTATGCTCCATTCATGTTTCAGTGGTTCAGTATGAAGATTGCATTCAAGTTTTAAAAGCACTAAAAATAGGAGGAAAAAATTTTACCATAGAAAATGAATGAAAGCTTTCGAGCATCTACAAGAGTTACAGACAATTCGCCAACGAAATCCTTATTTCCTTCTTGCATTTCTCCTGACTTGCCCTCATATGTCAAAGGACCCACAGCTTTTCCCTTTTGAAATAAAGGTGATTCTCCAACAAAATCTTTATTTTTGTCTTGCATTTCTCCCGAGTTGAAATCATTTGGAACAGGACCCACAGCTTTTCCCTTCTGGAAATCCAAAACAATCTTCTTTGGACGTACAAACAGCCCCGGCAAATCCTCTGTGAGAAGTTTCTTCAAAAACCTAAAAGGGGAACATCAAACAATTTACTTTAGTTCACATCAGACTATTCAGTTTCATTCTCACTAATCAAGCAGTTTTGCAGATAATCAAACGGGTACATACATTGAAGGTCATTCATCAAAACAACAAATAGAATGTGCCATTTGAACGGGGTGGTAGGGCAGCAGGAAAGGACCCGGATGAAGAAGAAAATATGACAGAGTCAAGTGCTTAGTAAAAATTCTCGTTGACCAAATTGTTGAACAACCCAACTGGAACCGAACTGAGACATAGCATATTCAGAGACAGTGACATAAACAAAGGATTCACGCGGCAGGAAATGTAACATACGAGAGTTTTGACTGTAACTGCTTCCCAATCAATGCATGCAAAAGAAGAGACCAAAGGAGGCCGGGGCAGGGCGCGATGGGGAACTAGGTTTGATTCTATTGGTTAATTAGAAACACTAGTCAGAACAACTTCCATTTGTTCCCTCATTTGAGAAGGCATTCAGACTTCTTACTCTGGTCAGCTATATCTACACTCTATCAGGAGATCTCGATTCTAAGTGGAGTAATAAATCTGTCATATGATAATAATAAGAACTATCCAGAACTCCAACGCTAAATATGAGACTTGACAAGTTGATCCACTGCTTCGAACAAAAGGAAAATTCTAAATTCTCAAAATGCAGCATACGATTTTAATAAGACAAATAACTTCGGCACTGTGAGTATGTGACAAAATCCTCTCTCTTTTCTTTTTATTTTTTTATTTTTTATTTCCTGATTCGTTCTCTATATTTCTAATCACATATGTTCTTCCTGATTAATTTTCATGGCTTTCCAGGAAATCCATCCAATTCAGCCATAGATTGGTCAAAGGAACGAAAATTCCTGGAAAAACACACTAGTGCTCAAGAGTTCAAAATGCCATAAATTATGATGGTAAGAGAAAAGTCCACTTACATTGAGAGAACAGGAATTGCTGGTATAGCCCATTGCATGCACAAAAAGGAAACCAATATTAGTGTCAAGTCCATCAAAAGAAATCTAAAACAAGAACTTTTGCATCACACGCCTGGCTAAACTATGTTGATCCCAAAATGCAAGACAAAAGGATAAATATGGGATATGATTTGTTCAAAAAGGATAACAGGATTTAGTAAGCATACTAAGATGGGTTGATATAGGCAAGAGTGCCCTATCAATAACAAAAAACAGACAACAATTTCATGTTTTTAGTTGCTAAATTTCTGCATTCTAACTCTTCTTTAGATCTCTCTACTATTCAGTCCTCCCTGTGCCTATCAAGGATTCCAACAAGCTATTTTTTTAAGCATACAACCATCAATAACTCCGCCAACACTAAAAGCACCAAGAAGAAGTGAATTAAGTCATGCGGCCCATGCCCCACCCTAAGAGTACTATTTTACTATTAAATTCCACCATTTTTTCTGCATCGCTTTGAACTCCCACTTGTATTTTCAAACTGGATTACTGGATCACAGTGCATGCAGTAGAGCAGGCAACGAACCTACCATAGAGATATGAGATGGGTGCATGAGCCCTCGTGTTTCAGCACTAGAAAAGTATGGTCCAGCCTGCTTCAGCCAGAGAGTTCAGAATGTGTTTCAATATGAGGATTTCCTTTGACTTTGAACAGGTGGATGATCAATGCAATTGCAACATTATAAGCCACGAAACTAACTCCATCAAGCTAACTTTGTCTCTGGATGAAATAAATAGGTGAAATTCCACAGAGACCCCCCCATCTATGTCTCAGGGACACGGAGACCCCCTCACGATTAAAGACGCCCAAACACACACCCTCATCTACTTGAAACTTTAAAAAAAACTAACTAGGAAATGACAGTTATACCCTTAAACGTCCCCTTTCTTCTTCCTGATGAAGCTGCATTAAATATACCGTGTCTATGAATCTGGATTTTGACCCAAAATCCTCCAATTTTGATTGTACTTAGCCCTTTCATTTCAACTCCATTTCCAACATAGTATATTATATCAAAACGATCGGCTCAGCGAGAGCTTCACACCGGTGTGAGCAAATCTGGAATCCAAAAATAAAAATAAAAAATTCAGCCAAATTCTGACCAAAGCTGATTTTGGTGTTTTCCGGAGACTGGGTTACGTAGTAAATGTAGATCCAAATTTTCTCTCAATTCGAGTTGAATGTGTGTCTGTGAGTGATTCCTTTGAGCACAACACCCTTCCCAGCCGTCCATTTGGTGAATAAAAACTGACTCTTCAAATCGCAAATAGCAACAAACCGGTAAGAGAGAGAGAGAGAGAGATTACTTGGTTAAGAATGGAAATAGACATGGCAAAGGGAATGGAAATGGAAATGAGAATAAGGGAAAACATGATGATGGTGTTGGCGGTGGAGTACTTGGGAGACTAAATGTCGAAAGAGCTCCTCTGCAAGTTTTCCCCGACCAGTCGGCCTTCAATTCGACTATCCTAGAGTCCCCTATGGTTCCCTTTGAGGAAGTTAGCTTAGAAGGACGACAACGAGGACCCGGAGCCTTTTATTTCTCTCCCAGATTTGCCAGAGTTCCCAGCCTTTGATCTCTCCCAAGCCTGTTCCTGCTTTGAGGGCATTTTTGTCAGAAAAATGCCCAAAAATAGTGATATTCTCCCAGCTACAAACGGGATCCTAACAGAATGGGTTAAGCTGGGTAACAGTTAAAGATGAGGGGGTGTGTTTGGGCGCTTTTAAACGTGAGGGGTCTCTGTGGAATTTCACCAAATAACTACTACTCTGGCCGGAGTACAGCTTAGTTACAGACTGGACACCTCCAGGATATGACACACTTAAAAAAGGTGGATACGTATTTCGTATACCCAGTAAGCATGCAGATGTACCACGCACAGTACTAGTACCCTATATGTATCAGGTACATGTACATGTTATCTGAATGACAAGTTAAGATAAATTAATAAATAAAAATAAAAGTAACATTTCAGAGACCAAAGCATTAAGGAAATGCCAACCCTATAAAAATTTGCCACTATCTTATCTGATTATATCTAAACTTGGTAGCTTCATTTCCCTAAATCTTCACCATGAAAACAGTATTGGATTTCATTTTGATGTCTCTCTTCTTAAAATAACTTAATGGATAAATAAGATAACACTTTCCAACAAATTGCAGCACAATTTTCTGGAATTGCCGTACCAATAGTGTTGGCATTTTTTTCACAACCCTAATCCAAGCCAATGATAACATAATGCCACTGGATGGAACTAAAACATATATGTAACATGCAGTAAAAAGGTTTGACATAAGGTTCATTGTTGTGGTAGGCTGACCAGCCCGGTGGAGGGCACCTTCCAAGAAATATGGCTCTATGTGAGATAGTATTATACCACTAGATAGTTGGGCCTGGAA
The DNA here is from genome assembly GCA_020921065.1 of Vaccinium darrowii. Lineage (NCBI taxonomy): Eukaryota > Viridiplantae > Streptophyta > Magnoliopsida > Ericales > Ericaceae > Vaccinium > Vaccinium darrowii. The sequence continues at coordinate 22,018,353 of CM037160.1, read as the reverse complement.
AGAAGACAGATGCTTAAAACAGGAGAGATATTGAGATCTAAAATTAGAGAACTTTGAGCCCATCGGGTTGAAGAGGGGATAACCATCTTGAATGCATGGATTGGAGGCCAGCTCACTTATTTGTTTGGCCGGAGAAACTGGAGGCAAATAACCTGTACTACTAGTAGAAACAAATTCACAAAGGCCTCAGCGGCCGCAGTGATAGTTGGCATACTTTATCAGATACAGGACGATCTTCGTAGTGGTGTAGGACAGCCTTCATGCAGAGAAGCCTTAATCAAAGAACTGTTAAGGCGGAAGTGCCTCGAGGGATGAACTTAACCACCACGCAAGATCCCATGTAAGGGCTAAAGTCATTCGGGCAACCTATACCTATGGCACCAACTCTGAGAATCAGCCGAGAAACTTCTCTAGGACTAGCTGACGCGGAGAAAAAATGTCCACTAACAAATCAAATCCTAATATTGTACTCATTTAGTCATTTAGTATACCTAGCAATCAAAGAGTCAATCAAAATAATTTTTTTTTTTTTTTTTTTGTGTGTGTGTGAGAGCATCAAAGGAGCCTTTGGAAAACCAAGAGCAGTACCACAGAAATATGCTCAATCACGAAAATGGAGAAACGTAAATGAAGAAAATCATTGATATGTGTGACTTGAGGCTTCAATATCTAAAGGCGAGAAACAAAAATGGCTCCTTCAAGGATATGAAACTGGACATACCCATAAGATTGAACAAGCGAAATGGTGACAATTCAAACTTTATTTTAGGAAGCGAAACAAAGGCCCAAGAAACTGCTCCCACCCAAGGCTCTGATGGTATTAGTCTTAACTTGACCCAAAGTTCCCCATCAATGTCAAAATCTCGAACTCCAACCGGCACAGCAATTGGTATAATGCTAAAATTTAGCGACAGCATCAACAGCATACGAGCACCACCAGTATAACGGAGGCCTATTTGGTACCTTGAAAACAGTAGAAAAATAAATATCAACCAAATGCAAAACTGAGTAAACAGATAATGAGCACATAATCGTAATGACATGATCAACTGCCTACGAGCACCACCAATATACTGGAGGCCTATTTGGTTACCTTGACAACATTTGGAAGTAAAGACCAACCACAGGCAATATTCAGCGAGTCAATAATCAACACAAAGAAAGTGAAGAAAAGCTACGAAACTGACGATTACCTACAAATGTATAGCTACACTAACATAGCACACTTCAGCCAAATATTTTATACTTGCAATGCATATGCAAGCAAGGATGCAGCAATAATTCCTGCAGAAGCATTAAAAAAAACTAATTCGCATGTTGAGGGCCTGCCATTGCAAACGAAATTGAAAATTTTATAACATCCACAAAATTGAAGCATTTCATTCCCCACCTAATACACAGCTCTGGTAGAAGTTTCAACTTGCTTCAAAGTATATATCATACTTTCACTCGAAGTTTCCCACCAAATTCTGATCTTCTCCTATTTCAAATCAATCTACACACCATTTAATCTCTTTATCCTTTCTCTTTGGCACCTGCCATGTGGTTACACTAAAGAAGGCTGTATCAATCTGCTTGAAGAAATCCAACCGCATCTATCTTCTACATTTTTCTCTAATGCTTCTACTTAAGGGAAATATTTGTGAGTTTTTTTGTGCAATCATAATTTTTCTCTCAATATATCCATGTTTCAAGTTGAAGTAAAAAATACTCTGCAAAATGAAGACAACGAGAAAAAGCACCCCCAAAAAAAAACATCGAGAAGTAACTTACTGCAAATCATTTACACGACGTGAAGTTCTCCGTTCCACATTCCTAACAGACAATGGCTCATCCCCCAAGGAGAACTGCTTTATCTCAACTCTCTGAACATAATCGGGTTTCTTCAGATTATCAATGACCGGCTGAAGCAACCCAATTATCCAATTCTCAATTCCACTTCTGTATACCTTCCACAACTTCCCCAAAACCATGTTTACCCATTCTACAGATTCTTTCCTTTGCAAATCCTTCTCAAGGAACAAAGAAAAACTAGTGGGCACCTGAGGCCAAGTACCTCGCCGCCCATCATTGCCTGATTTATTCTTTTTCCTAGATGTCCATAGCTTATCAAACGCAACTCCAACAAAGAAAAAAAAGACGAATAATCCTACTATATTCCGATTAATCGGGGGAGATGGGATGGGATGTATAACCCCTAGCTGAGTCCTTAGCTTATCTACAATAGGGTCTTCTTGGAAATTAGTAAAATTCGAACCCATTCCCACATGAACGGATTCTTGAGGCAATTCACCGCTATCCAATTCATCATTTAGCCGCTTTGCAACGAAATTTTTTGCTCCCCGCCTTGTTGAATTTGCTATTTCTACGTTGAAATTAGGGTTTCCGCTATCGGTTGGAATAGCACACGCCCTAAGAATTAATCTACGCCGAGAATTCCATTGAGAAATAATACCAACTGATTTTCTACTTCTTCTCCTCCTAGTGAAACCAATAATAAATGGAAAATTCAAGCTCCTTTTACCCGATTCTATTTCATGGTCGAGTTTACAGGGGCAGAGTGAAGTCGCAGGACTTGATAGCAAAATCATTTATAACAATTCGGTACGACAAGGTCATGAAATGAGGGTAAGTAGAAATCGAGCAAGATTGTAATGCAAAGAAACCCCAAGAGAGTTTGAACCAAATCGGTAGAAATGAGTCATGAAATGGGGGGTGGTATACAGAAATTGAGCAAATTTGTGCAGCTAAGAAACCCTAGACCGGTAATTGAATCGAACAGCAATTTGTCGACCTAATTTCAACAAAAATCTTAGGCAGGACAAATTTGGACACAAGTTTACTGGACTGGACTTGAGATAAGATGATTAAAAAACGAGCCTCAGAGAGAAAGAGAGCTCTAGTCCAGAAGGAGATTGGGGAGGGAAAGAGGAATGTGGAGAGAGGGGAGGGATTGGTTGATACACTCTGGAGAGAGAGAGAGAGAGAGAGGGCCACGTGAGGGGATCCACGCTGGTGGAGTAATCTGAGGAGAGAGAAGCGAAGCGAATTGCATTGGAAGACGACGAGATTTCTGAATTTAAAGGATGACGGGAGTCTTTGCATCAAGGCCTCAAAAAAAAAATACTACTGTGATGCGGACGACGACGACGACGTCGTTAGGCCCTTTTCTTTTGGAATGAAATGCTCGTGGGTCGGAGAAGCCGACACGCTTTCCTCTTCCACTATAAGTACTCGTAACCGACCTTCATAAGACATTGACCGAGGGGTCTTCAACTAACCCAATTTTTTTTTAAAAAATTAGTTTTTCACGATTTTTTATGTAATATATTATAAGAGAATGACCTGTTTCAGTATTTAAAACTAATAATTTTTTGTTAGTGGAACACCCTATTTGTGTTTTGGCTTAAAAAGTTGATTGACTTATTTTTTCATCTTTTTTTTATTTTTATCGCATTTTTAAGTTTTGCATCAATTTTTTTGTGTATTATTAGTTCGTCTCAGTAGGAGGAATCAAAGGAAAAGAAATGAAAGGAAACAAAAATTAAGTAAGGGCATCCTTATTTGACACACAAAAAAAAAAACCAAATTTAACCTCAAAAACATCTTTTATAATTTAGCAAGTCACTTTTCAAAAAATTCACAAAATCAGGCTCTCTATTCAAAGTTTAGCAAGTCACTTTATCAAAAGCTTACAGAATCAGACTCTCTATTCAAACTTTTACTCTTCCCTTCCTCCTCTTTTGGTGAGTGAACAGTAGTTCGCCAAATTTATTAAGTTACTGTAGCAAAGTTAAAAAATCTTCAAATTGGTGAGTTTGTTTGGTGAGGCTGATTTTTGAGGTTTTGGAGGAGTTTGCTCTCTACTGTAACTTTAAAGTTAAAATAGAGAAGCTGATGATGATGCTCTAAAAATTCATTTCCTTTGATTGGTTCAAGAGAAAAAAAGATAAGAAAAATAACTAAACTAAATTATTTTAACTAAAAATTCTCCTCTTAATTTTCCTCAGTCTTTTCTCTCTTTTTTTTCTTCTTCTTTTTTCATTTCTTTTATTTTCCTTTCTTTTCTCTGGCTACCAAACAAAGCATTAAATAGGCAAAATGTTATGAGGAGAAAATTAGTGTTTACGTGATGCCCCAAGACCTAAGTCAAGTTTTGTGCGAATCAGAACTTGTTTGCTATTTTCATGGACACTGCATTTTTCAAATCGATCAGCATTTTGTTCACAAGTGGCGAGACCTAATTTCTTCAATCGAACCACATATAAATACATCCCTCTTGATTATGAAGCTCTTGGTAAAATTTTAAATCAATTAGACCTTATTTGGTTATTTGATCACATGCATCGCTTCAAATCAATCGAAAACTGAATGATTGATTTCCCAATGATCTTGAGATAATTTTGAAAAACAGACACAGCCACGATGTCCGTTTTGATAATCAATCACAATTACTGTAGTTGCGATAATAATAGTATAGTATTTTATAGTTTTAACATGTTCGCAATTCACAAGCATAATATTTGCAATAAAAATTTGTTCACGATTTTTTTGAATTAGTATATGATTTCCGATATTGCACACATGCCAAACAGTTGACCATTATACTGTAAGAGGTCACGTGAAAAATTCCCACGACTATTTTGCTGAAGATGTTGGAATGGCGCCTTTTTTCTTTTTTGCCGTGGGGCCTGAACATGGGAAAATGATATGGGTACACCATTTGTCCACTCCAAACACACACCATCTTGATGTGGTAAATGAGGAAAAACCCACTTTTTAAGTGAGCCCCACATTCGGCTTTTCCTCATTTGTCACATCAGGATGGTGTGCATTTAGGGTACACACGTAGTGTACCCATAGCATTGTTGGGTGAGCATGTAAGATGTTGGAATTATCGATAAAAATGTGGTAATTGTGAAAAATCTACTTAATTAGCATTGGTATTTTTATTAAATCTGCAGGACTCGTGGCATGTTCCCATGCATTTGGAAGTTAAGAAGTATTTGACAAGTGGAAACAAAAGCCTGAAGAAGAAGATAGAAGGTTATTGTCTAAAGGTTGAAGAAGAAGAGAGGAAGTTATTTCCTACATTTTTTAGTTTTCTATAAATAGTCTATTTAGAACTCAAACAAATCAAAGTCTGTCTTTATTTGTATTTAATTTTTGTCTTACTAACCCAATTTTGGGTTATAATCAGGAGTATGAGTAGAAATAATTTAGATCCTACGTATCAATTTCGTTCTTGAAAATTGGTGTTTACCTCCCAACATCGATTTTTGTCCATGTGTCGATATGTATCGAAGACTGGTGGAAGTTTCTTTCGTTGGTCTTCAGCCTTGTTCTTACCACCAATTTCGCATTTGATTCAATTGTCACATTTGGTGAAGTCCTTAAATACGGCATGGAACTACGTATTCGCAACCCCATTGCCCTTTTTTTGTTGTTGACTTTGTTTCCCAAAATCTCTATCGATTTCGATCTAGGAAAAAAATAGGTAAACAGGGATATAAGTGTCTTCCAACTTGACTACCACTTATCTATTAAGGTCAGTTGGTTCAGTGCCTAAGACCACCCAACAAACAAAAATTAATAATAAACATGTTGAAACATGTTAGTACTATTAAATTGGAAAACTTTAGTCGATTGAACCTTATTGGCAGAGATGAAAGACAATATTAGTACTAATAAATTGGAAAACTTTACTCGATTGAACCTTATGGGCAGAGATGAAAGACATGGTCTACATGAAATAAGGTTATTTTTTGATATTTCCGTGTTTAATTTTGGGAGTTTATTCCTTTGTTGTTCTTGATGTCCTGATTTAGTGTTTATTTTGGTAAAAATAACTTTTGAATATTTCGATATAGTCATTTCTCTTCTTCTTTGATAAGGGATAGGGTAATATTGTATGAGTGGGCAGAGAGCAGCTGATGCAATTGTGCATAGATCCCAGATGCTCATACGAATGTCAACTTAGATGCTTAGAAACAGAGAGTACGAGCAATATGTAGAACGCTCATCTGATATATTAGTTGAAACAAGATAAAATAAATTTAGGAGACTTATGTCGCTGCTGAATGTTGGGATTCCTGGTTATATCTTCCTAATTCCTAGCATGATAACAAGGACATCAAAAAATGAAGATTTCTTTTTTTTTTTTTTTTGATAATCAAATCAACATAAGATTCATGAGAAAGTCATCCGGCACTTACAAGATTTCATCGCAAAAAACAGAAAAGAACCAAAACTACTAAGCATCTAGACAAAGAACACGGCATAACGCATAAAGGCGACCGGCTTCGGGCACTTTCTGGCAAAGCAGACCAACACTAGATGTAGGCATTAGAGACCGGTCTAGATGTAGTAGCAGAGAATCCCAGGGGACAAACCAGTTCAAATCATTCAACAGATAAGTATAGATGAAATCTGGAACCAAAACATTGAGGTTCCCAAAATACTAAAAACATCTAACAGCTCCTTTGCAATGGGGAGAAGAAAGGAAAAGAAAGGAGAGTGCTCTCCCTTATTAGTGAGAAAAGAGAAGAAAGGAGAGCAATTTCTCACCAGGGATCCAAACAAGAGTGAGAAATCAGAGTCTCTCCGGCGACCAAACTTCATTCGGCAGATTTCCGGCGACTCTCCGGCGACCAAATCCAAGCTTCAAATCAAAGATCAAGGATCTCCGCCACCACCACTCTCTCCAACACCTCCATCAACGCTGCTGAATTGGGTCTGTAGCTTCTCCGGCGACGTCGCCATTGGTTGTACGGCCGTCCAGGGCACCCTTTCTCTCGAAATCTCGCCAAAATTGGTGAGAAACAAAAACGGAGGGTAAGGGGTTCAGGTCTCTCGCGAAATCTCTTCCTCTCTCACCGATTTGCTCATCCAAACAGAGGAGAGAGTCCTCTCCCCCTCCATTTCTTTTCTTTTCTCATCAAATCCATCAATCCAAAGGGCCTGTAAAAGATTATTTACCCACCACCACAACCCATCGGATCTGAGAAACCAGACCGGGACCCAAAAAAAAATGCCGGACTAGGAAAACCTAGCCGGGACAGAGAGCAAAAAAGCAGAAAAAAGAAAAACCCGTTCTTTAGTCTCCCCCGTTATTACCACGCCACCGGCCGCCATTCACCGGGCCACTGCACTCCATCACCACTGCGCTGGTCTAAGCCCATGAAGCTGGAACCAAACCTTCATCGGAGATCGCCAAAGGGGGGCCCGAGCAAACACGTGAAGAGAGAGAGGGAGTAGAGGAAAAAATGGACACACCATCGAGAGGAGAGATGGAGAAGAGGAAAGAGGGGTGGGGGGGCAGGGGAGGAGGATGGGATGCAGCCCCCACCCCCTGGATTGAAACCCTAGCCTCCTAAAAGTTTAGAGAGAGAAAGGGGAAAAGTTTAGAGAGAGGCTTAAATGAAGATTTCTTAACAAGCCCTTTAGATTGAAGGATTTGATGAGAAAAGAAAAGAAATGGAGGGGGAGAGGACTCTCTCCTCTGTTTGGATGAGCAAATCGGTGAGAGAGGAAGAGATTTCGCGAGAGACCTAAACCCCTTACCCTCCGTTTTTGTTTCTCACCAATTTTGGCGAGATTTCCAGAGAAAGGGTGCCATGGACGGCCGTACAACCAACGGCGACGTCACCGGAGAAGCTGCAGACCCAATTCAGCAGCTTTGATGGAGGTGTTGGAGAGAGTGGTGGTGGCGGAGATCCTTGATCTTTGATTTGAAGCTTGGATTTGGTCGCCGGAGAGTCGCCGGAAATCTGCCGGATGAAGTTTGGTCGCCGGAGAGACTCTGATTTCTCACTCTTGTTTGGATCCCTGGTGAGAAATTGCTCTCCTTTCTTCTCTTTTCTCACTAATAAGGGAGAGCACTCTCCTTTCTTTCCTTTTTTCTCCCCACTGCCAAAGGAGCTGTAAATGCTCAAAGGAATGTCAACTTAGATGTCTTAGAAACAAAGAGTGTGAGCAATATGTGGAACCTTTATCGGATATATATTATCAAAATAAGAGCAAATAAATTTAGGAGACTTCTGTCGCTCCTGAATGTTAGGATTCCTAATTCCTAGTTTCTAGCACGATAACAAGGACATCGGAAAATGAATTCTCCAAAAGTGTACAAAAAAATGAAGAAAATTAATGTACAGTGCCGTGAGATTTGTATATTTCGAGATTCATACAATATCGCGTGGCTTGCAACACATCGGATCATAGAGACAATAATTTTTTACCAGAGAATTCATGGCCTATGAAAGTCTGCATATTTCGAGATTCTCACCAGTATATTGGATCAAAGAGACAAGTTTACGGTTTTACAGAACCTTACATTACATGGGAATATATGCAATGTGTAAATTGAGTGATTGGAGTTGGAGAAGGAAACAAAAATCCACAATCCTTTGGGTAATGAGGCAGAATTTTCTGCTGGTTTCATAAACAGAACAATGTTTACATAGGTCATTTCCATCTTATAATCTGTAAACTAGTGCAGTCAAATCCACTCTCCACAAGTCACCAATCAAACCCATGAGAGTAATTTGGACACACACTATTAAATCGACATTCTCACCTATTTAAACTTCACTGTAATGGTGTTCTTTGACTGTACATTCAGCACATCACAAAAGGAGAAGAATCTTTTATAAAGAACAGGCAATATGGCTTTATATCATAAATACATAGTTGAACATCAAATGAAAAATCTCTCATGAAAACACAAGAAAACATCAAGAATTGGATTCCGCGTCATCTTCCATCTCATAAACAGCCTGAAGGGGGCCACTTCCAGGCATAAATTCACTTTCTGAGAGATTATTCGGAGGGACATTTCCAAACAGGCACACCTGTGGCTCTATCTGGTTCAACCGGTTCAATTCACTGCCTGACAATGACCAACTGAAAATGTCTGCGTTCCTTATTATCCGATCAGGCTTTACGCTACAGGGTAGGACACTTGTTCCCCTTTGCAAACCCCACCGCAAGATAATCTACAATATATATCACAGAAATGAATCAAAAGGTTGTGCGATGTACCACAAGTAGAAGTAGAACAGAAAAAAGACAGAAGAATCTGGGAATAGAAAATAGAGAGAAAGAAGAAACCGAGGCCACGGTCCCAAGTCAGTACTCAGATCACCATTTACTGTTCAATACACATCACCCCTGTATATGAAAATGTAAAAATGCAACTAATACCTCAAACTGACTACTAGAAAGGCTATATTAACAAGTTGGTATGAGTCATGTTTATTAAAGAAGTAAATAAATTTGGCTTTGACCGCCTACTCAATCAAAACCGGGAAAAGACCAAGCACGGGAAGAGGCTCCAAGCAAACAATAAGTACTACAGACCACTAATATCCTTCAAAAACAAAATAACTTAGTTTCCCTTGAAAGCAACATAATTTTTCATCGGTTAGTATTCATTGGGAGGCCAAGGGGTTGAAGAGGTAGATAACGTGCCACCCTATTGGGTGTCGTTCCGGGGTTCAAGTCTAATCATCGAAAGCTACATCTTCACCTGTCCTATTTCCCTCTTTCCGATGGTATACAAAAAAGCACTCACATATATTACTAGTTTCATTTGTTTCTTGCTGCAAAGCGAATGGCGGAATCAAAGATTTGATGCATACTTGATTAGAAGCCTCGAAACCGATAGTTTCATCTGGAAAATCACTTGAAATGGTCTCCAGGAAAGGAAGTCAATTAGGCATGTCATTTTGTCTTGGAGAATATATATTGTTAATTTTAGATCTCAAATATTTCCGAAGAGAACTGCATTCCTAAAAGCAGTGGTGGAAATGAATTTTTTATGACTTCAAAGGTCTATGTTCTTACCGTGGTCTTGTGAGTGAGTTAATATGGAAGTGGAGGACTGGTGGATTAATGATAAGTAGTAGACCTAGAGTGTGGTGGACAAAGCCCAAGAGACTCAAGCGAGTTGCATATTTGGATCTTTATACAGTCATGTTTTCTACGCAGTTGGAATGAGTGAACCATTGAGTGAATATGGGAGCATCCACAAATCTTATATTAGTTAATATAAGCATGAGCAAAGCATACAAGTGAGTGACTATATAGAAATGAGTGAATAAAAACTTTAAAAAGTTAGATATTCTCCTCTAATTGGCTTCTTATTTGAGTGTGTGGAATTAAGCTCATCTCCAACAGAGTGGGTATCAGAGCTAACACGATCCTGGTAGGTGGAACCATGGATATATTGCTGAATCAAATACCATAATGCAACTCTGCTAGAATTGCCTTCTTAAGAACTGCGGCAATCTCTGAACCCCCAAACTCTGCAACGTAAAGAGTTGAGCTCATACCTATGACCATTAGTTGCATGCATATAAGATTGCCACTCTCCCTTTCCCTTATCATAGTTACATTACGTTACATACCAATGTTGCTGGCCTATCACTTCCCACCGCCAATACGTCCATGTGAAGAAATTGAGAAATTCCTCTCTCTCTCTCTCTCTCTCTCTCTCTCTCTCTCTCTCTGCTTCTGCCTCCCTACCTACTGAATTTGTCTTTTGGCTTCTCCATACCTCCCTCCCGACTCAGTAATTTTGGCTTCTCATGCTCTTTGCTACTGCCACCAACTGCTTAAGGATTCCAATTTGTCATTCAAAACCCTAGGCTGCTTCTCTGCAACTCAAAGGGAGACCCTTCTAACAGTAAGACTTCCATTACACATCTATATCCAAACACTGATCGAAATCCGCTATTGATCCATTGAAAACCCCACAAAGAGAGTTTACATGAAGAGTCCGAGGTGTTGTTTTTGGTCACAAATACATTCTGTCATTGCAATTACAAGCCGACTAGAATTACCTCTTCTATATGGTGAGTAATTAATGATAGTTTTCTATTCAGTACCAATCTGATATGTAGCATCAAGGATAATGTACAGGAGAACGCGCAATGTCAGCAGCTCATAATCACTACCTTTGGCAAGATGCATAAGCCCATATAAGAACAAAAGTTGTGGCTGCCAGTTTCCAAGTTCTGGCTTTGGTATGTATCCACAGTCAGAGGTGAATGCAAACAGGTTTAAAAAAGGCTTCGTTCTCGGAATTCATAGAGAATCAACAAGTTCGATGGAGAATGAACGATGCTATAAAAGTTTTCGGGTAAATCTCGTCGCTTGAAATCCGCTTCTACGCACTTGGATGATTGGATAATCGTGAACAAGTTGTAAGAGACTGCAGCTTCACACAGTTTTTCCAAAGTCCAGACATTTACCTTATTCTAGAATGCAGAATATCACGGAGTGCATAGAAATTGATATCCAATCAACTAATAAATCGCAGCAACAGTGGAAAGAGTACAAGTTAATGAAGACTGTCTTGTGGCTAAGAGGAACTTACTAAAAGATTGCGGTAATCAACATGCCTAATAATAGATAACTAAATAAGCTGTACCTGTTCAGGAGTCTTCTTATGCCTATCTGCTATTTCTGCAACGACTGACAATTTCAACATGGGGCCGTGTACTGATCTCGACCTCCTGAAAGATATGCGAGGAGTTCCGGGTTCATCTTCCCCACCTGATCCACTATCAGAAGGACCAGGAGCGGAAGTTGGTACTCCCAATGGTGTGTGAGCAGAAACATGGATACCTTTTGATTGACAGAACTTGACAAGTTCATCTTGCCTCCAGAACGGATGCAACTCTACCTGGTAGAAACCAAACATGGATCAAAGAAGAATCTAAACACAATAGATGAAAATTCACAAAATAAAAACAAAAAAAGTGGACACATACAGAGAGAGAGAGAGAGAGAGAGAGGTGTTAATGCCAACATCTTAGATAATCAAATTACATAAGCTTCCTATGTATACATGGCATCTCATTTTGCTTTTTCACTCTTTTGTAAAGAGGAACCCCTCCAAAGAAGGGTCATTTTCAACCCGCACCTGCAAAGTAAAACCCCGATACCTACACCGACCCACAAGTCATACGTATCGGGTATGTCCAGGTGTTACCAATGGGAATTGAACACGAGACCTCTGGGTTTATGGTTGATCCTAGTGACAACCTTAAACCCCTACAGCATGCATCTCACTTTAAATAGTTCCAGACCCTTAAAATTCATGCAACACTCTTGGACCAGGAGAAGACTTATGCAACTCAGAACTATTGCTAGGTCCTCAGTGAAACATGTTATTGACAACTGTGAAAGCACCTTTGTTGTGGTTTGACAATTTGGTGGCACAAGGACCTCTGTTTTATTTCTTTGGACAAAGTATTGTGTGCTCTTCAGGAATTTCTATTGCTGAAAAAGTTTCTGTCACTTTATAGCTCTGGCTGTTCTAAGACTTATGGTATTCCATGGACTTGCTCCCCTGCTAAACTGTACAGTGCTGCAGCTACATAGGATTTCGTTAGAACCCCAATTCCCATTGCTCACTGGCATCAACTTCTGTTGTTTCCCAACTGCAAACCAGAATTGTTTTGTTTTTTGTATGGCCATCAAAGGAGGCTTAAGAAATAAGCACTAAAGATAAACTCATGAAGTGGGGTCTCGTTTTGTCCCTTATTTGCTCTATGTGCAATCAAGATAATGAAATTCTCTCTCATCTGTTTTCTAACTGCCGCTTCCCTAGAGCAGTTTGGAAGCATATGTGTGCTTTTATCAACCTTGGCAAATTCCTATCAGGTGTTCTTTTTCTAATTCTTAGCAAGCTGTAGCTGGTAGGTTCACGTGTTCAGAAGGTATGCCTGCCTTGTAATTTGTAATGTTTGCTCCTTCAATGGATATCTCAGTTACCACCAAAAAATTTGTGCAAGGTGGTAGAATTAAAAGTTCATGTTTCATCAGTGACTATAAAATCCGTACATCCTTGGATAAAATAATTTCAGACGCCAAATGTTCATGTTGTTTGAATCAAAACCCATTACTTTCTAAAGAGCTACAACACCACTTGACAGTGGAGTGGGTGAGTACTTAAAGAAAGTTGTAATGCAAAATCAACTAAAATCAATCTTCCAAATCCAAGAATAAGGAGCCTACCTGATTGACTGCTGGTACAATTTTTGCAAATTTAAGCAATTCTTTGATCTGCTGGACGCTAAAATTGCTAACCCCGATGGCTCGAACTAGACCCAATGCCACCAGATCTTCCATTGCTTTCCATGTAGTCTTGAAGCGATTCAAGAACTGCCTATACTCACTCCCTGACTTGGTAGGAGGGTCGGTAGCATCCCCAAATGCTGAGCTCTCAGGCCAATGCATCAAATACAGATCCAAGTATGACACTCCAAGGCTCTTAAGAGATACCCTAACAAAATTCTCCATTTTATTGAGTGAATTCATGGTGCAGAAAAGCTTAGAAGTCAAGAAAACATCCTCCCTCTTTAAAGAACCTTTAAAAGCTTCAGCTAGTGCTTCCCCAACTTCAGTCTCATTCCCATAAAGATGTGAACAATCTATGTGGCGGTAACCAACAGATAACGCCGTTTTCACAGCTTCAACACAGAGGTCACCCCCACTCTGCCATGTCCCAAGACCTATGGCTGGAATTTTGTACCCTGTGTTTAATAGAAAGAAACTTCCTTGTGTTCCAACTTTTCCTTTCATTCTCTAAATTCTTTGGGAAGAAGAGATGGGAAAAAAATTCAGAGCTTATTTTATTACAGATTTTGGTGAATCAAAACCTGGGAAGATACAACAGTAACCCCAAGATCTTCAACAGAGAAAGAGACAAAAGCAAATCAGACTAGAACCCAGTAATGGAAATCGGAAATCCCAACAAAAGAGAAGAAGAACAAAAGGCAATGATTACCCAGTACAGAGAAGATCAAATCAGAATTGAAAGTCCAGTTGAAGATGAATACAAGAGAACATTGGCTATCAAATAATGAATCAAAACTCGTACTACACAAACGCCCACCAGTTGTTTGATGATATATCTGAACGAAACCCGACAACCAAAATGATCTTTGCCCAGATAAACCTTTCTTTCTATTTTTGCATCTGGGCTAAATTGGTCAAATCGGAAAGACAAGGTCAACAAAGGCAACAGAGAGCTAAAAAAAAACTCCCAAAATATAATAATACAAACACTTAATAACAGCTATAAGAAGCAATTTGTTTATGTCTCTTTCTCTCTTTCAACCTCAAAAATCACCAATTTGTTGCGGTGAATGCAAAGACAGCTGGTGTCTGTATCATGTATATTGAGAGTGTGACAAAGATGGTTGTTTTGTATCATTAGAAAATGGAACGGAAAAAAACGAAGATATAAAGAGAGAGACAGATAAAAACAGAGTATAATTGAATAGACAGAATAATAAAATAAAAGGATGGACAAATGAGAAAATATTCAACAGTTGCACCTAACGGAAAAGACAGACTTGAAAATCCACCCGCCACCAACCAAAGCTTATAGTTAATTAGTTATAACGACATCCGTTGACAGATCTGGGTTGTTCGTTTCTCTCCCTAGATCTTAACGTGAGAATATTCTCCGCGAGAGATCGATATATATATATATATATGGAGAGAGAGAGAGAGAGAGTAATGAGATGTAGGAGTTTGGTTTGGTTTTGAATGCCGCCCGCCATTGAATGCCGCATGTGTTTTTTTCTTTTTTCTTTTTTGAACGGGTTGAATGCCGCATGTGGTGTTCATCTGTTTTCTAGGAGAATTTTATAGTTTGTATCTGTACAGTAATTCAGAGTAATAATAATTCAGAAAATTATAAAAAGTTTGAAACTTAAAGAATTAGTTTCAACAATTTATTAATTGTAACTAAAGATCATATATTTATATGCTCTTTTCCAGAAATAAAGACAAAAAGAAAAAAATCTATTGAGCGAGGAGAATTGAATTTCATGTTGATTAGTCCAAAACAGTAGGTAATGGAAATTATGAATTTTCTATTGACCGAATCAAACCAAACCGAGTTTTATGTCACAATCAATTGGGATCGGTTACATGAATCTTTTTTTTTTTTTTTCCATCGAGCTTTGTCAAATGTTGTTTGTTCACTTAGACCTTGTACACTCAAATCTTTACGCACTACTGCCACTAATATCAATTGGGGTCTTTCCTTCCCCATCTAATGTCATTTTGAATTTTCTATTCAAAATGAAATTTAAAAACTTTGCAAATTTAGTTCAACTTCACCCGATCTTATGCGGAGCAAAATGGTTATAATTTCAACTGTTTGATCAATTCTTGTGACTCTGTAATCGAGGTAGACATCTTTAGGTATTTAGACATTTAGAAAGTTAAATGAGATTTTCAACATTATCATCTATTCTCTACTTTTAATTATTATGAGGGTTAGAACTTAGGGTGAGTTTTCCGTTTTTAGCTAAAAGTCCTAAAATTCTTAAAAGTGCTAAAACTCCTAAAAATAGTTGATGCATGCGAGGAGAGAACCCGTTTCAAAATTTGTACATTTAAGAGTTTTAAGAATTTATTTAGAAAATGGATTATATTAGAAAACTCAGCCTTAGTTTGTGAAAGTTCTCACACTTCTTTTATTGACTTTTCAAAAAAGCAAACAATTCCCTTTCAAAAAAAAAAAAAAAAAAGAAGAAGAAGAAGAAGAAGAAAAAGAGCAAATAATTTGGGACAACTGAAAATTGAATACTAAGCAAACAAATGGGACGGAGGGAAGTATCAATTTCTATGGCCATGAGATTGGTATACTAAAAATAATTGAAGCACGCGTAAATTAATTTGGACACCTTGAGTTTAAAATTTAAAAGGGGAAAAAAAAAAGAGGAGACCTACTGTTAATTAATGTATAGTTTTGAACCTTAATTGGCCTATTCAATGAAGGTGATCAAAATTTATTTATTTTGTAGAGCCTTTTCAGGGGGAAAAAAAAAAGTTCATTCTATAAATAAGCGTGAGTGGACATTGAAAATTACGCGAACAAAACATTTGTCTGCAAGAAGAATGTACTATACGTTTAAGAATGGAGCATACGTTTTTAGTGACACATCAAATTTTTGGTCTACACTTTTTAAAATTGGACCAACATTAGGGCATGAGCTTCCTCCCTCATTAGGGACACCCAGATGACTGCACGTTTCGAAAATACTCCTATTTTTTGAATAAATTACCCTTACCTCCTCTCATATTTTTCACAATGACAGATGCATCTCCTAGAGTACGTTTCAGAGATGGGCTAAAACTTTTCTGCTTATATCAGTTTCTTAAGATTTAATTATAAACTTGCATCAAAATGAAAAATCTGAAAGTTTGCACAAATTTATTTCACAACCACAAGCATGTTTTATTCTTGAAAAAGGGATCAAATGCATTAGCCAATTACATCAGGGGTGCATGTGTTATGCCGGATCCGGGGTGCATGTTGTCCTTTTAGGGACAGCACCATCCCCCAATTCTGGGGTTGTCCTGAGTAGAGCCTTTTTTTTTTTACAGCAAAGAGTAGAGCTTCATAGTTGAAACCACTCATTTTGTTTGTAAATTTTTTATCGGAACCATTCTGTAAGGACCCGCATTTTTATTAGTATTGTGCTTGCATAAATATGATGTGTTGCATTTTATTCTAAAATATAATGTGGTAGTAATTTTTACTTCTTGACGTTCGAAATATTATTTTACTCGTACGGTGTATTTTGAGTATTTTTCTGAGAACGAAACCCGGACAGCGCAACTGAGTGTGGCTCGATTTTACACTGCCATTAGAGAGTGTCTCTTGTCCTCATGCGTGGGCTCAATGCTCAGATAACTCAAGCCTCCAAGAGTCCAAGTTGGTTGTCAATTAACTCCACTTCTTATCTTCATCTGCCTTCTCTTTAATTTTCTTTTCTCTCCACATGCCTTTGTCTCCCAATGATTTCTCTTTTCCTTTTCTTTATAGTCAGCATTCTTTTCCCTCTCTTAGAAGATGAACACCCCTCCCTCCCTCTCTGATAATTATTTCCTCCTCTATCTCTCTGAAGTTTCTATATTCCCTCTTGTTCCATTCTAATCAAGAAGATCGACCCTTTCGGGTCACATGCTAGTAACGCCCTTTTCAGCTTAGGGTGATTGACAGGTTCCGGACGTTCCCAACGGTTCAGATCGCTCATCCATACGCTTAATCTGCAGGAATTAAGGTAGAACTTCGGTAAACTTGCTTTAACCTTCTGTATGATGATTTTTATAAAATCTTGACCCGATCCTTGGTTTAGGGAGTAAGGGTTGTAGGTAACATTATATCAAGTTGATTGTACTAACCGATCAGTTTACGGATCAATAGAATGTGAGAAAAACGTCTCTCGACACCAAAAACGAGTATACACGGACTGAACTACAGTAAACACACTGCCGGACACTGTTCGCTCGTTTTCAGGCCATGTAGAGGCAAAATTAGGAAAAGTGTAAAACTACAAAGTTGTAGCTCTTCAAATTCCCTACGTTTTGATATATAATTCGACTCAAACGGAGTTCGGTGTAAAAAGTTATGACTGAAACACTATGACTGTCCGAAACTGCGGTTTCAAATATTTCACTCTATTCGGGCAGAAACTTTGGAAACCCGTAGAATACGATTGAACCGTAGGATTACAATGAAACTTGGTAGAAAGACAATTTGACGTCTTAGCTACGTAGTGACACGTAAACGGACCAAATCCAACGGTTAGATCTTTGGGAATTGGAGTTTTAGTAAACTGTGGCAGATTTGACACGTTCTGTTCGTACGCACTTTTACCCAGCTTAGGAGCAGATTCGACCTTAGTTATAAACACAGGAGTTGTTCCTAAGATAGAGAACTATTACTCTGTCGAATTTCATAACTTTTGGGGAAGTATTGGTATGTTAATTCGTTATAATCGTAAACTGATGGTAGCCGGTAATTTCGGGATTTATATGCCTTGTTAAATTGCTATTGTGGTATTATCTATTAATTTCCGCATTTGGTGAAATTGGGATTGTACCTTGTGGGTGAAAGAATAGTGGTTAGCAGGACTTAATGTGATGATGGGAATGAGATAGAGTATGGAATGTGGAAAAGATGAGATTGGGGAATGTGGTGAAACCGGGTTGGTCTTGAGCCGTGTTATGTCTTGAGCCGTGCCGAAGGAGGTGAATGGGAACATAACGAACGGGAACCAAGGATGGGGATGACGTGAGCCGTGCCTTGTCGTGAGCCATGCTGTGTCGTGAGCCGTGCCATGTCTTGAGCCGTGTTATGTCGTGAGCCGTGTCGAAAGTGGCGTACGGGAACATAACGAATGGGAACATGGTGATCGGGAACACAGTGTATGGGAACATGGTGAACGGGAACATCATATGATTGACTACGCTGATAAAACTTGTGTGTAAAATAAGTGGGTTCTGTTGGTTAATATTATATGTGGTTATTTGGTTATGGAAATTATGCATACATTGGGGTAAGGGTAGTTTTACGTTGTTCTACTGAGTGTCACCACTCACGGTACTACGTTACCATGGTATTTGACGCCAGGTACAGGCGACAATATGGAGTATTCAGAAGATAATCCTGTAGCCGTTGAAGAAGTTGCTGAGTTGACCGAGCCGTGGCTAAACCAGTAGTTTAGTCGTTGGCTCTGTGCTTTTAAGTATTTTATTAAGATTTCAAGTTGTAATAAAGACATATTTTATTCTAGTACTTCATGTGTAAAAGTTTGTAATAAATCACTTTCAACTTTATTCGGTATTGTAATATTTAAACAATGTTTGTAATTTATGGGCTGTGTTTCTCTAATTTAACTTTTCGAAAAAAATAATACAGCTCAAAGATCTTTAAAATCTTTTAGTTAACAAACCGAATTTTTCGGGGCGTTACACATTCACTTGTTAAACTCCTTGATTTAGTTTTTTATATTTCTTATTGATTCAATTATATTGGCTGATACAAATGGTAGTATTATCCATTCAATCTAATAAATATTTTTATGGTTGATCAACTTGAACAAGTTTTCGTCTCAGACCATTTTCCGTTCAATCTAATAAATATTTTTATGGATGATCAACTTGAACAAGTTTTCCTCTCAGATGATTTTTCTTTTATTTTCATTACCCATCCAGAAACAATAGACCCTGGCAAAAAAATCTCTAGAATTATTCGAAGATCGTGCTACCAATTTTTTAGACTCATGTGCCTTGGCCCAATACAGCTTTTACGCGATTTTTACGGCTTTCTAGCAGTTTTTTTTTTTATTTGCTTGTTTTAGAAGAAAAAAATTGTAGGTTTTTTAGTCCTAAACCTACCAAATTATTTTTTCTAAATATCATCTTAGAAAATAACAAGCAGTAAAAGGAGTACTTTGTTTTATTTATTTGGGTGCCCAAAGAATTAAATTGTTGTAAAATGTATGGGAAAACCCAACCAGTTTGGCAGACAATAAATAAATAGGGCTACAACATTTCATTGTGGTCTTCCATGGAAAATTAAATTCTGTAATTAACTAGAGCCGTCATTTATAAGCAACCCAAGCCTTTTTGTTAATATAATAATGTACTAATGTGGTCAATAATACTCCAACCCTGTCCTTTTCTTGAATTTCTTTGATAACAAGAATATCGCTTCTTTATTCTTTTCCCCCCCTTTTCTTGAAGAAGTTCATAAACTCAAAATTGCTATTGTGTTATAGTAGATAAAAAATAAATAAATAAACTTGGCCGATGTAAACAATGTGCACGTCATGCCAATATGTCAGTGTATCATTGGAAAATTGAAGAATAACAACTCAATCAATTATTGATTAAGCATTCACATTAACACATTGGATAAAATGTTGCATTATAAATTACATTTACTCCTATGGTGCATGTTGAATTTCTCTATGTTCAATTTTTTTTTGATAATATGATAATAGGTGAAAACAAATATAATGCACTAACGAGTCCTAGAGGGGGGTGAATAGGACGAGAAATTAAAAAATTAAGTCTAATTAAGAGATGTCCAATCATTCATACTCCATTTAAATTGCCACAATTTAATATGCAAGATATAAAACAATTAAAGTAAAGAGACAAGACGAAAGATATACGTGGAAACTACTTAGGGTCTAAGCATAAAACCACGGCCTAGTCCTACTTATGCATTCCATAAATCAAAAGGTTTACAAGAATTAACAAGACTAGGAATTACTCAACAAGTCCCTTGTGACACCTAGCTCCAATTCTTGATAGTACCCCGTACCCCTCTTTGATTCCGTGAACTCTACAAGCACACCCATCTTGATCTCTGAGTCAACTCGACACCGGTCCAACCGGCTCACGTAGGAACCAAGGCAATCAACCATGATATGAATGACATGATGATAAATGAAGATTTTTGTTAAAGAAAATCAATCTAGAGCAAATACATGGTGAACAAAAGTATTGCACTAGATTGACAAGGAAAATAATCAAACACAAGGTTTAAATCATATAATGCATCAAGAACCCATAAAAGATAAAAAAAAAAGACTTGATTTTTAATTAAGGGTTTTGAATGAAGAAAATCACTCTAGAGCAAATACACGGTGAATAAAAGTATTGCACTAGGTTGACACAAAAAATGATCAAACACTAAGTTTAAATCATACTTAAAGCATCTAAACACATGAATCTAAGAAAAGATTGTTTCTTGATGATGCAATGAAGATTTTGAGAAGAATCAAACTAGAGCATATACATAGATATTAGAATATAGCACTAGAATGAATAAAAGATGATCAAATCAAAATAGAAATCACCTCAAAAGCATAGAACCCCATGAGCAAGTGAAGGAGATGTGTTTCTCTCTCTAAGGTGGGCTAATGCTCTCAAAATCTGACCTAGAAGGGTGAAAAATTAGTTTATATAGTGCCAAGGACACAACCCTAGCAAAAGCCAATAAGATTATGCCACATACACCAGTAAACAGGCGTTGCGCTTAAAGTTGTGCACAGATACAAGCAACAAACGCTCAACAGGCGCAACGGAGTTATGCAGATAGGAAAAGCGCTAGTAGGTTCAGCGAGCGCAGCGGGTAGCGCTAATCGAGCGCAATCTGCAGAATCTCCTATGAACAAAACAGGAGGAAAGTGCTTGATGACAGACGGGCGCAGCGGGTAGCGCTCAACAAGCACTGATCTCTGAAACTAGAATGAAAGAGCATTATGCCTTTAAAAAAATAGTTGATGTTCAAATTATAAGGCTAAAATGCAAAATCATGCAACATAAAAATGATTAAATCCCTAAACTATATGAAGAACATGATAATGCAACATCATACCTTTCATGAATCAAATATGAGCCAAGGAACGCGCAACTCCATTTCTCCAATCTTTCAACCACCGAGTGGAGCATCTAGACTCAATCAACTAAGCTATCTCTCAAACCCAAATGGAAAAAGATAAAAGTACAGACTCCAATGGTTTGTCGGAATCTGGAAAATGCCAATAATACTAACAATAGGATGTCTGGGTCAGCTTGTACGCACCTCGACTAATTCCGAGGCCTTGGAGATGGCGATCGGGCATAACCTCCAGTGGCCCCAATAGTTTGCTAGTAAATGGAATCAAACCAGTTGGGTCCTTTGCCTTGTTCCGAAATTGCCCAACTCGAGGCAATTTCATTGTTAGTCCAAATTTTGATAATCTCTTTCCACTTGTCCTCCGAAATGCATGCCACGTGTTCGTTGCAATTTTAACCTTCTACACCTCTGCTTCAAGTCACAAAGACCAATAACTTTCATTGCTTTTATTTTATTTTTGGAGGCGAGGTGGGGAAGGTTACATACTATGAATGACAAATTTATATATAATTTTTATTTAAACATTTTTACACACATTTTGCGAAAGAATTAAGATATGATGCATTGAGAGCTAGAATATGGCGAACTAGTTTGTGGGCATTAAGGTTGAACAGAAGAGACATTCCTGGTGGTGAGTAAAACGCTGATTTGGTGATAGTGTGATTGATTTGTTGGAGGAGAGAATTCTTTTCACTGTTTGTCCCTGATTCCATGCTATTTGAAGGATGCAGTGCCTTCTCATTAGTTTTGAAGCCTGAAACGGACTCATTAGATGAGGCCCTCCATGTATTTTGCATAATAATTTTTTTTAATGCATATCTTCATTAAAAAAACCAGTACAATATAATGATCATTGAACAAATTTAAATATATAGTCATCCAAAAAAAGAAAACAACCATTACAATATATAAGAGGCTTACATGTTTTGGCGCCTCTATTTTTTACATTTTTTAGGGGGCCCGAAGAGGTGGCTTCATTGGCTTATGGTATGAGCTGGCCCTAGAAGGATGACAGATAAATAAATAAAAAAGCAACATGATGTAACCAAATTTATTCATATTGTTTTTGTTTTCACCTATTCACACAAAAATAATATCACCAAATATCATTTTTGTTTTTTTTCTATTTTAAACACAAACGTGATCTGTTAGTAACAGACTGTTACTAATTTTTTTTACTAAAAAAAAGAAAACTAACGACTTTACCAAACGCACACTTGGCCTATGGCCCTCTAATTGCAGGACCATGCTCGTTAACCCTCCAGCCACGTGGGATGGGATTATGAAACCTATGGCCCTCTAATTGCATGTTTGGTTTTGCAAAATAGGATGGGACTATGAATGAATGTTTTGAATCTCATGCTGTACTAAATTTGTGAGAAAAAAGGTAACATTGTCTTCCAATACCATCCCGGTTCCAATACTGGTACTTACGGGAGAGAGTACCGGCGGATTTTAGACGAGAAGAAGGTAAGTTCGATTTTGGCCAATATTTTGCACTGCATGCCATTTTGTACCAGCGACTCACCTGCGAGTCTCGATGAGTCCCGATCTGTGCTTCTCGTTCATGGAGGTCTCGTCTTTCAATCTTGTTTCATCTCTAGAAGCGAAGATACCATGGCGGTCAATAATAGCTTTATTATTATTCCTAAGCTTTTATATGGGCTTGGATTAATTCAGACCCAATGACATAATAAGGCCAAGCCCAATACCCAACCTCTTGTACTTTTTTTGAACGGCCCAACCTCTTGTACTTCAATCTCAAGTTTTCAACCCACCAAAACCAAACTCAAATTGGATATTCACAAAAAAAAAAAAAAAACAAAACAAAAAAAAAGAGGGGGGAAAGATTAAATACCGAAATATTGATGTTTTCATTATTATGTGATATTTTGTTATCCAATAATGTTTATGTTCTGATAAATTGGATGGTATGCAGAAAATTATTGGTTTATAATTATATAGTATAATGATAATACGCTAAATCCGAAACGGTTTCCGATATTTGACCAGTACCAATACGTACCATACAAATAGGAAAACTAGCTTAAAACAAAACAAAGGCTAACTGAATATATAGCCTACAAGGGCATATCCTAGAAGGAAAAGGGAAAAAGAAGAAAATATGCCTAGAGGCTACAAATAATAACTAATACAAGCTACAAAAAATCTAACTTGCCAAATTGGCTACATACTCATGAGGCCAAATCTACCAAGATAAAATATTGGTCTTCAAATTAGTCGCTAAGACGATCCAGTGATCTCCTTGTCCAAGTATTGGTCTTCAAATTAGTAGCTAAAACGATCCATAGATTATAGCAATCGTATTCAAAACGAAACCAATCACAAAGCACGTAAATGGAAACAAGTGATGCACGCAAAGAGAGAGAGTGTCGACGTACCATAGACGGCCCGTTCTAGCAACGGCTAGAAAACTGCTTCTATAGACCTCCTATTGTAGCGCGCTTGTTGGTAGAGAAGATGCTGGGAAAACCATATTTTCTCGTAGTGACCGAACCGAGAGTCACAATTAAAAAAAAAATGCAATTTATTGGTTTAATTTTGGCTTTATTCAAAAAAAATAGTTTCGACCATAATTTTATACTTTTTGGACACAAAACTAACAAATGTAAAAAAATAAAAATAGAATAAAGACAAAACCAAAAAACAAAAAAAAACCATTTTTTTCCTTTTTTGCCAAATCACACTAAGCCGTGAAAAATCAAAAAGTCAGTCCATTAACAGTCCATTAATCAAAAAGTTAGTCCATTTATGTTCATCCATGACAGTCTGTTCTCTCTCCGGTTCTCTCTTTGCTTTCAAGATTCGTATGAACTTGTTATATTCTTCCATCACTTGAGCGCTAATCCACGGGTGTGGACCAAAACATACGATTCAGTTCACTTCAATCCGATTTTCGCCGTTCCTCGGAATTTTTGTGCAGCCTAATTTTAACTTCGACTGGCTTCATTATCTACTTGAGATCTGCCAATGCAGAGTAGTATGAATGTCGTATTCCCGTTATTATTTTAACCTTCTATACTTGAAGTGCATGCAGTTACCTAACATTCAAATTTAGTTGATTTACATTTGGCTGAAGCCAAACCTAACGTTCAAAAGTGTCACACAGGGTATGAAAGGATGGTTTTCAACAGCAAGTCAACCTTTGCACCCATCTCCCAATTTGCCTTATAACATTGATTTCAGACATCATCGTCTCCTTCTTAACAGTTCTCCATTGAAATGACCACCAAAACACAGATGGGTTCCTAACCATTTTCCAGAATCCTTTCGAGGAACTGCCAAATTTCGTAGCAGAAATTAAACCCAGGAGATATGGAGATCAGCTGAGGAAACATTCACAGGTATGGTTATATTTTGCTGAAGGAATCAACAATGAAACTGTTTAGTGTTGATATATGTAAATACGATATGATTCATTTCATCCCCTTGACATGCTACTCAAATCTCGCATATATTCTTTTTTTATGCGAAATTTTTGCTTGATTTGTTGTTGATATCTGTTACATCTCTGAATTCTTGGCCACGTCATGCATTGCCAATCCAATCTGGTCCAAAAAGACACTAAATCGAGATTGCAAAAAACACCCTTTGAACACTCGCAGAAATTAGGTCACAAACCAGATAGTAGCAGCAGAGATAACCACTTTCCGAGGAATATTGAGAAAAGAAAATAAAATAAAATACAATCCATTCAAGATTGTTGATCAACCCTCTCTTCTCCATATTCCTTTCATTTGACGGATTGGAAACGAAGTGCGAAATTCAACACGTTGCACGAAAGAAAATTGTTGAGAAAATTGTTACTTATGAGATCCACATATTACAAGAAAAAAATCAGCAACTAAAAATCACAAACATATTCGGCAATTATTTGAAATGGTCATCCTGACAAACCTTGAGTCTGTTAGGTAGAACAAACCGATAACAAAGAATCCCTGATGGATTAGCTATGACCACAATATACAGAATGATCATTTCTCAGCTACCCCTCCTTTCTCTCCAATATCGTTGAAGGGGATACAAAAGCTCAACAAACTCACTCCAACACTATTTCCAGTCTAGAGATTTCAATCATGTTTATCACCGGAGCTGTCAAGTGTCAACGAATAGGGTGATATTGTGTGATCCCGCGCTTTGGGGGCAACTTCCTCAAAATGAAAAGCACGAGAGAAGAAGGCAGTATCTCCACCAACTGTTGAAAAGAAGCAGCAAAAACTAGCAAATAAGTAAATAAAAGATCTATGGAATCATAAAGTGGTTCTCCAGATCCACAACAAAACCAACAATGCTAAAGCAAGGTTTTATAATGCAAGCAAAGTAAAAGCCAGAATGATGCATATATCCTAGCAAGTAGCAACATTTCCCTCCGAATACAGAGAGGACTCAATCTCCACAATTGGCTTCACTCAAACCACAAAAACAATGAAAAATGCAAAATATTTCGAAGGGATACCTTGTATTCACATTTTAGACCAAAAAATTATATTAAAGAACGTAAAATATCAAAGAGCAAATATCTCCAAATGGAAATCCAGCTGCCTGCCAAATGAGATTCACGTCTATAATATTGAAATTTAATTTCCATGAAAGCCGCCCAAACATCACAGGCCATGCACACATAACACATATTTCCACATGAAAGAAGCTGACATGAAATTTCTGAGGCAAACCTAATAATTAACATACAGAAACATGTTGGTATTGCTCAGCCACATAAACACAAATCCTGCATATTTTCACCTAAAGATACTTATACATATCAGCCTCTTTGGATGGGGTGATTTCATGAGAGAAGAAAAGAAAGCGTAATGGTTTCTACCCAAATCACTCATTTGGATTTGTCATTTTGGTGATAAATGGAGAGAATTAAGTACAAAATGAAATATTTTGATTGGCTCCTCCCCTTTCTCACTAAATCTCACTAAAAATGGTGACAAAGGGCTACCTTATTTTCCCACACTTTCCCGCTATCCAAAGGAGCTTTAAGTATATGTGATAGAATTTTCATTCTTCCTCTCCCTCCCGTAGGCATGCATACACATAAACAATCAACAAGCTATGGAAGGAAACTTACAAGGTAATATATGAAGTTTAGCACAGGATGATCCAAAACATCCAGGTCTGCAGCTTTATCAAATGCATTAAAGCACATCTGTAGGATAACAAAATGGTGAAAAGAACAGAAAGATGACACGACTATATCACTGCTGGCTAAAACCCCGCAACGTGAAGTGTTATAGTTAGCACTTAGCAGGAACAAGATCCCATTGATAGTGCAATTTTATAGGAGGATCTAAGAATCTTTCACTTTTACTTTGTTGGTTCATGTCGGAAATAACAGCCCAAGTCAACTCACCATTATGCTTCTAACAAGGAAACACGTAAAGCAAATGGTGGTCACGTAGCCAACCTGAATAAAGAAAATATAGAAACAAATTAAAAATAGAAAAAACGGAAGGGGAAAAAAGCAGCACGAAAATAGAATTTAAAAAATATATGCCTCCTGTAGCTTCTTTCGTCGCCCTTTTGATTCCACGGGGAAGCGCTGCAACATTAAGAAGAGCCTGCAGGAAGATGAAGACTAAATGATGCAAGGACTGTAGAGATTACACAATATCTAGGTTTAGAAAATGAACAACCGTGCAAATAACCACATCCCTTAAACCAAACCCAGGGCTGCAAGTCATTATCAGTCTAAGGAATGTTGGCCTAAGCAATGACCAATATCTCACTTGGGTCACCTTCTTTACATGGTTCAATGTTACATGAACTTTTCTATGGCCCCACAATATGCCTGTTGTCCAGCTAATATCACAATGACAAGGTTATCGAATGCATGTCATAGGAGCCAAACCAGACAAAATCAGAGCCAGCTCACATTTGATAGTAAAGAGGGAAAGAAATTAGAGTAACCACTCAAATGGGCAAGAGATGGAAATGCTCTGTTTTTTCCCTATATCAAAAAGCAATTCGAAATCGGACTCTTAGCTCTAGGTACACCTGTCCACACCAGATACTTGAAGCCAAGTCTATGCATCACATTTATGGTCTGTTTACAAGTTACAAAATAGAGTGTTGTGTCTCCATTTTGGGTTTCAAATAACCCCAGCCAACTGGAGAATCAGATCCTTATTCGACTACTGATACTGTAACAATTAAAATAGACACGTCCACTTTTACCATCAAATTGGTGATCATTTCCAATGCATGTTGTGAAAGCCTTCAAGAAATTTCCTTAGTTAATAAGAATTTGATACAGCTTTACACATTTCATGTTAAATTATTTGGAGAATATTATGAATGTTCAAGGCATGCCACTTAATTGTCGGATTGCTAGTACAGCTAGAATCAACACCTGTTTGATTGCAAAGTCTAGATATACTTTAAAATTCTCTAGCTGTCTAGCATAGTAAGGTGGAACCGGATCATTTCCAAAATGGTCTTCAGATGGACTACGGGTCAGTCAATCCTATATTTTTGGAACCCAGCTTCATCTTAAAACCGGCCAAGTTGGTCAGTCAACATCCCTACCAACAATGTCGTTGGAAAATCAGATCGGTGTCACTGTTCCCA
This sequence comes from Vaccinium darrowii, assembly GCA_020921065.1. Classification (NCBI taxonomy): domain Eukaryota; kingdom Viridiplantae; phylum Streptophyta; class Magnoliopsida; order Ericales; family Ericaceae; genus Vaccinium; species Vaccinium darrowii. The sequence continues at coordinate 21,990,530 of CM037160.1, read as the reverse complement.
ACGATTTTAGGAAGCACATATAATGATCACCGGAACCTCCACTAAACTAGTGCCAAGTGAGGCATGAGAAAAATATGAGAGCCATCATCAAGAGGGAAGAGAACTTCACGTAGTTTTCAGCTTTCCATATTGCTGTGGACCTGTGATCTCATAAAGCTATTATATTTCCGAGTGAGCAGTTAGCAAAGCATTACTTCTCTACCCCTATGCAGGTATACAGTTTAAGTACTAAAAAATTTATGGTCAACCGTAAAGACAGATTCATGTAGCCCCAGAGACACATTTTCACAGTTTAGTTAGTGTGTGAGCTGTTCTAGTGCGTATCAGAGAGAGATTGATGCCGCTGGTGACTCTACGTTTGATACGACAATAGAAACAATGTCATGATGATGTGGTTACTAAGATCGGTGAGCAATTTTTAGTCTTTTAAGACTGAATGCTGCAGCAATACCTGCATTGATACTATAAAACAACTTAAACTCGAGAGATGTAAGTGGCCCACCAAAGAATGGAAATTACCTTCCTCCATAGACGAGAAATCCAAGGGCTGCAAATAGAGAAACACCTGCAAAAAGAGGAGTCAGGAACAAGCCGTACAACTTGTCATTAAACTTGTGGTTGAGCAATAAAAGAATTTTCTACTAGTATCGGAAACTGAGAAACCTGCAAAGAACATCTTGGATAGAATCATCAAAGGTGGGATCGGCTTCCACCAAATGATCAGCCACAAAACAATCTGTGAGAAATTCGAAAGGAAATAGTTATTGGAGAAAATATAAAACCTAAGAACCAGAAATTTTGCTCCCTTCACATGATTGTATCGGTAGTAGTACATGAGCCACTATATTGTGGTCAAACATAGCATATATTTTCATGAAGCGATGTATTATAAACAAGGTTGGATATGGTCATAGTACTAACAGCACTTTGTTCTACAGGCTTTCTGCTGTGTTACTTTGTTATACTTTGTTCTGAAGAAAGAGGGTACAGCCCTCATATCATAGATGGACAGTGGTATCTCTTCAAAAAGGATAAAAATCACGGATTACCACACTTAGGCCAGGCCACCAAACATATTAAGTGTTCATCCAAACAGGCCATACATTACAGTCCTGCAGGAAAAATGCAATGTCACAGGGTATAGTACTGATAATAGAACAGCATTGTATTGTATGTCTAAAAAGGTATACATGCTGCTGCTGTTGACAAGATATGCAGGCCTCATGAAAGTAAAAACGCCTTAGTCAAAAAGGCCTGATTCAGAGCAGATACACATCGTAATACGACGAGTCCACCACAAGCAATAAGACAAAATCGAAAAGCTATTCTCGACCAAAGCTGTCAACAAAGGTAATGAATTGCAAATGTAGTCGGGTCGCAAATAGCGTGGAAAAAGAGGGGTCACGATCCATAGTAAGTTCGGAAGAGATAGATAAAACTCTGGTTATATAATAAGGGGAGCAGATGCAAGCTTTTTCTTTCAAGCTAGGTAGGTTAATAGCGAGCAATGGCTGACCAAAGGCCAAAGTTGACCTGGGCATTTTATGGTATAACTTCAAATTTTGGGTAGATTACAGGATTGATCAGCAATTGGAATTACGCCTTAACTGTCCCAATGTTCTTGTTTCTCAGCGGACCATCTCATATAAACCTCATTACTAATTTCTTGGGCATGGTAAGCACTCAAAAGATTATTAACTGCATTGGTGTTCTACAGTTAACTGCAGAAAGGGGAGATAAAACTAAAAAGACAGCTAAGGATGAACTAGAGGAGGCAGGATAAGCGAATCTTATTCAGAAATTTCATTTGTACAATGATCACCTCCCTATAACTTACTACGAAAATCCACTCAAATGTGACAGAATGAAACCAGACACCAGGCCTTCTATCAGGAAATCAAACATGATATTTTGATAGTAGTTTCCAAGGGGACAACCAATGATGGAGGGATCGCAGAAGATCTAACCCATAAAATCAAAGTAGTTTGGACGGGTGCTTCAGCCATCTTATATGACTAACGGTCATTTATAATATTGGAAGCAATTTCTTTACATAACTACAGGGTCAGTGATGCTATGCGGGACGGGATGTACAGCAACTACGACCACATATAAATGTGCAGCAACATTGATGACTTTAAAGTGTGTGGTAGGATTTGAAGAAATAGAATTAACAATAAAGGGTTAGTAAGATGGCATGGGATAGCACCAGTTGAGTACAAGGAGAGAGAGAAGACTAGGTAGTCCATGTTACCATATACTAGGATTCGGGTGTCAGTGCGGCTATGTGTTCAAGTGTTGGATTCATCTATTTCCTTGTCAAGGACGCGAGGGGACATGACAAAATAACAGAAATTGTAGACACAATATATAACGCATCTGCATAATGTCATTTAAGATTTTATGCATAATTTCAGATATTCATGCATATTCCATAGTGAATTCGGATACTAAAGCATCTTAGGTAAATGTGCAACTAAAATTGTCTTGACAAATCCCAGATCTTACCCCGGTACCCATACATTTGGCAGTGTTCATGTAACATACAGTTCCGAAGCGAAGCCCCATATCGCTTGGGTACCAGAACAATATGAATTATATAAGCATGAGACACCCTCATTTCAATAGCTAGCTTTTGGGGTTGAGTTTTAGCCAAAGTCGCATAACTAGTATCAGAGTTTGGTACCAAGGATAGGTAGGGTGAATGTCTCTGGCCTCCATGCCGCAGGTGTTGCCGAGCAAACACGTTGCGCATGAGGAAGGATGTAAAGCGAAATCTCAAGGTGTGTTGACATTCCTCCTCATTAAAAACTCCAACTGGAGCAAGAGCTCCCTCGTTTACCCTGTCTTCAGTCATGGTTGACTTTATGGCATATGTCTGAGTTTCCACATCTGCATAAGTGTTTTTTTTTTTTTTGTTTCCACTTAGGAAAGGTGAACTTGAAACCATAGGCATTGCGATGCAAAGAGCTTTGCTTGTAGAAATAGAAGGAACATGTATCACACACGCAAAATTTGAGAAAGTAACACACGATTATTCCACCATAGTAGGTATTCAAGAATCCATCAATGAAACTTTCAAAAATTTGAAAGATATTGTATTGAAAAGCAATCTGTACGGAACTTCTGACGCGTTTATTTTTGTAAAAGGTCCTAGAGATGTAACTGCTCATGATATCATCAAACCCCCTTATGTGGAAATCGTTGACAATACACGACTTATAGCTAGCTTGATGGAATCAATTAATTTCTGTATGAAATTAGCAATTGAGAAGAGACGCGATTATCAGATAAAAAGTCCAACAAATAACTTTCAAGATGGAAGTTAGGTTGAGTGATTACTTGGGTTTGGTGGCCAAAGAGGCTTCACCCCAACATATTGAAACAAGGTCAAGTCTTCTTACCTTAACTATCAAAAAACAATGTACTGATTAGAGTACCAAAACATAATAGAACCCCAACTCAAGATAGTACCATGAGATGAGGTTAAGCTACTAATCAAAAACTTAAAAGCGAGGCTGAGTAGACTAAAGTAGAATAATCCAAGATATTATTTGTCGCAATCTCAAAATCTCTAGGGTTTTAGTCTACCATCTCTCCAAAGACATGGGCACTAAAAACTCTTTCCTCTCCTCTTTTACAAAAACAATCCAGTGACTTATTAGGTTTGCCTTTACCATGCCTAATTCCCTGATGACCTCATTACTACAAGCCATCAAACTCTATGCCTTCTCTTGTTTTGATAATTCAGAGTGCCCGAGACAGCTTACTCGCACCTCGGAAAGCATATAGTGACTTACCCTAGCTTTTCTAGTTTGGAAGGGCGGGCCTTTTTTTTAGGGAAGTTATAAAATTTTAATGTGTAATGAATATGCCCCTTGATTAAGTTGGATTCCCCAAGATGGACAACAAATTGGGAATGAGGGAGAAAAAGAATTCGACTAATAATCGACCACTATCACGGTGCCTACAATCTCTCTCATCCGATAAAATTGGGATGATAGAGTCCCTCTCATCATTCCAAGCAGAGACAAACATCTTGAGCAGCTAGCAATTCGAAGAAGAAAATGTCATCGTGGATCTTTGCGTATGCGAACTTTCACATCTTCAATAAAAACAAGAACGAGGGGGTTGACTTGAGAACTTAGTTGCAGGTAGCTTTCAAAGTGGGAGCGCTCCCGAGACACAAGCTCGAATCAGCGACCCCTTCCTATTTAGGATCGCGCTCCCATCTCAATGAGATCAAGACGGGAGAGCGATCCTAAATAAGATGGGAGCTTCCACACTAATCTCAAAGAAGAAATTTGGAGTTCACTTTGCAAACAAGTTTAAAGGAAGAAGGAAAAGAGAAAAGATCTGAGAGAGATTTGGACTCTCGTCCCGTATTTGACTTATCTATTTACTTGGTCCATAAATTTGATATGCAAACTACATGGGGCCTTCTTTTTCTCACTCATGTTTATATTAAAATACTTATATACACACCCCTTTCGGCGCTCCCAACTTCGAATCTTCTACATACGGCGCTTTTGCTCCCATTCTTGCTTCGTGCAACTAAGCTTGAGATCTTTCCTCCCACGGGACAGCACTTGTCATCACTGGAGATCTCTTGGTCCGTTTTTAATGGCACTGGATGATCCTGTAGTTGCATAACTTGAAGGAAACTGTCTGTTATTCTCTGATTCAAGTAGCTAAAACTTGATAATCAGAAACATTACAATTGACGGAATTACATTTGTGTCAGGTGTTCATTCCTTGATGCGAATTCTCAATAGGTGGGTGTCGTAGACGAAGCCATTGCTTTGGAAAGTATAATATAGATCATGAGATATTTCACCAATCCATCGAGTCTTCCGTAAGGGGTGGATAGCATTCCTCCTCTCTTGGTCATAAAAAACTTGACCTTGTTACGCTTCAAAAGACGTAATAAACATAGAATAGAGCCCCATTGCCAAAAGTGCCTTCTCTATTTTAAAGGCCTTCTAAAACCTGTAAGCTTCGGTCACTAGACCCCTCAGGATAACGGAAGCTCCAATGCCCACAATGTGAAGCAAGTATTGTGGACAACCATTCTATTGAAAGGGGGTCAAGCATTCTCCATAGCCTAGTCAAGTGCGGGTTAATATATATGGTTGAAGTTGGAACACGACCTCATGGGCAAGGATTAGATGCTAATCCAAAAATGTAGCTCCAAGGCAAGTAATCAAGAGTACTAATAAAGAAGCTACGAAACGAAGCAGGAACAAAAAGCAGCGGTTCAAGCCGGAGCTCTAATCCCGTGATTTCTTCTTTTGTTCTCTTCCATTAGCTTTTGCACTAAATCAACAAAGTATACATGTTTTCAGTGTTCTAAAAGAAGGTCTGGAAGGCCGAGTACTCGCCGCCTAAGCGCTAGAAGGCCCCTCGCTGACTAGCCTGACTAATTGCCAGATTAGGCGCCGAGTACACGGCCCTGGAAGCTAGAAGGTGCCCGGCTGCCCTGGGAGCACCTAGCAAGTTTTAGAACCTTGCATGTTTTTGACAAGAAGTTCGCTAATGAAAAAATAAATTAAATTAAATCTATAAAAAGCTGGATCCCTCTTCTAATGAATAGAAACCTTAACACACAAAACAAAAAAACAAGGCACTTCCTCCCATATATAGTCTTGAAAGTGAAGTCCCACATCGCCTGGGTAGGGGGTACCAAAGTAATATGTTGTATATAAGTGTGAGGGCACCCTTCGCTTTGTGAGCTAGCTTTTGGGGTTGAATTCAACCCAAGACCGTGTAACATTGTATCAGAGCTAGGTACCAGAGATGGGTATGGTGGTGTCTCTGGCCTGCAAGTGGCAAGTGCTACCGAGTGGGTACCAAAGTAGGAGTAATATGCATATGTTTGTGTGTGTGTGTCTATATATATACAACATATTACTTTGAAAAAAATCAAAATAGGCCAAAATACAACATATTACTACCTATCTCTGGTACGCACCTACCCATCTCTGGTTCTCACAGTTGTTTGGAAGGGGTTTAGTCTTCGCCCTTGGTTTTTTTTTTTTTTGTCTGGGGGCGGATCCGTGGACACATATTTTGCACACACATTTTGACATTCCATCTTAGCCCTTAAAACCAAGGGCGAAGATTTAAACTTGAAAAAAACCCCTTCTCTCTCTCTCTCTCTCTCTCTCTCTCTCTCTCTCTCTCTCTCTCTCTCTCTCTCTCTCCTATCTCTGGTACGCACCTACCCATCTCTGGTTCTCACAGTTGTTTGGAAGGGGTTTAGTCTTTGCCTTTGGTTTTTTTTTTTTTTTGTCTGGGGGCGGATCCATGGACACATATTTTGCACACACATTTTGACACTCCATCTTAGCCCTTAAAACCAAGGGCGAAGATTAAAACTTGAAACCCCCCCCCCCCCCCCCCCCCCCCCCCCCCCCCCCCCCCCCCCCTTCTCTCTCTCTCTCTCTCTCTCTCTCTCTCTAACCTAGCCAAAATGCAATCAACCCAGCCATCGTCCTTTCCCCTCCACCAAATCCCAACTCTATCGCCCCACTGGCTACCGCTCCCGTCGTAGTCGTTACTGCACCTGCTGCCGTTTCCTCGTCTTCCTTATCCTCCTCTCCCAAACCCCTCACCCGAGTTACCCAAAAACTCAGGCACTACCACCCCTGTCCATGGCCATCATGTCTGTTTCTATGTGCAAGCATTTTAAGCCATCTACTTCTGAACACAATATAAAGTTGTGCGTCCTAGCATCCACACAAGAAACTTTACCATACAAAATTGAAATCCCCAAGGACATCCCCTCACAGATAGCAAAATCCCAAAACAATGGGCAAAATAGCTTGATTCAGAGATAAAAACATCAAATATAGACTAAGATCACATATTGAATTTGATTATATCAACATATATGAATGATACCTCCGCATACGAACTCAACTTTCCTCCTTTTTGGATTTTATGTACGGGTTTTTGTTTTTTTGTTTTCCCCTAAATGCTGAGAATCTCGGCGGAAATTCTGAGGTCCGAAACCGTGACGAGGAGGAAATTGAGAAATAGATCTTGGCGAGAGGAAGGGTGGGGGAGAACAAGGCCGGGAAGAAATCGGAGCGGTCAACTTACTTTGTTGCTGCCGTCAAGTCTAGTCTGGGGACTGCAAATGGAGGGAGAGAGAGAGAGCAAGAGAGCTGGGGGTTGTCTTTTTACGTTTTAATCTCAACCCTTGGTTTCAAGGGCTGAGATGGAGTGTCAAAATGTGCGTGCAAAATATGTGTCAACGGATCCGCCCCCTATATATGTATACATATATATACATGTCTATATATATATATATATATATATATATATATATATATATATATATATATATATATATACATATACATATATGTGTATGTGTATGTGTATGTGTGTGTGTGTGTGCAGATTTTCTAGTCAAAGATGCCTAACTAGAGGATTTTTGGTGTTTTGAATGTTTTAAAAATTGTTTTTGCAAAATCTGAACCGTCCAATGTGTTTAAAAGGTGTTTTTAAGGGTCCCCGCGAGAAATCATCAAAAAAGAAAATACCGGAAAGACCTTGATCCGAGCAGTTTTTCACAAAAATTGTAGATATACAATTTTGTGAAAAACTGCTCGGATCAAGCCCTTCTCGGTATATTTTTTTGTTGATTTCTCGTGAGGACCCTTAAAAACACCTTTTAAACACATTGGACGGTTCGGATAGTCAAAAAAATATCGGAAACGTGGAGGTCTGGAAGTCCAGAGTCCGGACTAGAAGCGGAGCTCATATATATACTAGTCCCACATCGCTTGGTGTGTGTGTGTGTGTGTGTGTGTGTGTCTATATATATATATATATATATATATATATATATATATATATATATATATATATATATACATATATACATACTAGTCCCACATCGCCTGGGTACCAAAGCAGGAGTAATATGTATATGTAATATATAAGCGTGAGAGTACGCTCACTTCGTGAGCTAGCTTTTGGGGTTGAGTTCTACTTGAGACCGTGTAACATAGTCAACCTACTTGAACCTATCCTTAAAAGCCTAGCATTACCCTCCATTAAGAGAATCCAAAAAGAAATGGAAGAAAGCATGACATCTCAAAGCTTTTCCCTAGTTATTGCAACCAAAGACCAAAAAACCAATCCAAATCATTAAGGACTAGCTAGCCGAATCCACCCAACAAAAGTCAATCAAACGAAACAATCTATACTGTAAAATTCACACGTAGAAAGCACCTACATTGAAAAGCTAAAGCCACAGTAGACCTTACCAATACCATAACAATTGCTTAAATCATGCTTTGTTGGCATGGCATCCTGGCCAAGGGGAAGGAGGGAGAGACTTTGTACACGTAAGGGTAAAGCGCAAGGCCTTTGCAAGAATAAACAATCCAAGGATAATCACAAGGTGGCAAACTTCCTGAATCGACTAGATCGAGAGCAATCGGTGATGAGGAGGTTGCATAGAGGCCCCTTTGGCATGCTAGCAAAGTGTCACTGGATTACTGATCTCTAGGCGAAGCATCAGAGTGAGGTTGCTATAGAGAGGTCTCACATGTCCTAATTGTCATGATGGCAATGATCCATCCCTGATAAGGAATGTTGATCTAAGCAATGCTAATCTTCTGAGATGCCACATTGAGTACCTCTTAAACCCAATAATCCACAACATTTTCCTCCATGGGACCAAAGGTTGGCTCTGATACCACTTGAAACGACTCACTACTTGGTGGCCCAAAAATTTGTAGAAGTGGGCCTACCAACTAGGTACAAAAACTCAAGGTCAAGTTACTTAGTAACAAGCAACTGATTCGTACGCCACAAATGTGACATGAGCTATTACACACTGAATTTTGCACGTTGAGCCAACTACAGCGTGGGATTTTCTCGTTTTACTTTTTAGGTTTCATGCATTTAGGTTGTGTTTGGTTTGGGTTTTGGTTTTTGGTTTTTGATTGGAGGGAGAAATACGGATAAGAATTAAAAATAGGGGTTAATGAAGAGAGACATAGAGAGAAAAATGAGAATAATATTTGAAAATAGAGATAATGATTGGATAATAATTGAGAAAACCGGGTCTTCAAACCCAAAACGAACAAGGCCTTAGTATTCAGTATGCAGCATGGGAAGCATTTTAACTCCTTAATTCTCCGCTGTCACATTCGTACATACGCTAACTAAAAGTATACTTTTGTTTGTTTGTGTCAGAGTTTGCCTCACATTGGTTAATTATAACCTTTCATAACTAGTATATGAGCCTAGACGGCCTCTCCAATCCTTGCCAATTGAATTCGTAGTCGATTGGGGACGCAAATGTTATTCAAATATTGAGCGGTGGGGTGATGAAGTCGGATGCTTTTTAACATGATATCAAGCTAGGCTTTCAAAGGCTTTTGGACAAGACTCTCAATTGATTGCCCCATCGTTTGTGCCACAAATCTACCTTGTTTCGTTATAATCCCAATATTATGAATATTTAGTTAACCTCTCCACCAGCAGGTAAAGTCGCATGTGCAAGGGAGTGTTAGGGCTTGCCATATTGTTGTCAATAAGAGCAACAAACAGAACTTCAATGTTTAAGAGGGTCGCATGAAGCAAGTATCATAGTGACTACAAATGTATAGTTGACCGAACAATCTTCTATTAAATATTAATAAACAGTTCCAACAATAGGCTGCCCTGACAAACATTCACCAAGAAAAAACAATGATTCATTCCACATATTTACCACCACGAATTCATCTGAATCGCAAATTAAAACATTTCCTTGTCTTTTACTCTTTTTACTATCATATCTTGTTGCATGAAAAATATATTTAATCATGTAGCCTTTCAATTAATCCAACAGTCCCATCTCACTTGCATGATGCCGAAGATTCATAACTCCTCACAGGATCACACATGGTCAGCCCACTTTTTCCCAGTACCTTAACACATTAAAGCCCCCTTCGCCTCTCATTTATTGAAAAACACCCGGCATTCAAACCTATTTTGTACAGGAAGCCGAGTGCCAACAATGAGAAACGTAATTTCAATTATTGCCAACAATTGAACAAAATGGTTACATTTCAGCACCTTCTCGTTCAATCACATGGTGTAGTCAACATTGTTTTATAACATAAGTACATGGAAACAGCAGAAAAATAGTTCTCTGATAACATGGCTTGTCAAAATTGTTGGCTGTCAAATCAAGTTTACCCTATGTCCAAAAAAACTTCCCCTTCCTCATACATGAAGTCAAATTGTGAAGAAGAATTTTCACCTGAACAGTATAAACGATGGCATTAATTGTATAGAAACTTGGTCGGAGCCCGTCAGTTGATACAGCACGTGCCTGTTGATATTCATGTCAACAATAAGATTAGAAAAGAAGGGTCAGGATCCCTTCAACATACATAAAGTATAGGTATAACCTGATAGTATATTTCTGCCCAGAACAACACCAAAAGTGCATATGTTGTGAAGAATGCAAGGCTTGGCATATCAAGCAAGACATGTTGGAGAATCTGACAAGCAACAAGAATCAACAGGTTAAAACTACATAACACGGGAACACAGTAGGAAAAGAAAAGCAATATAATAATGAGCGCTCCAAACCTCTGGTTGTAACTTCTGAACATCCCGGCGGAAAATAAAAACTAAACATCGAACTGTCACAGAGTAACCAAACCCATATTCAATATAATGGCAGTAAACTGGAGCACTAAAAAACAGAAGATAAACTACATAATAAATTCAATCACAGAAGAGGCATGAGATACAAACCCCCGTTCACCAAGAAATTGAGAAAATGGAAGACCTTCTGAGTCGTCCAACCGTACTCAGGTACTCTCAATTGTATCCGGACCAATTGTACCTATCCATAAATATTCCCCAGAAAATAAACATCCGTACTCATTGCGAAAAATTCATATAACATTGCTTCTTGAACTATCCTTTACTTGCTTTATAATTATGGGTATTCTCTTTATCGCTTGTTTGACAGCGGTTAAATTTTTGGAGGGGATAAAGGTAATATAATAAGAGGTGGGGTAAGAGGTGTATATGATTGAATGAGGGATTACTTTAGAAGCTTACTGGTTTCACTTAATATTCAAGGGCATTTTAGTCATTCAATAGCAAAAACTAATGGTTTTCGTGTCAACTCAACAGAATGTGGAAATCTATACGAACTAGGGCATTTCCTTCATTTGGTAGCAAAAACTAAGGGCATTAATGTGAACTTGACAAAAGGGCAAAATCTAGATAGTAATTATAAAGCAAGGGAGTCACTGCAATTATCAAAACCCTCTGGGGAGATTCCTACACAAGTCAAAAACTTCAGATAAATTTACCCTTATTGGTGTTATTTTCCTCTCTTATAGTTATTCCCAAAATTCAAGTCAAAAGCATTATGCATATTGCACGTATAATGTCGAAAAATTAGAGTTCCAATGCACTTTTATAGATATTTATACATATTCCATAGATATCAATGCACTTTTTGCACATTAACCACTGTCCACTAGGCTATAATGAGAATCTTACTTTACGCTTGTTTGTTGCAGTTAAATTTTTGGAGGGGATAAAGAGGATATAATAAGAGGGGAGATTATTTTAGAAGGGGGATTTAAAGTTACTTGGTTTGTTGTCAGGAAAGCAAGAATAGGTTGTTGTCCTACAGTCAGACTTGGTTCATAAAACATGGTTACCGATTAAGATCATTTTTTCTCTCCACCAGTGATGCTTTGGTAATGTTACACCCGGAAATGTTTTGGACAGCTGAGGGGTGTTGAAAATTTATCCCCTTCCAAGAAAATTATCTTATGCGGGGTATAAAATGTCCGAGAAGGAACAAAACAAACAAACACTGGATATTCCTCCACCCAGATTTCTAAATCTGGCTAATTTCCATATCCGGGTCTCATAGACCCTTGCCAAACAGACCGTTAAGTTATTACACTTTGCCAATATAGATATGGAAACTAATGAACTTTTCTTCAAATGTAAGTACTAAGTATATTAGAAGACTAACTTATAACAAGAAAGAAAATAACGAATACAGAAAAATGAAGACTTAAAGTTTTGGTCCTTTATTATCCCAACCACCAAAACAATGACGGTATTGCCAATCAGACCCAGAGGTTCCACTATAACACTACCTTGATTTCAAACGTTAAGGAACATCGGCAAATTCAAAGTCTTTGAGACCTAATTAAGCTATCAGGGCTTCGTAGTTGCGTAGGATTTTAATGCAAAAGAACACAAACAAACATGTGATCATGCACGCCGTTCGTTCTGTTTCCTCATCAATATCCTAACCATCCCATTTGAAACCCTAGAAACTCCTAATCAAATGACATCCTAATTCACGACATGCTGAACGAACGTCATCAACTTCACGATATTCGAGACAATCTAATTGAGCTAGTAGGGCCTTTTGATCAGTTGCCTAGATTACTCCAAAACAATAAGGAAAAGGGCTCAATTCATTGATTTTACATGTAATTCCTTGTCCTACGTTTTCTAATCAACCAAGCGTAACCAAGAGAAAATCCCATCTACTTGAATCCATAAAATGCTCGTCAAGAAAAGTATTACATATTCCAAAACCGGATAACATAACCACGGAAGGGATAGGGGTACCAGAGCAACGGCGGCGACGATTCCATAGAGAGCGGCGAGGACGTGGAATATCCGATCCTGCCAAGCAGGGGACTCGTTAATCTGCTCCCACCAATTGGAGGCGTCTTTTAGGGCGTAAGCGACCACCGCCGACGGGGGCACCACCGGCCGCGCCATCGCAGGGGATAGAATACCTCCGAGAAGATAATCGCAGAGAGAATTTTTACCGTTTTAGAATGGAAGAGAATCGAGAAGCTTCAAACAAAAAAAAATTTGGTTTTTGTGTTATTTTTATTTTGAAATATATATTTTTGAAATGTTTTCCGGTGGGGAAATTGGATTCGTGAAAAAATGGCCGGTTGGAAAAAAGAGAGAGAAACGAATAATAAGGTGGTGAGGGTGGTGGCAGGGATTGAGGCGTACAAGCGGTGTGAATGGATTTCCACGCGCCTTTTTGGTTCTAGTAGTTTTTACGCGCTGTGCAGCAGTTCCACGTGAGTACCTTGGATGATATCGATGGCTTTCAGGCGCGGCGGCCTAAAAACTTGGCCAACCCCACTCTGGGTGGTAGGCTTATTTACCTTTTTTATCTCCAATATATGGGTGAGTGGCCAATTTGGTCCCTAGTATATAAAATTGTTCAATTTTATCTCCAATGTTTAAAATACGGGTCAATTTAATCCTCAGCTCTTACTCCATCCACTGCCTCCGTGAATATGGAGGGCACCTTGGGTATTTTACCCCACCCCCTAAAATCACTTCCTCCCTTGATTTTTGAGGAGGGTGAACAAAACTGCTCTCCACCACCATAGGCGGCTTCACCCTTGTGAAAGTGAACACCCTCAAAAAAAAATTTGTTTTGAAATACATGTAAAAATTTTAGTTTTAATTTAGTATAGCCATTGTTGAACACCCTACTCACAAATATTTGAACACCCTACTAAAAAATATTTGAACACTTAGCTCAACAAATCAACCCACAAATTAATTTTATGTAAACAACTAATAAAGTCTGAAGTCTTCTCGTAGATAGTCGATGTACACTCTAAAGCCTTTTATATTTTATATTACTTGTGATAAATTTATATCGGGTTTTGTTCTAACATTTATAACATGGACACTCACCAATCCTGCTAATTCACAATAAAATCCTTAATACACCAGTTCAAAACAAAATGCACACTCTTTACGAGAAAAATTAGGAAAATCAAGAAAAAAAATCTATTGTATTGATATCATCCTATGACTTCTCTTTGAGCAACAATTAACTCTATATATGAGAAAATAAATATCCGTGTGAACCTATTCAGCACACAAATTTTAACAATAGATATTTGTGTATTTATCTCCTGATTTAGTTACTTGAACCAATAAAATATAATTCTATGCGAAAATTTGTGATATCTTAAGTATTTTCATATCATTTGGCCTCATTATTCACACTAATAAACGAAAAATTTGTATGTATATACTAGTTAGTGGAACTAGTAGAGTTAAGATAAATCTTGAACACCCTGTTCAAATTTTCTAGAGCCGCCACTGTCCACCACCGAAACATTTCCTTTTACTCTCTTGCCCAATAAGCTTCTCTCTCTCTCTCTCTCTCTCTCTCTCTCTCTCTCCATACAAATTAAAACAAAAATCAAACCCACCATTACCCATTGCCCCCTTCCCCATTTCTCTCCTTTCCACCGATTTTAACAATACTTTTTCAGTCTCTCTCTTACTCCAATCTCACTTTCTGGGTTTTCTCCAATGGAACAAATTAAATTTTACATTTCCATGTAGAGGTGTTGCGGTATTTTAGAGGGATCTCGTCAGAGTAGAGGTCGGAGAATGGCCATGTGTCACCCAAACAACGTTGAATCGATAGTTTTATCCCGCACCAGGAGTGGTAACTCACGGCTATGGACGACGTTGTCTTGCACATCGCTCTACCATTTGATCATCGTCGATGAGCCCGGGCTTGGTTGACTGTCCCATATAGGTTACATTGACTGAGATCGCCTCTGTCGAGCCATCCATTTCTTCCTCGGCACACTAACGTTGCTAAACGCCATGAACAAGTCCCGAGTCAACTCGATCTGCTCTGAGTTACCCTCACGAGTCTTACAAGATCTCTCCACCTTAAAGGCTCGATTCGACTTGTCTTGGACTCGAAAATCGACTTAGAGCTTGGTTCGGTTTGATTGAGAGTTGTGGGTTGGATTTGAACTCGATTTTGAGGGTGGCTGTGGATGATTCCGGTGATGTACCGCCCCCACAGGTGTCGGAAAAAGGGGGGCTACAAGTTGAGATGGACGAAGCCCATTTTTTAGATCCGAACTTGGTGATGGGTTGGTTCGTGGTGGTGATCGAATTTAGGATGATTCCTGACAACATTAGAGTGCATTCTGTTGTCCTTCGAGTTAGTGTGCAAGGCAAGCTCTCGAATTTTTTGTGTGGAGTGTTGGTGGTGGTTGTTAGTGGTGGTGGTGGTTTGGAGTGGGTCTAGGGGGTAGGTGAAGAGGGTGAGGGGTAAAATACCCAAGGTGCTCTCCATTTTGACGGAGGAAGTGGACGGAGTTAGGATAGGGATCAAATCAACCCACATTTTAAACATTGAGGATTAAATTGGACAATTTTATACATTGGGGATCAAATTGGTTACTCGCCCATACATTAGGGACTGAAAAGGTAAATAAGCCTACGTGGTGCCGATCAAAATTGTAACGATTGGGTACAAATGGCATAAGAGCATCCTTATATGGCTCTCTACTTTAACTTTTGAGTTAAAGTAGAGAGCAAAGTCTCCAAAAACCTTAAATCAAGCTCCTCAAATGCCTCCCTAATTTGCTACATTTTGTAACTTTGCTACAGTAACCCCCCAAATTTAGGGAGGCACTGTTCACACACCAAAAGAGGAGGAGGGAGGGAAGAGTAAAAGGTTTGAATAGAGAGTCTGATTTTGTGAGTTTTTTATAAAGTGACTTGTTAAAGTTTGAATAGAGAGTTTGATTTTGTGAATTTTTTGAAAAGTGACTTTTTAAATTATAAAAGGTGTTTTTGAAGTTAAATTTGGTATTTTTTTTGGTGTGTGAGATAAGGATGCTCTAAATACTTTATACCTTGCCATGATGGCAATGATCCCGTGGGGCCCATTTATGTATCCCGCTCAATTAATTCGAATCGTTTAAAAATTAAAAAAAAAATAGGCATAAATACTCTACATCTTGCCTTGCCTTTTTTTTAAGGGAATGATAAGAACTTTTATAATCAAATATAAAGACATTATTTTTAATATTGATTTAGTAAAAGTACAAAACACACACTCTCTCCTTATTTTGGACATAAATACCCAGGCCTCTCACTTACCTCACAAAACAATCGGCAAAATTAAACCCAACTTATCTCATTCGACAACTTCACCTCAAGATCTGATCACCTCTCTCTCTCTCTCTCTCTCTCTCTCACACACACACACACACACAAGGGGGAGCATTTCACACTAGTCTGGTGATATAAAAATGGGGGTTGATCTTTGACCTGTACTTCTACTGAGCTGGAGTCCTATAATTTTACTTGGCTTTCCTGAATCAAAATGTTTGAGACATCAATTTTGCACTATAATTGTGTTTCTGTATGCCTTTAGCATGAGTTTTCCCTTTCATGAACATCAATTCCAATTGCCTCTCAAGTGCTCGAGGTCCCAACTACATTAGCCTTATGCTTTCAAAGAATTTTTAGTCTCATATTTCAAAATCCTCTACGAAGTAAAGTCAAATTTCACTTCCAACTAAGAATTATACTTATTAGTGGCACTTCACTAATTTTTTTGTTGTCGGAAGTGGCACACCTGCGTTCCAATACAACGGATTTTGCGACCGGAAGCAAAAACACAAAATAGAAGGATAAAGACGGGGGAAATCCTTGCACACCATATGTTTGTTGAATTTTCCAAGAGAAAACACAAAACTAAAAAGGAGTACTACTTCCAATTATCCACCTAATGGATTTTAGGTATATTGGATGCTTTGGCTATAGTCACCAAGTTGGTTGCTTGGTGGTGATCATACACACAAAACTAAAATTTGTTAATATGCACGAGATTGTATGTAGTGAATCATAAACTAATTTTTTATTAACACCAAAGATGTATAAATTTGAAATACGTATCATAGTTTACACTGAACAAAGTGTCCTTTTATAAACCAGGAGAATTCAAACAAATTTATACCTAGTGAACTGTTACTAGGCATTTTGAAATTGGTAACTTTTAAAAATTAATGAAATCGCACTAATTTTTTGGGTCGCCAGGAGTGATCGGCCGGAGGTGGGGTGGGGCTCGGCTAGGAGACGGGAGTTTTTTTTTTGTATGAAATTAATACTTTTAAAAATTAGCGAAATGTCACAAATTTTTTGGGTCGCCGGAAGTGGTCAGCCAAAGGTAGGGTGGTGGTCGGCTAGGAGGCAGCAGAGTTGATATTTTTGAATTTTCTGTATGAAATTAGAAAAATTAGTGAAGGGAAAATTTATTGAAATGGTCCCTCTAGTTTCACTAGAGTGTGGATTTGCTCCCTCTGTTTTCAATTTCACTCCATCGAACCCTGTAGTTTCGATTTTGTACGATTTGAGTCCAATTGATAACAGAAGTTAATGAAGTTGACGGAAAATCCCAATTTGGGGCTTTTTAAGGGACAAAATTGACTTTTTGTCCATCCTCTCTCTCACCCTCTCTACCTACCCGGAAAATTCTCTCCCTCTCACTCTCCGATCATCCCAATTTGTAGTTTCTCTGCCGTTTCCTTCATTTTCAATAACACTATACTCGATATCTCTTGGACTGTGAATTACTTCTCACTAACTTGTAGTTGACGATGATAATGGATTTGTTGTAAGGACCCATGGTAACTATGAAGGGCCAAAGTTTGATGTCAGATTGGACAGAGGGGTTAGAGAATCGGCGGCCAATGAGGTGTTTGACGTCAAAAACGATGTTTTGTGGGTTCTTGGAGACTTGGTTCTCGGGGACTACGCCAATTAGGTGCTCAGTGCCGACATAGGAAGGGGTGGTTCGGTTGCCTTGGTCGTTCGGGATGATTTCAATTCAGTTGTTTTGCCACACCCCTACGCAGTTGTACCTCGTGATGAGGTCAATTCGTATTGCCTTATTACTAGTAGCCATTGTAATTACAGTTCCTTTTGAGGTTTTTTTTTTTAGAGAGAGAGAGAGAGTGTGTGTGTGTGTGTGTGTGTGAAATAGAGTGAGTTATGCTTTTCTGATTAGGTTGTAGATATCGGACCCTACAACCAATACGTACCGTTAAGCAAAAAATCGAGCAACTCCCCTACCGGATTCGTTCCGTAATTCTCGGTTGATCTCTGAGGTACCGGCGGTTGCCGTTGTTTTCTGTTCGTAATGGTTGCCGATTGATCTCTTTGGGGCAGAGAAGAAGAACACGTCTCCGGCTGAATTGAGTGCCAAGACCAAAAAAATGCCCAAGCCTAGGATATGTCAATCAAGAGAGGGTGGGAGAGAATTTTCCGGTTGGCTAAAGAGGGTGGGAGGGAGGATGGGGAAAAAGTCAAGTTTGTCCCTAAAAAAGCCCAAAGTTGGGATTTTTCGTCAAGTTTATTAACTTCCGTTATCAATTGGACTCAAATCATACAAAATCAAAACTACAGGGTTCGATGGAGTGAAATTGAAAACAAAGGGACCAAATCGAGACTCGAGTGAAACTAGAAGGACCATTTCAATAAATTTCCCATTAGTGAAATGTCACTAATTTTTTTGGTCACCGGAAGTGGTCGGGCGGAGGTGGGGTGGTGGTTAGCCGGAGGAAGGAGTTGATTTTTTTTTTTTTTTGAATTTTCTGTATGAAATTGAAAAAATTAGTGAAATGTCACTAATTTTTTGGGTCACCGAAAGTGCTCGGCTGGAGGTGGGGTGGTGGTCGGCCAAGAAGATTTTTTTGAATTTTTTGTATGAAATTAGAATTTTTAAAAATTAGTGATATCTCACTAATCGTTTTGGGAAATGTTAATGCCAAAATCGTTTTTGATTGTGCCAAAACTCCAATGCATAAAATGCTTGTACTTATGTGCAATGTACATACCTCTTATGCATTAGAGTTGTGACACAATCAAAAACAGTTTTGGCATTATCACTACCCGTTGTTTTTGTCTTTATGTTCGATTGCAAAAATTTATTTTCCTTAGAATTTCCGAAACTTGGCTATGGAAGAAAAAAACACAAAAGATAAAAATAGAGAGTTTTTCTTCGAAATATACTTAAAGTATAAATAAAAACTTAGTTAAAATATACTATTCGATATACATATTTTGAAAAATAATCCAAAATATATTTAACATGCGCACCACAGCCTGCAAAAATATATAGCAAGTTAATTGTGTCACGTAGATAGTGCATATTCAAAATGTGTCGCATAGATTAAATATAAATTAATTTAATTCAACGATAATTTAGGTATCATAAATATTAATACTTAATTTTTAAAAAAATTAATTAACTTAAAAATTAAAATACAATCATATTTAACTACACAATAATACTTAAAAAATATAATAAATATTGATTAATTTAATTTTCATTCATATTTAATTAGGCACTGAAATATTAACTATTACAAGGAAATTTAACTGTATGGTACTTATTTAAAAAATAATTACGAAAAAATACTTTTCAAAATTTTCAAAATAGTAATGACTAATTCAATAATATAATTTTTTTACTTATTTTTGTCTGAAAGTTACTTGAAATTAAAGAGTAAATAATTGCTCGGAAATTAATATAAAATTACTGATTCCATTGCTTAAAAACTTACTCTAGTTAGGTTTACAGCGGGTCACGAAGCCATATGAAAATCCATGTATCTTCCCTTCCGAGCATCCGAATGAGGCGCGGCCTTAGCCATCGTGGAGCCAAGCACATCAACATCGCGATGGATGAGGCGACGCCTCGTTATGTTGCCCGGATAAGGAAATGTGTCGCCTTCAATATGCCACTACGACCAACTTTTCTAGGTTTAGAGTTGGTCATGAAACCATATAGAAGTCCGCACATCTTCCGCTCTATTCATTCAAATAAGGCAAGGCCTCAACCATTGTGGAGCCAAGCATATCGATAGGGCAATGAATGAGGCAGCGCCTCATTATAATGCCCAAACAGAGAGAAGCATTGCCTTCAATATAACACTGCAACCAACTTTACTTCGGCGTAGAGTTGGTCACAAAGCCATACGTATGCGCATCATCCCCTCTAGCCATCTGAACGAGGCAATAAAAATTTTGAGCATAGAGATAGGATCTACACTTTCTCACGGCTACACACAACAACCCACACACACGAATCCACAATAAAAATTTTGAACACACACACAGAGTAATAGGGAGAGACACACACACACAGAGTAGTCGCTGGAGTTGCCTTACCTTAGTTAACGAAGAAAGTAGTTGCAAGAGTTTGACCAGTGGCAGCGTGAAGAACAAAGATTGTAGTCGCCCAAAATCGCCAAACCACCTCTCTCTCTTTCTTCGTTATTTTTTCGGTTGCGCAAAATGTGAAGACAAAACGAGGATTTGGGTGGTATGGGAGGGTAAAGAGGTCATTTGGAAGGTGTGAATTATTTATCGACAGAGTTTGGATTGGATATATTTAATTTGGGAGTCGAGGGTCTAGGCCGGACTAAATTTGGGGGTATAACTCATCCACTCCCTAAACTTCACTCCCAAATTAGGGCCGTTGTCGGACGGATAAGGTTTTAGGGGATAAGGAAAATTGGTGGATAAGATGGGGTCCATATTTATAGAAGGGGAATTAGTATACCCGGCGTTTGTTTGGGATTTGATAAGGGTGGATATGAGTGGGGGATAATAGATAAATGTTTGTATTCCTATTTTACCCTTGTCAAGTTTTGGAAATATCTAAATTGCTTAATTTTTTTTTTTCACACGACAAGGTTAACACTTTTTTAAAATTTGAAGTTATATGGGTGAAACTTGGGAATACATCAAAATTAGGGGCTAAAAATCCTAATAATACATAAAAGTTAGGGGGCAAAATTCGTAATATGCGTTAATTATATACTGATCCGTAGATACGAGTCATATGACTAAAACCCATTTCTGATTCATTTCTTCTTGCATCTGTCGCCCACGGCCCACCACCACCACTGTCTCTAATGGTGAACCAACTCCCACTTCAAATCACTGTTGGAAAAAATAGGATATTGTTCAATTATTTTGGTGCGCCTAAATATGAACAAAAAATCCATTGAGGAATGAATGAGAAATTGTCATTCAAAGATGGTGCATTTTCAATATGTGAATTGGATTTTTGCTACCGGGCTTTTGGATTGGACTTAGACCAATTTATTTTGGGCTTGTAATAAACTTATTTAGGCCCAACTAGTCCAGCAGCAAACCAGAAGCAGTTTGCTTTACTCTGGTATTGTAGGAGCCGGTTTGGGCAAAGCAAGAGGAGATCATCTTCTTTCTTTCCACCACAGCTGGACCTCTACCCATCATCTTCTTCAATGCAATTGAGTCCCATTACCAAATGCAGTTGGTTGTCTGCCCAGGTGTTGATCATAGTAGGTCATGCATGACCTTGCTTTCTTGTTTCCAACTCAGATCTTTTGCCTATATAAAGGCAGCCCTGCATGAGTTAAAGATATACCATCATCCCATTACAAAAAGCCGTGTTCTTCAACTTTGCATTTTTAGCATTTGGTTTTTCATCCGTGAGAGAGTACTACGCACAGAAATTCAATTCGAAGCAAGCTTCTAGTGTGGTGCACACTAAGCTTTCAACCGATTGTATCCTGGGAGACAGACACCGGCAAAAACCTCTAGCACCCCGGTGAGGCGGCGAATCTGTTTTAAGGACACCGTGTCTATCACGGGCCTCGGTTTGTGTATCCATATTTACTTTCAGTATTTTTAAGATTTTGTAAAATATTTTAGTTCATGTTTTATGTGATAAAACAACCGGAATAAGATTTTCTATACACTGTTTTATACCGCTTGATTGCAATAATCTTTGAAAAGATTCCAACAATCACAACCATCAAGCAGGGACGGAGCCAGAAATTTCACTACGCAGGGGCAAATTTTTTTTCCAATATATTTTGCAGGGGCGAGCCTATATAGTTCATAGGAAAATTTCTTTTTTTTTCTATATAATACTAGAGGGTTTTTTTTTTCCTTGCAGGGGCGACCGCCCCTCCTGGCCCCCCTCCGGTTCCATCCCTGCCATCAAGCCCAATCACCATTGTCGACTTCGACAACGGCAACGATTTGAGACTCCAACAACAATTGACGATTGAAATATCAATGAGATTCCGATTAAGATGACAAAACGACGATGTCGAAGAGGATGACGATCTTGAAGAGTTTTTACCTAGTTTTTGTGATTTTGTAGTACAATATGAAAGTTTTAGGAATGAACTACATGGGAATTCATTTAATTTTTAATGATTGCCCCTTGTTTATTGATTAAATTGGAAAATTACCCCTGAAATTGGTTTACGGTTTTGCGGTTGAGAATTGAGATATGGTTTTGCATATTACTTATGGTTGTCTTCTTTGCTTTCTGGTTGCTTTGTATTACGTGGTTGGAAGTGGGGGTAGAATAGCCTTTTACCCACCCCGGATAAGCTAACAACGGGGTCGATGGTGTGTTTAGTTAGTCTGACTGCAGGGTGTTACTTATCCGGATGATTGATTATGCTGAAAACCTGGGGGTACCCCATTTTTTGCACCGAAAATGCACCCCACGCCTTCGGGGACCCGCTTTTGGGTCCCACACGAGTGATCCGAACCGTTCATTATTCTTAAAACATTTTTCCGAGGGGGCCCACAAAAAATCAGCTCAATCGGGCGGTTAGAACTTAGAAATGCTGGAACCAAAGTCTCACCGTTTCAAGCATTTCTAACCGTCCGATTGAGCTGATTTTTTGTGGGCCCCCTCGGAAAAATGTTTTAAGAATAATGAACGGTTCGGATCACTCATGTGGGACCCAAAAGCTGGTCCCCGAAGGCGTGGGGTGCATTTTCGGTGCAAAAAGATGGGGTACCCCTAGCAGTACTCTTGATTATGTGGGGGAAACTCAAGGAACCAAACACCAATTTCAGGTGGGGCCAGGACTGTGTAGTCCCTGTATTAGCTATCCGAGGCTCTAAGAGCCTGTTTGGATGGAGGAGTTGAGGCCAGATATGTGAAGTGCCTGAAGATGGAATCTACCCTCCCCCTATCCGGTCTTCGGCTGCCATTCCCCCCCTCCCCCCCCCCCCCCCCCCCCCCAAAAAAAAAAAAAAAAAAATAGTTTTTTTTTTTTTTTTTTGGTAAATAAGCTTGAAATTAAAAGAGGCTAAGCGAATGTACAGCCTACAAGGGGCATACCCCAGGGAGGACAAAAAAGAAAAAGGAAAAGAGAATTGCGTGAAATAAAAGGGATGGCCACAAGGGCTACATGAGGGTAAGTAGGGTAAAGTACAAGATACGCAAATATAAACTAATCAACTGATGCAGTGACAGTGAAGAAAAGTGCGTGGTCCCCGGCACAAGATACGCAAATAGTTTACTGTTCGTCATCCAAATCCAATCTGCTTAGCAAATCCGGGGGGTTTTGGGTCTAAAATACCGCTCTAAATCCACCTTTCTTCTCGTGTTACCCTACTTTATCACCTTGTTTGGCGACTTCGTTATTGCCCGGATTAGAGTTTCACCTAGATTTGCAGTCAAGGGGCCACCCCAAACCGCCGTTTGGGATGCGATTTTGGCACCTGGAGTCGATTCACTGTTGGTACTACTACTCCCCCCTCTCCCTCGTTGGCCAACGACGGCCTCCACCCGATCGTTAGCAAATCCGGCCTGATTTGCTATTTTTTCTCCCTATTCTACCCCTCCAAATCCGGGTGATTTGGAGGGTTTCTGTTGATACGTGTTACGCGATCTTGGTTTCGATCAGAGGAAAAGAAAGAAGAGAAAAAAGAGAGGAGGGTTTCGAAGCAGCAGGTCCAGTCGCCATTGTTGCTCCTCTTCACTCGTCTTGACTCGTCTTCAACCTGAGGTATGCGATTTTTGAGGTTCCATACTCGATCTCTGGTCTGTGTTTTGGTTACCTCGATCTGTCCCATGAATAACCCGAATTTCTGACTATTTTTTCTTGAGTTTGCCCTAATTTCATAGCCACATCTGTTACCCGATTTAACCCTAATTTGTAACCCGAATTAGCCCTAATTTTGTACTACGATTTAGCCATTGTTTTGCCCTAGTTTCATGAGTTAGCCCTAATTCCATCCAGTCAGCTCTAAGTTGATAGTGGTAGGTATAATTTCATCATTGTTTTACCCTAATTTCGTCATTGTTTTACGCTAAAATTTATTACATATATTTCCGTAATATGTGCTATATGTTTATGCCGTGTATTCGGGTATTCATTGATATGCTTGTTGCCCTATAATTTGGAAAACAGATGGCAAGATTAACCACACGTGAACGACAGAAGAAGGCATCCCGTAAGGCTTTGGTAGCAGTATTATGTGTAATGAGAGTAGTGAATACTACTCTCATGCTATATATGTTGATTATGGACTTAATGAGGTTTCGACAAAGGCCCCGTATCCGTGTCAACCCTAATGTGTACCAAAATCAAGTTGATGCACTTAATAGGTTAGTACGTGGTGATGACAAAAATTGCCACGACCAATTGAGGGTAAATAGGCATACATTCATGAGGTTGTGCCATTTACTCGAGCAGAGAGGCTTACAAGACTCTAGGTACGTGACACGTGTCGAAAAAGTTGCCATTTTTTTGTGGGTCCTCGGGCACCATAACAAGAATAGGCCAACCAAGTTCCGATTTGTGAGGTCCGGAGAAACAGTTAGTAGGCATTTCAACGCAGTATTGTTGGCGGTATTGCGACTGTACAATGAATTGTGGTATCGTCCCCAACCTGTTCCTGCTAACGAACCGGACCATAGGTGGAAGTGGTTTGAGGTATAATCACCATCCTAATCTTTTTTGTTTCCCCTTCACTTTCTTCATTCATTTTAAAGTTAGTACTAAAGTGTGTGCATAACAGAATTGTCTAGGGGCTTTAGACGGTACCTTTGTACCTGTCCATCCCTCAGCCGAAAATAGGGCACGCTATAGGTCAAGGAAGGGTGACTACGCAACAAATGTCTTAGGAGTTTGTAGTCGAAACCTACGATTCATATATGCACTGTCTGGCTGGGAGGGGTCCGCCACAGACTCGAGAGTGCTTCGCAACGCGTTGGTGAGGCCTCATGGGTTGAGAATTCCACAGGGTATGTCACTTAAATAACATCTGTTTGCACTACATACCTCCGGACTTGTTACAACATAATCACATAGAAGTCAATGCGTTTTGTAGGGAGGTACTACCTCGTTGATGCCGGTTACACGAATGGGCCTGGATTGTTAGCTCCGTATAGGGGTCAACGATACCACATTAACATTTGGAGGCAAGGACACCAACCCCAAAGCCGGGAGAAGTTTTTCAACATGAAGCACTCAAGTGCTCGAAATGTGGTTGAGAGAGTCTTTGGGGTGTTAAAAATGAGATTTGCAATATTGCGATCTTGCTCTTATTATCCCATTAAAACTCAATGTCGCATAGTGACTGCATGTTGTCTTCTCCACAACCTTATAAAGCGAGAAATGGAAGTTGATCCGGTTGAACAAGAATACACAGCTTGGGAGCAGGCTACCGTGCATATAGTCCCACCAGATGACTACATTGACACGATCGAGCCAACCACAGAATGGACCCAAATGAGAGATAACTTGGCAACTCAAATGTATAATCATTGGTTAGCTAATGGTCCGGCCGCGGAGTAGTTTAAAATTTGAACATTTGTTGGCATTGTTGTAATCTAATTCCGTACACTTGTTGTCTAATTTCGAACTTTTTTTGATATATTGATTGAATTTCTGTACTTTTCCATATATTGAAGGACTTATGCGTATGTGGTATTGATATACATATGTCTTATGTCAAATGTAATAACTGTCCTTACATCAGCTTACCTCACCCAATGGATTGTCAACAAACTTCGCATTCCAAGGCATCAAAGCCGAAAGGGAAGGGTAAGGATAAGGACAAGCCCAATGAAAAGGAGAAACAAAGTAGGAGGATATGGACTCAAAAGGAGGAGGAAGGCCTCCTTCTTTGCATGCTCGAAGAGTTTAAAGATGGTGTCAAATGGAAAGCCGGAAACGGCTTTAAGTCAGGTTTCTTTGGGGCA
This sequence comes from Vaccinium darrowii, assembly GCA_020921065.1. Taxonomy (NCBI): domain Eukaryota; kingdom Viridiplantae; phylum Streptophyta; class Magnoliopsida; order Ericales; family Ericaceae; genus Vaccinium; species Vaccinium darrowii. The sequence goes on along the minus strand of CM037160.1, from coordinate 21,964,645 downwards.
GTGGAGGTCCTATTCCACAAGATGTTTCCCGGGACAACTATTAGAGCTAATCCGAACATAGAGTCCAAGGTGAAGAATTGGAAGGAGAAGTATGGTTTGTTAGCCGATATGCAAAGGCTAAGTGGTTTTGGTTGGAACCATGACAGTCATTCAGTGGTCGTGGATTCGGAGGACGTGTGGGAGGATTATGTGAAGGTAAAATCTCCTCCATTTACCTATAATTCTCGACCATTTTATGCTGCACTTTTCTGGTAAATGTATTTCTTTCAACATGTGCAGTTCAATCCCAAAGCCAATGGGATGAATGGGAGGTCATTCCCCATGTATCCTAGTTGGCAAATTCTTTTTGGGAAGGATAGGGCGACAGGTGATTTGGTGGAGGATCCGCCTGAAATTCGTGATGGGTCGGATGAAGAAATCGATCAAGGACACCAAGAATCCTTTGTTGACACTAATGATTGCTATACACCAAGGTTTGAAGATGGTGGGTTTGTGTATGGAGATCTTAATTTCTCCGCAGGTTGTTCTCAACCCGCATATCCCTCCACTCCTACGAGCAATGCCAACCCCAGCACTCCCACAAGCCACGCCACTGCCACTGCCAATCCCAATGCTTCAACAGCGATTCCTCCACCGAAAAAGGGTAAGAAGTTGACAAGGGCCGAGGCAAAGCAAGTGGCACTAAGTGAGCAAATTGCGATCTACATGCAAGAGAGCAAAGACGTGATGGAGAAGCTTGTCACTGCCGTAGGGACTGACCAACGACTGTCTGAGAAAAGGAATTTGGTGTTTGGAATGTTAGAGAACCTTAACCTAGAAATTAAGGATATGTTAACTGCAAACGCGATGATCTTGGCGACGGATCAAAAGGTGGAAGAGTTTCATACCGTACCAGAAAGATACAGGCGACACTGGGTGGGGATGTTGTTGGAAGGGAAGCTAAACCAAAAAACCACGTGGGATTATGATTTCAAGATGTTGGACTAACTTTTGTCTAGGATGAATGTATTAAGTATACTTCTCTCATGCATTTCGCCTATATTGGCAGCTATGTAGGATTATGGAGTTCGTATTTCTCTCAATTATGGATGACTGTAATAACTATACTTATTTCATACATTGGCAAGTTAGTTTTTAACTTAAATTTATGATGTAATTTTTAATGTTTTCAGGTGAATTGGCTATGATGAAATTAAGGCAAACGTATTGAGGCGAGACAATTACTATGGCTTACGTTTCTTATGAGGGCCAATGGTTTAACAACCATTTGGCAACATAAGGATGTAGCCTAGTGGTGCATTGTGAGCAACACTGTTTTCTGAGCCAAGTATTTACTATTGGTGTTGGTGTGTGTGTGTGTGTGTGTGTGTGTGTGTGAAATTAGGGCAAACTCTGGTAATGACAAGCCCAATGAAATTGGTCAATGATTGATTTGGATGTAATATGAGGCCAAAGGTCAGTACATGAGGCCATTGACTATTTTAGGTGTTTATGGCCAATGATTGTTTTGTATGTTACTATAACTTTGGGCTGTGATTGTTGTGCTGTAGTTTTGTGGCCTGTTATTCTGTGTTTGTGGCCTGTTATGCTGTTTCGTGGCCTGTTTTGCTGCACTTTTCTGGTCCCATTTGAAATTACTTTTGTGGTCTGTTTTGCTGCACTTATTTGGGCTGTTTTGGTCTAGTCTTTGTGGCCTGTTATGCTGCACTTTTGTGGCCTGTTATGCTGCACTTTTGTGGCCTGTTATGCTGCACTTTTCTGGCCTGTTTTGCTGCACTTTTGTGGGCTGTTATGCTGCACTTTTGTGGCCTGTTTTGCTGCACTTTTCTGGCCTGTTTTGCTGCACTTTTGTGGGCTGTTATGCTGCACTTTTGTGGCCTGTTTTGCTGCACTTTTCTGGCCTGTTTTGCTGCACTTTTGTGGGCTGTTATGCTGCACTTTTGTGGGCTGTTATGCTGCACTTTTGTGGCCTGTTTTACTGCACTTTTCTGGCCTGTTTTGCTGCACTTTTGTGGGCTGTTATGCTGCACTTTTATGGCCTGTTATGCTGCACTTGTGTGCCCTGTTATGCTGCAGTTTTCTGGCTTGTTTTGGTGCACTTTTGTGGCCTGTTTTGCTGCACTTTTGTGGGCTGTTATGCTGCACTTTTCTAGGCTGTTATGCTGCACTTTTCTGGGCTGTTATGCTGCACTTTTGTGGCCTGTTATGATGCACTTTTGTGGCCTGTTATGCTGCACTTGTGTGCCCTGTTATGCTGCAGTTTTCTGGCTTGTTTTGGTGCACTTTTGTGGCCTGTTTTGGTGCACTTTTGTGGCCTGTTTTGCTGCACTTTGGCGAGCTGTTATGCTGCACTTTGGTGGCCTGTTTTGGTACTGTTTTTGTGGTCTGTTTTGGTGCTATTTTTGGGCCTGTTTTGCTGGACTTTTGTGGGCTGTTTCTGCAAGTTTTATGGTTTTCAAGGGCTGTTTTACTGCAGTTGTGGGGTATGATGAATTAGGATGAAGTAAATAACGCGAGGCATACACTTGGCGGTGGTACTTATGAAGGCCAATGACTTGAATACCATTTGGCAACATAAGGATCAGCCGAGTGATGCATTATGACCAATGAGTTAATAGAATTCTGAGCCTCATGACGTGTGTGTGTGTGTGTGTGTGTGAAACTGCATAAACAAGTGCCCACAAAAGTGCAGCAAAAACAGCCACAAATTTGACATGCATTATGGTGGTAGTTGTTGATTCCTTAGGCATCGGGTAATTGCTCGTAATGCTGGTAGTATGATTTCAAGTAGTTAGCATTACTAACTACAATAATTTCTAATGGCTATGATGGTATTTGTACAAAACGGCTAAGCACTAGTGTTCGAAAACAAATTGTGAGGGCCAATGGTTGAATCACCGTTTGGCAACATAATTTGTAGACCGCCATGTGCAATGTGTGCCGTTGCCATTCAAAATCTGAGCCTACTACGTATATGAAAAAGTGTTTCCTTCTATACACCAAGGTTTGACATGTGATGATTGGTTCTTTTTATTTAAGATTTTCGAATGGTAGGTGAACATAGCGAATCGTACTGGGTGGTGTTTGTTGGATACCATCCGGGGATCTACAACAAAGACATGCAATCGGCACAAATCAAATATAAAGCAAGTGACGGTGCTTCGACATTCGCAAGTGACGGCAAAATCTCGTTGATTGTAATTTTGTTCTTAGGTTTCGTAGCTTGTGTTTTAAGTAATGACTTATTGTAATCAAGTGGCGTATTGTGTTTTATGTAAACATTTTGTATTTTTGTATTTACAATGTAAGGATTATGAAATGTATTTCTATGTTTGAACATTTATGAAAATGATTCCATTTCTAGAAATAAAGACTTCATTATTAAAAACAAAATTACACTATCAATTAAATTTGAGGATTTCTTACAACACTCTCAAATAAACATACAGTTTATACAATGTTTTTTTATTTATTTAAAAAAAGAGCCTACAAAAAAGATATGTTATTCAAACATCCGGTTTGAAGTTGATTCTTCATCTTCCCAATCGATCCATTCTTCATCTTTATCAAATGGATGGACCTATAAAAAAAACCACAAGATATATTATAATATGACAACTAAATTAAGTACGAGAGTTAAATGCAAATAAAGAAAAAAAGAATATTAATTCACCAACCATTGACCATTCAAAAAAAGAAAAAAAAAATGTCTTTTATTAATTTTTCAAATTTTCACTTCCTAATTATTATTTTATTTGCCGAATTTTTTTTTTCCAAAATATGGTTTTAATATTTTTATTTCATTTAATGTGTATTTTCATATTTATTATGTATTTATTTATATTATAATCGAATTAATGCATTTAGTTTAATAAAATATTCGGTCCAGGGGTAAAACGGTCATTTCCTCACTTATCCTATCAAATCCACCTTCCAAATCCACCTTCTCAAAATACCATCCAAACACCTCACTAACAAATCCACCTTTCTTATGAGGTGGGGCCACCCTCATTACAAATCCACCCTCATTACCAATCCACCTTCAAATCCACCCTCATTACAAATCCATCCAAAATCATCGCCGGTCGCCAAACGGGGTGTATAAGTGCTGGACCGTTTAAAAATACTCCTATTGATACCCGATTGAGTTGATTTTTGCACATAGACATTCAAAATATTAAATAATCATAGTCCAATAAAAATTAGCTCAATTAGATACCAAAAACCGGTAGAAATATTTTGTAAGTTTGAAGCATTGTAGGAGTGTATTCTTCAAAAAAAGTAAATTAATGTTATATAACTTTTCAATTGAATTGAAAAATAGTACTAGCTTATTGTTTTGTCTTATTATTATTATTATTATTTTAATCTTGTTTGAACTTTTGTTAGTTTTTTCCTTTTTTATTTTATTAAGCATTCGTCTTAACCTTAAAATTCTACCACAAATGAAAAAGTCATAACAGAAAATTGTGAAGAGTTCATTAAAGACTAAAGGAATCCAAACTGGACAATTTTTTTTTTAATATTAATTTTGTCTTTTTTGAGTGTGTTGTAGTCTTTGTTCTAACTTTTTTTTTTCTTCTGATTCTTCTTATCATCATGGAACATAAAATTTACATATTCTGATCAAAATCTTTAAAAAAATTGACTTACAAACGAAAATAAGTCACAGATTGAAAAAGAGAAAAGAAAGAGTTAAGAAGCAATAATATCCCTACGCTTCAGGTTAGACACTCAAAAATACAATATGTGGTCGCAAGCATTGATATTATTCCAATTTTTGTCTCAACTCTACTATTGTTGTGATACATTATTTAAGTAATTGTTAGTGTTTTGGATTTACAAAATGAACTTTCTAATTAATTTCTTAGGGTAAATTTCCCTTACCTGCCTTGAGGTTTCTGACAATTACAGGGACCTCTCTTAATGTTTCTGAAATTCCACTGACCTTCCCTACTTTTGAAAATAAATGCTAGATTCCCCCCTCCCGTCACTTTGCAGCTAACAGGGTTAACTTTCATGTTGCAATTACTTTGTTACCCCTAGCGTGCTTTTTATTTTAAATCTTAAAATGTTTATAACTTTTGTTTTATATATTCATTTTTTATAAAATTTATATATTTATGTTACCCGAAAGTGGAGGGGGGTGAATAAGGTTGCTAACAATAACACCTAAATAAAAATTACTAGGCAAAGCAAATAAATAAATGATTTGCACAAACAAAATATAAAGAAGTTAAGGGAGAGAGATATCACACAGAGATGTATAGTGGTTCGGTCTGAGCTTTGTCCACTGCTCAGCCTAGTCCACTTGCCTAAGGAGTCGCTGTTTTACTAATCCAACAACCAGCTTCTGGTGCCAATTAAACCTTACAACCGCAACGCTAACTTTCCCGAGGAGTTAGCCGAACCGCTAGAGTTTATTTTCCAAACTCTAAAATTATTCACAGAACAAAACTCAGTTCTGTAATAGCTCATTGAGAATTTTTCTAACTCTCAATACAACATTGACAAGAATTTGTAGAGTGGAAAAAGTAAATCTCTCTCAAAGAATAGATACACAGATTTGCTCACAAAGCTCTCAAAGTAATAATATGAAAATGAAGTGCTCTGGTGCATTGCTCTGAAAAATGATATAGTTGTTGTAGCTCTATATTTCTTCATCTGCAGAACCTCTTCTTTTATAAATTGAAATTATTTGAACATTGAAATATTCCCGTTGAGATCGAAATCTTCTGGCAGCAAGTTAGATCTTCAAAATATAAAAGTTGAGCTGCATATCTCTTGTGCTGATTTGCAACGTTCTTCAGCATTAAATGCTAAGTGCGAAGAAGTCAGAAATGAATGACAAAAGACCACATCTTTTTGATAAATATGGAAACTTGTCACTTTTGAAACAGTACATATATTAACTTGTTTGGCTAAGACTGTAGGTTGAAGAATCCTAACTCTCAGCGCTGCTTTGGCTAAAAAGTGGATTATGGTTTTTTGTTTTTTTTGTTTCGTCTTTATTCAAATTTTTTTTGCATTTGTTAGTTTCGAGTCAAGATTTTGTGGTTTTTGGATTCCTCTCGGCGAGACGAATCTAACAAGTGTAAATTTATGGTCAATAATCCAAGTATTTCGGCTTTATTCAAAAAAATTTGAGTTTTGACCATAATTTTATACTTGTTAAATTCGTCTCGCCGAGAGGAATCCAGAAATCACAAAATCTTAACGCGAAACTAACAAATGCAAAAAAAAAATTGAATAAAGACGAAACGAAAAAACCAAAAAACCATAATCCACTTTTTAGCCAAAGCAGCCCTCATGAGTTTGTCCATTTGAAAAGAGTGACTTTTCAAAGGCTACGTGGTTCATAAATTTTGCACGGCAATCATCAATTATATGGAAAATGAATCCACGGAACCAAAACATAGACCATGTGTGTGCCAAGTGCTAGAATACAAAAAAACAACTTGTAGGCAATAATGCAGAGCTCCTCCAAAGTCAATGATGGCGGAAGGCTTTCAGCTGAAAAATTGAACGTGCCATTTTCTATAAGGATAGAAAATAATCTAGTGTGTCGAAACATAAGTCCTTGAACCAAAGGCATTTATTAGATTTTTCTTCATGGGCCACGTTAAAAATGTAGTAGAGCACTACTATATACATGCATATATTGGAGCCAAATGAATCTTTTTAGAAACTCAATTTCCTTGGGGCTAATCATGTGATAATGATTGGAAAAATATTTTTTAACATTGTTTTAGGAAATCAATTTTGTCATAAAATATAATCAAAATCAATTATTTCTAACAATTTAAAATCTACTCGAAATGATCTACAAAACGAGATCCATATTCAATGTGAAATTATGTAAAAATAAAATCTTAATTTTTAAATGTGAATTATAATGTTATATAATTAAAAATTTCAATGTGTATCTCAAAATTTTAAACCTCAAAATTTTTACAACTTTTTTTTTCATATTCATTTTTCATAAAATTCGTGTAAAACTTAAATTCTAATTTTTTAATGTGACAGTAAACCAGGGCAGTTAGCCCAGTAGGTCATGTAGCCCTTTCTATAGGTGTGAGGTTCAGGGTTTGACCCTTATGGAGAGGAGGTCAACCCTTGCGATTTACTAACATCTAACAACTAACTCTACTATGTATATCGAATGGCCAAAAAAAAAAAAAAAAGACAGTATAATTAAAATTTGCCTTGAAATTTGAAATTTTATTGGGATAAAGTCACCAATAAGTAAAAAAATGGACTTGCAAATTTACCATGTTCATTTAATTAATAATGTATTTGGAAAAAACTAAATTGTTAAACAAGAAGATTTTAAATGTTTTGTACAGTTTTTGTGTAAAATTTTGACTTGCACATTGAAAAAATTAAATTATGTAACATTATAGTTAAAATTCACATTGAAAAAATAAGATTTTTATTTTTACATAATTTCACATTCAATGTGGATCTTATTTTGTAGATCTCTTCGAGTAGATTTTAAATATATAAATTTCATAAAAAATAAATATATAATATAAAAGTTATAAACATTTTAGGATTTAAAATAAAAAGAGGAGAGAGAGAAAAGCATGACATCATCATTTTCCGTCATATTTTCTGACGGAAGTTGACGAAAGGGAGATATGTGACATTTATTTTCAAAAGTAGGGGAGGTCAGTGGAATTTCATAAACAGCAGGGGAGGTCCTTGTAATTATCAGAAACCTCAAGGGAGGTAAGTGAAATTTACCCAATTTCTTAATTTTTTTTTCTGAAAATATTATTATTTTTAAGGAATAATTAGTCATAAATACACAATATTTTGCCTATTTAAAGGGAAGGACAAGGAACATTTGCAATCAAACATAAAGACAGGGAACATTTGCAATCAAACCTAAAGACACAATATTTTGCCTATTTAAAGGGAAGGACAAGGAACATTTGCAATCAAACATAAAGACAAGGAACATTTGCAATCAAACATAAAGACAAAGAACATTTGCAATCAAACATGTACACACACGTACACACACGTACCACTCATTTTCCAAAATCAAACTATGTCAATGCATATTTGCTTGGAACTGATTTACAAATCTTCTGAGTACAACAGAAGTGCCGTAGTGGCGATGGTAGGCAAGAATTGCTTTGCCATTGCCAGCCATCTTCGCCTCAATGTTCAGCTTCAGACAATCGCCATTGATTTTCAGAAGATTTACATGATTCAGATAAGCTATTCATCGGTCTATCAGGGCTCACCACTGACGCTCAACGAAAAAAAAACTCTGGATTAATTTATCTTTGTTTTTTTTTTTTTAAATACTATTTGCTTTTATTGGATTTAAGTATTTTAATTTGCCGTCACCGAGGACCACCTCTTATGTTTTATGAAGATTAGTGTTAATTCACTAGTTTTATATTTGATCAATTTTTATTAATTTGTGTGTTCTGTAGAGTATGTTCTACTTATGTTTTTCTATTTTAATGATTAGTGATGCTTCACTAGTTTTTCTTTGAAAAATGATGCATGCTGCGATATTAAGTGAGATTTCACTAATTTTTTTGCTTGCTGGAAGTGATCAGCCTGAAGTGGTGTGGTGGTCGGCTGGAGAAAGGGTGGTGATTTTTTTGGATTTTTATGTTTGAAATTAGAAATTTTCAAAATTAGTGACATTTGACTTTTTTTTTTTTTTTTGGTCGTAGGAGGTGGGGTGGTGGTCGGCCGAAGGTGGGGTGGTGATTTTTTCTGAATTTTACGTTCGAAATTAGAAATTTTCAAAATTAGTAACATTTCACTAATTTTTTTGGTCGCCAGAAGTGGTTGGCCAAAGGTGGGGTGGTGATTTTTTTGAATTTTATATTCGAAATTAGAATTTTTCAAAATTAGTGACATTTCACTAATTATTTTGGCCGCCGGAAGTGGTCGGCCTGAGGTGGGATGGTGTTCGTGTGGCGGTGGGGTGCTGATTTTTTTGAATTTTATGTTCGAAGTTAGAATTTTTTAAAATTAGTGACATCTCACTAATTTTTTTAAGTGTCGCAAGTGGTCGGCCAGAGGTGGGGTTGTGGTCGATCGAAGGTGGAATGGTGATTTTTTTTTGAATTTTAAAAATTAGTGACATCTCACTAATTTTGTTAAGCGGTGGAAGTGGTCGTCCAGAGGTGGGGTTGTGGTCGGCCGAAGGTGGGGTGGTGATTTTTTTGAATTTTATGTTCGAAATTAGAATTTTTAAAAATTAGTGACATCTCACTAATTTTTTTGGTCGTCGTGATCTGCCAAAAGTGGAGTGGTGGTCGGCCGGAGGTGGGGTGGTGATTTTTTTTATTTTTATGTTCAAAATTAGAATTTTAAAAAAATTAGTGACATCTCACTAATTTTTTGGTCGCCGGAAGTGGTCGGCCGGAGGTGGAGTGGTGATTTTTTTTATTTTTATGTTTGAAATTATAATTTTTCAAAAATTAGTGACATCTCACTAATTTTTTGGTCGCCGGAAGTGGTCGGCCAAAGGTGGGGCCGGAGGTGGAGTGGTGATTTTTTTGAATTTTATGTTCGAAATTAGAATTTTTAAAAATTAGTAACATCTCACTAATTTTTTTGGTCCCCGGAAGTGGTCGGCTAGAGGTAGGGTGGTGGTCAGCTGGAGGTGGGGTGGTAATTTTTATGAATTTTATATTCGAAATTAGAATTTTTAGAAATTAGTGACATCTCACTAATTTTTTTGTAACGACCCGGATTTTTTTGGGTACGTTAAATTTATTAAAAAGAATTAATAATTTAATAAAAAGAGTTTCCATCAGAGTACACGTTGGAAAACGTGAAGTGCAACCCACTACAAAATACTTAGTACGATTTGAGAAATTAATAATACAAATCCAACATTAAAATAAAGGGGTGGGTTCTACAGATTCAGATTCAGATCCTGATTCAGGTTCTCCTCCTGCATCTGATCATAACTCTGACCCTCTTGCGGATAGACAAATTCGCCGCCATCTTCCTCGATACCTGGAGGGGGGTGGGCCGTAGCACCATGAGTCGACACTCAATAGATAATCCCAACCCTACTAACCCCTTACTTTATAAGTAATACACGGTTTGATATAACAAGGACATAACATTATGGAACAGATAAATTGATTCAATATCAAGCATCAACATAGTAAAGGAATAAGCAGGAAATAAATCGTAAGGCAGAAATTAAACACATAGCTGTTTTCATTACTAGCCATTAACTTACATGTTCATCTAAGTTCTCAGCCTAGAGAACTTTCCTCCCGGTTAACCACTAAGGAATATGACCAAACTGTGATTTACTCCCCCCTTGCTTGCCCGTGACTCGGGAGCCCCGACGGAAGGCATAAGTTATGTACTTAATCCAGCCGTCAGCCGCCTCGCAAGGATGAATTTCCCAGCTACGAGTGGCAACAACCAACTCCTGTAGGTACTGGGCTACGAGTGGCAACAACCAACTCCTGTAGGTATATAGCCGTAACTCGGTCTATAATACTTCCACCCTTATAACGCCTCAGAATTCAAATGAAGCAAATCACAGAGTGTCACATCCTAGGGTTTCGAATCAAGGCAGACTGCCAAACAATCCTCCGAAACAAATCACTTGGCGGAACTGCCATTCAACAACAATCTCGGGGTAACTCCCCATCAATCAATTCCAATTCACTTTTCCATTTACCTCATCGTCTATGTGATATCCGCGTACAATCACCCAACCCGGGAACCTAATTGTCCATTCTAACATTCAACACGTTTATGAGAAGTGCACTTAACAGCAGAAGCAAAGCGATAACAATATCTCAAGGGTCACAACCGAATATCTCAATTCACAAGTTCACGAAATTCAAGTAATCGAGAACCAAGGGTCTAAACGTAATAAACCCAACTACAGGGGCCAAAACACAATTTACTAAACTATTGGGGTCAAAACGTAATTTAAAGATATTAGGGGTCACCAACGTCATTTTAAGTAAGTACAAGGGTGTCCAACATAATTTCACAACTCTAGGGTCCTTAGTGTAATTTTACAACTCTGGGCCTTTTGTAAACTAACATACTACAAGGGCGAAAATGTAATTTTGCCACCGACAGGGGTAAATACGTAAAAATACTTTATTTTGGTTAATAAAGTCCTAACTTGTCACAAAACGCAATTCCTTGATTTTCTGACTAAGTACAAAACTACACATTATGTAATTTACACCCCTAAGGGCAAAATGGTCATTTTACACCCGAAGGGCATTCTGGTCACTTCGTTAAACTCCCAAATTTCCAGTAGTGACATTTAGTTGATAAAAATAGGTTTCGTGAACGATACACAAGTACGTACGCCGAATTTCACAAAATTACACTTTAAACCTCAAATTTTAACACAACGATCAAGAACAAGCTTAAGCACAATAAATTTATGGAGAAACTCATATAAACAGTTATTAAAGTATTAAACATGCTTGGAATAATTAACAACATGAACCGCGATGGATCTAGAGTTTACTAAGCACGAACATAAAGTTTCGGGTCAAAAGGGTACATCGAGACAAACATCAACATCATATATTTTACATTTTGATTTCATTTCGTTCGGGCTCATCGTAAGCCCCAATATCAAGTCTAAGGCTATTAAATATACTTAGGAGAGAGTAGGATAGCGATTATCTACCTTAGGTCCAGACGAAAAGCTCGACGGTAAAGTCCGGTGATACCTCGAGTGGCAATGAAGAACTCTATTGCGAACAGAATCTTTGGGCTGCGATATCGGGTTCAAATCTCGTCCGTTCCCAGCGATTCTTGTGTCTAAAACGAAGCTCTCGAAGTGCTCTACAATGTTGAAGAAGAAGTTTAAGCCTAAAACGCACTCCAACAATGAGAAAAATGGAGATTTGTCCAAGGACGGTGAGCTGTCTGCAAAATGTGGCCGGAAGAATTTTACTGAACTTTGGATGGCTATAACTCACTCAAAACTTTATCAAATCAAACGAGACCAGTTGGGTTTGAAAGATAAGACAATTTTCTAACTTCTCAAACAAGAACCGCTTGAAAATATGATCTGTGGAAGAAATGGGCTTGTTTCCAAAATTGACAGTTTACGGGGAGGAAAAACAGGCAGGCATTCCAAAACATGTTGGATTTGATCCATTACTTTCAAAGAACTTATGTCCACGAAAAATCACACTCATACTAGTCACAAAGGATAGTAATCACTCCAAAAATCAGAACATTTGAAGTCCATATGATACCCTTAAAAATTCGTACAAAACAGTGGTCTGTAGAAAAACGAGTTAACACAAAACAGCCCAACCAAAACATTTTTTCATATTTTCTATATTTCGAATTAACTTCTAAAAGTTTTACACAACACAAAGAACATCCATGGGTAGCTTATATAAAAGTTTAGGAAATTTACCAGTTTTGGAACAATATCAAATAAATCGGCCAAAACAGGGTTTGCAGGAAAAACGGATAAAACTTGACAGCCCGACTTTGAAAAATCACCATAAATCGAGTTCTTAATATTTTGGAGTGATTCTAGTGTCGAAAGTTTCGTATTGAAATTACCTTCAAAGATCTAGAAGAGACCAAAATCCAATTCGTACTTGAAAGATGAGAAAACAGGAAAATACACAGGTTACACAAATCTGTCCCAGAACAGATTTCCAGATTACATACCTGGTTTTCAAAAATTCATAACAAATCGAATACTCCATGGATTTGAGTGATTCCAGCGGCAAAAGAAAGAGCTATGAGTGTACTTTAAATCATAAGAAGGAATCAAAACCTTATTAATAGTTTATGAAGGCGAAACTGACCAAAAACAGTAACCCAGTTTTCTATACGAAATCTGCCGTATATACCAACATAAATACACGAATATTTGTGATTAAAATTGACAAAAATGAGGGAGGTGAGAGCTATACTTGCAGAGATGAAGTTGGGGGTGGAGATGGTGGTCGGGAGTGGCGGTGGAGGTAGCCGGACGGCGGCAGCTGGCGGTCTCTCTCTTTTCTCTCTTCTTCTTTCCTTCTTCCTTCTTCTTTCTCTTTTCTTTCTTCTTCTCTTTTCTTTCCCAGACAAAAGAGGGTCAAGGGGACAAGGCACATGGGAGGAAGAGAGGGACACATGGGAAGAAGGGAGGGGCGGCAGGCGTGGGGGACAGGCGTGGGGTGGGGCGCGAAGCACGACGTGCAGTACAATTTACTCCGAGCAGTGTTCTAACTGTCCGGGTTTCGATTTCAGAAAAATACCAAAATATTCGTACTGACTTAGAAAATCGAGGGCGACGTCACCGTGTGCTCAGAATCGTTTGGAAAAATCTTGAAAGTAGAACACGCATTACGATGCGCTCGCCAGGTGAGCGTATCTGGTCGACTCGGGTCCCACAACTGTAGTAGTCGTGCTAGTGTCATCTGCGTAGCTCAAAATCATCATCCGCATTACGCACATTATTCTGGCCGTTCGTCCGGGCTCACTGGTGCCAAGTCGGTTGAAATTATTCTGTGCGCCTCGAGCGCCAACTCGTCTAAGGGAAATAAAATAAATAAATAACTAAATAAATAAATAAATAAGAGACCCGCAAATGGTCAACTAAAGTCAAAGTTGGGTAAAATTAAATTAGGAAAATTAATATATACAAATATCACAAATTTTATTTTTTGAAAATTTGGGATATTACATTTTTGGTCGCCGAAAGTGATCGGCCAAAGGTGGGGTGGTGTTTTGCCGGAGGTGGGATGGAGATTTTTTTGAATTTTATGTTCGAAATTAGAATTTTTAAAAATTAGTAACATCTCACTAATTTTTTTTGTCTTTATGTTCGATTGCAAAAGTTCCTTGTCATTCCCTTTAAAAATGTCAAATATTTTTTGTTTTTATGTTCGATTGCAAAAGTTTCTTGTTCTTTCTTTTAAAAATGTCAAATGTTTTGGATTTTTGACTAAGTGGCCCTATTGTTAACATCTAATATAGCTTAAATATATTTATGTATTTATTATGTATTATTCTAGTTACAATAAAATTAATTCATTTTGTTTATTAGAATTAATAAACCGGGGGCAATTCAATCATTTGCCTTCTTGTACTATCATATCCACTCTCTAAATTCCCCTTTCACAAAAAATCATCCAAACACCTCATATACAAATCCAACCTTATTATAAATCCACTCAAATCAAATCCGTCATCCAAACGAACTATAAGGAGCTCAGCAAACACGGCTTACAAAATTTATTGCTTTTGAAGAATTCGTCTGCCAACCACAAGAAATATTGGCTGTTTTTTGTTAGATAGTTTAGTTTAGTTTGATGATGTCAGTAGGTGTAATGAGTGGAGAGAAATAGAGAGAGAAATGAGAGAAATGATGATGTTATCAAAACTAAAACTAAAACTAAACAGAGAAACGAATAAGACCATTAAACGTTGGTCTTATGAATGGCCAGTGGACTTCCAAAAAGGAAAAACATATGTACGTACTACTTGTGATGGAAAAACAAATTCCATTGCCAACGGCAATATGCATACTACAGCGAAAGACAATAAGAGATACAACGAAGATGATCTGTTTCAAATATTTAACTACTTGGAGATAAAAATATAATCCCGTCCCTAATATTTAGTCCCAAAAAACACTTTTTGTTGTCTTAAATTTTTTGTCCCAATTCAACACTAAGAGGGCATTAGGTAATGAAATTACACTTTTACCCCCTTTTTTTAGAGTAGGTATGTGTAATGATTATTTTTTGAACTGTAGGGGAAAAAATGTATGACAAAATGACAAATGTAATGATTATGTTCCCTGTTTCCTTTAGTTAGTTGAAATTCATAAAATGGACTAGTAAATTAAGACAGATGGAGTATATTCTTAACTACTCTTCTTCCAAAAACAATACTAGTGATATATACTGGACTACATGGAATAATAGTGGATTTGTTCGAATTTCAATTCACACTCATTATAATTTGATACATCAATATGAATTAATAACATCAAAAGAAATCTATTGGAGTTTATGAACCCTAAAAGAGCAACAATTGAAGAAACCGTAATGTTCAGGTTCAAGGTGTTGAAAATGAGGGGAATTTTATTCATATTATTTGGGCACTTTAAGCAAAAAAAAATTTTAAAAAAATGTGAGACCCAATAACTTTTTGAGGTGGGGTTGAATGGGTTTACATACTCCTAAGGGATTAAACAATTGAAAGAGAACAAAATTTATTAAAGAATGAATAAGAAATTACTGTCTAATGAAATGGGCATGATTTTTTTTTTTTTTTTTGCCAATCGATAACAATCTCATTGATCACTTCATCTGAAAAACATCCAAAGACGCCTCCCTACAAACCCAGTTCGGGACATTCCCTTGCCAAGTTGTCGAAGACTCTAAAGATAGGGCATGAAATGGGCATGATTGCCAGAATTAATTTGGTGCAACAAATTAATTTGTGAATTCAATTTCATGAATTGAATAGTAAATTCAATTTTATAGCTGTTGTGAATTCATCCATGCAAATTAATTTTGTTGTTACAAAATTCAATTTTGTATTGATTTCAATATTGAATTTTGAGACTCCTCTTAAATACTATAAATTGGCTTCTCCTCTTTTTTTTTTTTTTCCCAACATACTAGCAAACAATTCTCCTATCTTCTTGTACATTTGAGTTGTTCTTGTTTATGTATTAGAGAGTACTACAGAGTTTTGTTCGCTAAACAATTTCGACAAGGTGCAGCCGCTATTATACAACCATCTTATCCTTGAAAACACGCGCCGATGACTCTCAAGCATCCTCTAGTGGGCGGCGATTTTGTTCTAAGGAGACTGTGAAACACGAGATTCGGTTTGAATTTGTTTACTTATTTCAATAATTTGTACTTGTTCATTTATTTGTTTTGTAATCCCAATCATGTATCCATAATTTGTGTTTGTTATTTTTTTCTGTTATTTATAAAAATCTCAGAATTTGTTTTTCCGCAATATTGTTCCTACACAAGAAATTCAACCACACAAAGTGCACAACCTCACAATAGATAGGTGGCTCACACACATTGCACTAAATGATGTATGTGGGCTCTCTATCTATTACGATTACGTACGTGCACGCGTTAGTATAAAATTTTTATGTGCATCTTTAATAATATTGTTGTAACCAAATTTCTTGCAGGCGGAGAGTCATTGCAATTTTTGACGAGGAGGAAAACGTATGATTTTTCGAGAGCAAAACTGCTATGCGCAAGGAAGCTTACATCAAATCATACACAAAATGTGAGTGCTTTTTTTATAAACGTGTTTGCAAAAACCGACTTCGTGTTCTCACATTACTCACATTTTGTGTATGCAGGGGCGCCCAATGACCTAGGCCCAAGAGGCCTAGGCCTAGGGCATCCCAAAAATATAAAATTTCCAGGGCACTCCCATAATTTTTGATATTAGGATAGAGTAGGGTCTTTTTGGCCCGATAAAAAAATATATATAAAAGGCTCAATAATAATAATGATTATTTGATTACCGAATCTTGTTCTAACACTTTTTTGAAAGTGTTTTACGTGTTTATTTGTCAAAAAAATATTGTAGTGTAAGAATTTAGAGCTGCCATATATTGAACATGCGTCAAAGACAACTAAAGGAGATTTCTATGCTACTGGAACCAAAGCATTTTTAAGATTCAGTATGGACTAAAATAGTTATATAGACAAATTATTCCACATTCACTACGCCAAATTTCACTATTAGCGGCATTTTGATAAATGCCGGAAAAGCCACCACAAATGCCGGAAAAGGGCATTACCGGCATTTTTTAAGCATTACCGGCATTTATTACATATGCCGTCTATACACGTGTCGTTTATACTAACAAATGCTGGGAAAAGTCGTTACAAATGCCGGAAAAAAGTCGATTATTTTATTAGGGGAAAAAATGCCACGTGGCACCCATGTGGGGGCCACGTGGCAGCCGCTTGGTGCTCGCATGGCACCCACGTGGCGCCCCGCGTGGCGCACACGTGGCAAGCAAAATTGGGGACACATTGCTCGCCCTAGGAATTGAACACGTGACCTTCACCCCCTCGCGCGCGCGCACTACCAACTGTGCTAGCGCACATTTGGTTCTTAAAGGTCAAACAAAAATATTTATAGTGTAAAATAAAGAATTTTCAGAAATTTAACTATTACCGGCATTTTTTGGACAAATGCCGGGAATAGTACTTTTTCTGGCACTTTTTTCCCGGCATTTCAACAAATGCCGGGAAAAGTGACTTTTTCTGGCATTTGTTGAAATGCCGGGAAAAGTCACTTTTCCCGACATTTATTGAAATGCCGGGGAAAAAAATGCCGGGAATGGCCCATTTTCTTGTAGTGATTGTTGTTTAGTTGTAAAACTATATAGGGCACCACATGAAGATTGGTTCTAGGGCACCCAAATACCTTGGGCTGGCCCTGTGTATATTGTTCGGTCTAAGTTTTCTTGCGCATAACATTGTTTTTTGGAGAGAGAGAGAGAGAGAGAGGACTTTCTGAAGGTAAATAAAAGGGAAAACATGATTTAAATGTAAAGAAGGACAAAACGGTGAAGACTGAAGAGGATGGTTGAACAATTTAGAGCTCACATGTGGTCTCTATGGTTAATTACCCATGCTTTGGCAAAAAAACGCAGAATTGGTTTTTTGGTTTTGTCTTTATTTATTTATTTATTTATTTTGCATTTGTTAGTTTTGTGTCAAGTTTTTATGGTTTATGGATTCGTCTTGACGAGGCGAATCCAAAGGATATAAAATTATGGTCAACCCAATTTTTTTTAATAAAGCCGAAAATAAACCAAATTAAGCCAGTTTATTGGTTTAATTTCGGCTTTATTCAAAAAAATATATATATATAGTTTCGACCATAAT
Source organism: Vaccinium darrowii (assembly GCA_020921065.1). Taxonomy (NCBI): domain Eukaryota; kingdom Viridiplantae; phylum Streptophyta; class Magnoliopsida; order Ericales; family Ericaceae; genus Vaccinium; species Vaccinium darrowii. The sequence continues at coordinate 21,946,763 of CM037160.1, read as the reverse complement.
TTTATATTCTTTGGATTCGTTTCGCCGAGCTGAATCCATAAACCATGAAATTTGACGCAAAATTAAGGAATGTAAAAAAAAAAAAATTGGATAAAGACAAAACGAAAAAACCAATAAAATTAAATTTTACTTTTTTCCCAAAGCACCACCACCACCACCACCATGTTGCCATTGGATAATCATTATTTAGGCGAGGCGAATCCATAAATCTCGAAAACTTGACGCAAAATTAAGAAATGTGAAAAAAAAATTGAATAAAGACAAAACGAAAAAACAAAAAAGACTAAATTTTACTTTTTTCCCAAAGCACCACCACCATGTTGTCTTGGGATAATCATTATTTCACTCAATGGCGGCCTCTTTCGTCTAGAAAATTCCGGGATTAATACCTTTAGGCAGTGGCGGCTCCAGGAATTCTCGCTAGGGTGTTCAGAAACTCTACTACGGTCCTTGAGAATCAATAACTGTACATAAAAAAAAATCTACTAATATCAACATTGCCACCCAAAAACAACAAAATATTTAGCATATCACAATTGCACTTGACAATTTTTCATATTCTGAAACCATTGCATAATAGCATCATTATCAATGGTGTCAAATACATCACTCTCAATATGAGTAATAAGCAATCGTTCATTGGTATTGGGTGTTCAAACTTTTCGGGTAGGGTGTTCAAATATTTTGGTTAGGGTGTTCAAAATGACAAAAAAATTATAAAATAAAATTTTTTTCATGTATTTCCAAATAAAATAAAATTCCAGGGTGTTCGGGTGACCACCTTACGCCCCAAGTGGAGCCGCCTCTGCCTTTAGGGCCCGATTGGATGCATGATAAGTTTTAGTAGAATTAAATAGTAAGAGAGGATAAGATAATAAGGGGTATTATTTAGTAAGGGCGGATCCACATTGATGTGACATTTATGTAGGGGGAATCAAATAGTACATGGTTTGGACAAATTTGTGATAAAGAGGGATAAAATTGGGTGGATGATGTAAAAACTTGGAAAATGACTTATTTGCCCTTGTGCATGGGTAATATTAGATATTACGATTAAATAAATACATAAATACAAGACTAATTAAATTAATTATACTTTTCAATAAATATAATATAATAATTCCTTTTATTAATTATATCTAAAAAAAATATTTAGTTATTATTATTTTAATTATTCATTTTAATAATGTTGCGTACCACCTAATTTTTTGCTGTCTTTTTTTTTCTTTCTAATTATGCGTTTTTTACTTATAATAATTAATTAGTAATTTTTATGTTATTCCCCAACAATGTCAAATTCTAAAGTATTAATTTTTTTTTTTGGTATCAAATTAAGGATCTCAATTAGTAGTTTAATTTGGTGCCAAGAAAAAATTTAATGTAAAAGTACTTTATTTTTTGATCTGAAGGATATTGCAAAGCAAGCGAACAATGTCAAATTCTTAAAGTATAAAATTTTTCAAACTTTTTTGTATCGAATTAAATATTTCAATTAATAGTTTAATATGGTGCACAAAATATATATATATATATATATATATATATATATATATATATATATATATATATATATATATATATATTTTGTGCAAATGTACTTTATTTTTTAATTCTAAGGAAACCGCAAGGGCTCGTCAAACATTTAAATTGAAATTCGGTTTCCTTCAAAATCAGTCAACAAATCGTAGGGGTAACCAAGGGGGATAAGGGAGAGTAGTGGAGTAATTTTACTAGGGATATTGAGGAGTACTAAACAGTAACACCCCTCTCCCCTGTTATTAATTAATACCCCTCTAGGGATATTAATTTGGGAGGGGTATAACTCATACCTCTCGCCAAAAAATTGCCAAACTATTCACTAATGTGTGAGACTGAGATAAGGGAAGGAGGTATAACTTATACCCTCATCTAAACCCATAGCCAATCGGCCCTTAGAGGACGTTCCTAACATTTTCTTGTGAACAAAATTATAGGAATATTAAATTTGTATTTCTACAGGGGAACCGACATAAATGTTTAATTGTGAATGAAAGTGAGGCACACGACCAATAGTTTATCCTTGCACTTGGTAACTACTAGACTAGACTAGATGGATAGAAAAGAGAGAAAAAGGACCAGTTACATATCATGTGCGTTGGCTTTTGGTAACAGTTGGATTTGGGTGTCTTATTTTGATTTCAACTAATCATTATCCAACAACTCTCTAACAAACGACTTTCAAAATTACCGCGAGTATTAGACCCGGTGTCCTAAATTTTTTGTTTCTCTTTAGACAGTTTTTCTTTTCGTGTTTGTTAGTTTTGCCAAATTTTTATGTCTTACTGTTTTTTCTCGACGAGACTAATCGAAAAACTAAAAAATTATGTCCGAAATTAGAAATTTTAAATAAAAGTCCAAGAAAAAGTTAAACAATTCTCGATATTTATTTATTTTTTTTTTCATTTTTGGCTTTTTCTTGAATTATATAAATAAAAAAAGTATCTTGGTCATAATTTTTCACTTTTTGGATTTCGGTCTAAGATAAATAAATAATCTATGAAAATTTGGAGCAAAATTAACAAATACGATTTAAAAAATTAAAAACAACAAAAATAGACCAAAAAAGTCAAGGGACTATTTTAGAAAAACTGAGACTGTCATACCGTCACACACAATTGCCACCGCAAGAGCATCCCTAACCGTAAGAGCATCCCTAACCCATATTCATATTTTAATTTTCAGGGGAAAATTTGTAATTTATGCCCTATTTCTTTCTACTTTTTGTACTTTTCGAGGGAGCCATAGAGAACTTATGGTCAATTTTAGAGATTTGATCTTTAAATTTACTTTTGGGTCTCTCCATGAAGACCCTACCCCAATTTAGAGACCCAGAATGATGGTCCCTCCGAAATTCCCCCATAATGTATAAAAAATAAAGACCCGATCCTCATTTTGGAGACTGAGGATGATGGTCTCTCCGAAATTCTCTCATAACACATAAAAATTACTAAAGAAATAAGGGATAATTATAAGATTTAAAAAAAAAAAATTAAAGATATGAAGATAGATTGGCCTATTGGAGTAGGGATGGCAATTTCCCCAAATCCGACGGATACCGGCCCCACCCCCGGCTATTTGGAGGCGGATATTATTCAATTTTTCATCCAATAGTAATGGGTATGGTAGAATTTAAAGAATCCCCGGTTGAAAATGGAGCGGGTATGATTTTGTGATATCCGTCTCCAAATACCCGTACCTGCCCCGTTTCAAATTGTATACATATTTTTATGAATGTATGTATATATGCAAGCATATAGTAGTATATAAATGTATACATATGTGTGTATATATATAAGTATGCATATTGGTATAATTTATGTATATTGTTCCGAATTAAAATTATATATGGTTAAGTGTTAAAACAAGTTTAATAATGGTAGTTTTTAAAATTGTATATAATCTTGGTAGACTATTATTTCTTTGCAACTTTTTATTCTATTTTGTTTTAAATGGTTGTTTTTGTTAGTATATGACACATAAATTATATCTTTCTTTTTTTTTCCAACTAGTTTGGATATGGATTTACCCGAATATACCTGATCTCCAATGGGAGGTGGGTATGGTGGATTGTCCATTATCCCTTTTGAGTATGGAGGTGGGGATGGGGAAGAACTTTCCAATTGAGGATCGGGGGTAGAATATGGTCCCCCCGATCCATACCCTACCCGTTGCCATCCCTATATTGGAGATACTCTAAAGAGTCGCCACAAAATGGCAGTGATTCCATGCTTTTCATTCGCATGTGATTCCAAAACTCAGAACTCCCTTCACTTTACCAGTTTGACCAGTTTTGGACTCGGGGAAGGAACCCTCCTACACTACTTTTACAGTGTATATAATCCTATTTTTTACGTGATGGCTTTTACAGATAACTATGTGGTGTTGTGAATAATACTTTCTTGCGAATATATTAGCCAATGTGTATATAAGGGTGCAAACCAGCTGGGCCGATCATTATGAGATCTGCTTTAGCAAAAAAATATAAAATGGTTTTCTTGTTTATTTATTTTGTCTTTATTCAATTTTTTTTTCATTTGTTAGTTTCGCATCGAGTTTTTATAGATTATTGATTTATTTATTTATTTTTTTTTTGATAAATTAGCTTGAAATTAAAAGAGGTTAAGCGAATGTACAACCTACAAGGGGCATACCCCAGGAAGGACAAAATGAAAAAAAAGGAAAAAGAAACAAACATGCGTGGTCCCCGGCACAACCCGCCGGGGTGGGAAAATAAGGAGTACCGGCACATCCCGCGCGGCATAAGAATAACTAAGCGAAGGTATGGTAATAATATGCATAAAGCAGTAGACATAAATCTGTTAAACTGGGCAGAAAACCCACAAAAATCCGAAATGAAGTTAACAAATTGAGTCCCATTTGACCGATTAGTCTTCCAGCATATCGCTTTGTTTCTGTCGAATACCTCCATTGATGGAGTTTCAAATACACCCACTCCATTGATGAACTCTCAACCCCCTCCCTTTTTGCAACTCAAGGCTCAGGTTTCAGGTTTACAGATTTCTGATTTGCATGCATCTCTGGTTCAGTACAAGGGCTGTTGTACTGATCATCACTTGGGCTGTTGTACAAGGGCTGTTGTACAATGTGCTTGAGTGATGTTAGAGGTTCTTGGTAATGAATCTGCAGGAACCCAACCTGCGCTATGAACACCTCTGATAGCTCGACCGGAAGAAACATCCACCCCACAATTTTCATCAAACCAGACCAAACGGAGATTGCCCCCACCGCCGGACTCTCAGTCACTTAGCGAGAATGGCTGGATTGAATATTTATGGGGGTAGAACACCTTCGAATCAAACAGGAGGCACATCAATTGCAAGATGAGAGGGCTGCTGTAGAACATCTCTGGTGTGGCGTGTATGTTGTAGGGACTGAATCACCTGGATAACCCAGACCGAGACAAATACTTCCCCAGAAATCTGAGCTTCATCACAAATGCCATTACAACCCAGAATTCCATACATCACCCTTCAACCCAGAACGCGGGTCTCCGTAACAGTGGTTGAGACCCCCTTTGCTGCAGACCTCTATATCAGTTTGATGAGGTCGAAGAAACGAGCTGACCCATCTGTGCTGTATAAGAGAGGACTGCCTAGATCTGGTTTATACGCACTTTGTGGCCGAACTATAGGGCCAGTCAGCCGAACCATTGCCATCGATTGAAGCAGATAGGTGAGAATCAGACCGCCTCAATGCCTCTGAATACCTCGTGAAGCCGCAGATCCCCTTTTGGATTTTGGGCTTTCCATTTCTTGTCCTCTCGGGAGAGAGATGATCACACCCCTTGAGAACGAGATCCCCTTTGTTGACTCGTTTGTATGAACCAGATGGATTACGGTGGTCAAGAACAGACCTCTTTGTGAATGAACTCTTCTTAGATCCTCTTTGGATGAAGACCTAGATTTCTTCATCGTCGCTTTCACCACACCCGCCGAAACCTGTGCCGACAAGAGTTGATGATGAAGTATTGAATGAACCAAGTAGAGGAGATCGAGACGCTATTGGGTTGCTGTGGTTCAGATCCCCTTTTGAGCTTCTCAGATCCCCTTTGTGATATGCTGTGCGATTGATTTTCTTGGATCCCCCTTTCTGACCGCTGAAGGTAGAATCGGTGGAACACAAGGTAGAAGATAGGAACGCCCAAGAATCAAGAAGATCTAGGACGAGATATAAAAATTTGGTAGAGATAACACAGGGGAGTGCATTCTCTCTCATGTAGAGAGAGAAGCTCTCATCCCTAAAGAGGATGTTTTATTGTCTTCTAAGCTTTTCTGCCCTATTTTATTGATTTATTTCGACAAGAGGAATCTAAAAAGTACTATAAAATTATTGGCACAATTAATTTTTTTTAATAAACCCAAAATTAATTCAATAAACTGGTCTATTTTTTAGTTTATTTAAAAAATAGTTTTGACTATAATTTTATACTTTTTGAATTTCACAAATCAATAATTTACAAAAAATTAACGCAAAAGTAACAAATGTAAAAAAAAAAAATTGAATATAGACAAACAGATAAACTTAAAAACCAGTTTATTGATTTTTTGCCAAAGCAGACCTAATGTTCGAGCTCGGCTCGTTCACCAATGAGCATAAAACTCACAATTGAGCTCATTTTGTTTGTAAACGAACTCAAATCAACCGAGCCCGATAAATTACCCAACGAATCTCTATAAACGAGTCGAGCTCAGTTAATTTATTAAATAAGCCTCTATAAATTGTGTCGAGCCTATACAAATAAGTCAAAATTTAGAATGTCGAGATTGGCTGATTTATTACATTAGCCTAAAACTCGAACTCCAGTTCAATTCGATTATTAAACGAGTTGAGCGAAGTCATTTCCTTAATTAGCCGAGCCTCCATCTGCTAGCTTGGTTTGTTTGCCATCTCAATCTTATACAAATCAATTTCTAACTGCTAGTAATCCAAAATAAAAAAATTCTAACTGAAAACAAAACATATTTACGGAGTACGTTGGGGCACCACTGAATAAAATTGCTCAGCACTCACCGTCTTGCTACATGTTCTCGGGTTTCCAAGTAGAGAGAGAGAGAGGAGTCCAGACACATCGCTCTCTACAGCTACAGCTACAGCTACAAGCAATGCATAATTGCGACTGAAAATGCTTGTGATGTACGAAACAGGATAACTTTAAAGAGATGGATTACGAAAGGATCCAAAAGAGAAGCCATCATGTGGGGGTTGGTACCCAGTTATTAATTTCAGTTTAACAAAACCATCTCTCTCCCATTCCATTTTCATTTCGTTTTGCGTCTAATTTGGGTCTCGTTTCTTCACTTTCTCTTGCCCCAATGCGCTACTAAGGACATTTCGTTTTCCAATTTTCCTACTGCCGTTTGGAATATTATTTGCTTGCGAAGATTCCACTTTTTGATCTGTCAAATCTCGCTTCCGAGAAAATCCGCAGCAAATCGCTTTCGCTTTCTGGTGAATCGAGAGTGATTTTGATAATTTGTTTTGTCATTGTTACTATTAAACAGGGAAGTGGAGGATTATCTCCTAGGAAATTGAGGAGTATGCTTATGGGAGTAGAGAAGAAGAAAAAAGAAGAAGAAGAAGAAGTGGAGCCCACCTATTCCTTGAGATCTCAAGCTTCCGAGATCGATGACTCTGGTAATTGTTCAAATTTTATGAATGTACGAGTATGTATGTAAGAGTATGTGAGTACATTTACGCAACTTATGCTGTATTGATCCTTTTTTGTTTAGTTTATGCGGGGATATTAAGTAAATGCTGTATTCTGATTGGTTTATACGAAACTACGTGGTTTGACATTTTTGTTGGGGCAATACATATTTTCAATTGGAAGTTTCATATGACGTAGTTGTGTGGGAAGAAGATACTTTGTTGCGTTAGCAAAGATGGTTTTTGAAAACCCAATTTAGGAACGAAAATGAGTTTTTTCATTTCCTTTTCTAGAGTTCTTGCTGTCCAAGAAGTGGGAGTCCTAGACCCTGTTTGTTTGATGGAAATGATTTGGCCATTTGCAAGACAACATTGTCTTCATGTCTTAAGACTGAGTTTGAATTATTCCAAGAAAAAGAAGTATTGCAAATTTTTGTTGGATCTAAGGCAGTCTCGTTATTGTTATATTCATTCTTGTTGTTGCTGTTGAATTTTTTGGATGCTTATCTTATATGCCGAAGCATTACGGAAAAAAAACTTAGATTGTTGTATGTAATGTGGGCTTAATTAGGTGGTAGCTGTTCTGACAATTGCAAAGATGTGGATGTTGTAAGCGTACAACCCGAATGCTTGGGATCCACCACAACTGACTCATTTCCCACGGAGATGGTTTACGATCATAGACTGAAGGATCATTCTTCCATGAACTCAAGAAACAAGTATCAAGATGACAGTTGTCTAGATTACGATAGTGGGCATGATAATATGAGTGCATCTTCATCAGTCTTCGAGTTTCAAAAGGCGGACCGGGCCTCACAAAGAGTGCCCCTCGCACCTTTCTCGAAACCAGCACCATCAAAATGGGATGATGCCCAAAAATGGATAGCAAGTCCAACATCGAACCGGCCAAAGAGTGGGCACCCTCAGGGGCATTTGCGGAAAGCAAGTATTTTTGGAAATGGAAGACTGCAACCATCCGTGAAACTTGTAGCAGAGGTTCCAGAAAATTCATTGGTTCCATTTGAAGAGCCAGATACGAAAAGGATTGACTACAGCCAAGCCAAGAAGGAAAATGGCGGCAAGTTTGTTAGTTGGGAGGCTGATGCATATCCATTACCAGATTCCTATGCGAAGGCAGTGGTCATGGTTGAGGATTGTGTTGGAGAAACAGCAAGTAAGATCATGTTTGCATTGTTTGTGTTGTTTCATTAGGTACATACATTATCTGCTGAAAATACTTTTCAAATTTAGTATCAACCGTTGCTTCTTCGTCAATAAATGTTCTTATTTACTTCATCATCTTCTGGGTTGTGTTACAAGCATATGATATTAATCAACTCGGTTATTTTACTTTTCATTGGATTTCAGAATGTATTAAGACTGACTAGAAGTTCAGTATTCCTTGTTTTCATCTGGGGTGAGAAGAAAATTTCTGGCGAATGATGACTTAGTGTAATTATGAATTCATGTACCTCAATCTGTGCCATATTTGGAAATAATGGCCTCACATAATTGTTGTTGTTGCACCTCTCTGAGAAACCTAAAACCAAAAGAGACAGTTTTAGCTAGATATCCAAATGTTTTGGTTTGTCAAGTACATGCGCCAAAATTTTGATCATTTGGTTTTAGATACACTAGTATCACCTGAGGGTGCATTTGGGATAAGATATGACTGCTCCTGGCAGGAATTTCTAAAAGAGTTGTGAAACTTTGAAATTTCTGTTGTGTGTCCCTCAGTCCCATGGCTGTTGTGGGGCCATAATTGCACTCCATGTACACTGACCTTCCCTGGCTTCGATTAAGGTTTAGAAAATTGACTGGAAGACATTTCTGAAAGTGTCTATGCCAATGTACTTCTGAATGTTCAGTAGTACTTTCTAATGTTTTCCTGTTAGAGTTAATTCATCAAATGTTGATAGTTACACGACCTAAGCAGCATAGTGCTTTGCATAAAATCTTTGAAAAACTCATACATCCTTACCTTGGCCCTTTGATAATATCTTTCATTCTGGTCTTTTGCAGTTAATCTAAGCCGTCATGATTCCTCTGTATCTATGCATAGTGCAACAACATTTATTCCTCCGCCGTCAACAGCTAGGTCAGTTTCAATGAGGGATATGGGTACAGAAATGACTCCCATTGCTAGTCAAGAACCTTCCAGGAACGGAACTCCCATTAGGGCAACAACACCAATACGCAGTCCTACTTCTTCTCGGCCACCAACTCCTCAAAGAACTGCAGCATCTTCTTCTCCCACCGATCCTCCAGATGACCATGTGGATCTCAACAAAAACGAGTTGTCTGAAAAAGAACTACAGATGAAAACAAGGAGAGAAATAAAGGCTCTTGGAACTCAGCTGGGCAAACTGAATATTGCTGCTTGGGCTAGTAAAGAAGAGGAAAAGACCGTATCTACTTCGCTTAAAAATGTAGGAGTTGAACAAGCGGCTAAAAATGTCATTGAGACACGTGCAGCAGCTTGGGAGGAGGCAGAGAAAGCCAAGTATACAGCAAGGTTATTTTTGCTCACTTATGTATGCTTTCTAGACTAGGGCCATGGTTTCTGTTGTCATGAACATTGTATCTTTTCTTCTTGTCTTGCACTGCGGTCCCTCTGGTCTTCTTGTTGGGTAGGAGTTTCAACTCGTTTCAACCCCTTGATTATGTTTTTGTCTGAATGTGATGAGAAGTTGATTCAAAGGTAATGGATTCCAAAAGGAGGGCATAAATCCCATGTCCATGTCTCTTTAGGGACATTTTTTTTTTTAAAGCGAAGACAACCATCATACTTCCTGTGAAGAGCTTGACAAGAGGTTTAGAAGTATGATAATGCCTACACATGGGAGATGTCTGCAATTAGTTTTGAAGAAATTCTTAGTGTGTACTGCTTTATGTGTGGCACATTTAATTTTCCATGGATAACAAAATCACAATCACAATCGTGGTAATGTTGACATATTTCTATTTTGCATGCAATAATACACGAGGATTTACCTTAGTTTAGCAAAATGTGGTAGTTGTCGATGGATTTTATTTGCAGAGGGCTGGTCAACCACTATTTTTATGGGGATTCTATCTATTGCTGTAGGATTGAAGTTCATCCATTGTCTTGGCTTGGGTCCTCTGTGAATGACACTTTCAAATTGTGGCCTGAGATACTTATGCTTACTATCTTCAGGTTCAAACGTGAGGAGATCAAGATACAAGCATGGGAGAGCCATCAAAAAGCAAAGACGGAAGCCGAGATGAGGGAAATTGAGGTAAGGCTCACTTTTGGCATCGAAGATTCTATTTCTCATTGACATGCTGGCTTTATCTATTCATTTGAACCGCATAATCTTGCCAACAGGCCTGAAACGTTTGTCCTATTCTGGGCATTTATGCAGCTTTTCCTGGAAATCTTGTCATTCCCGAATCATTAGTGTAAAAAACATATGTTATTACTATGTGGGCTTCGTTGCTCACCAGTCCAGGAAACAGAGAAAACACCTCTTTAGATTACCCTTGAAGCCAAGATGAGCTGGTTCTAAAATCTTTGTTTTTTTGTGTTCAATATTTTTAGGGGACCTTTTATTTGTGCCTTTTTATTTTTCGTCTTTGTACTTCAGTCAGAAACAAGAAGGATTAAAATTTATGAAAGACGATTAGCCTAAGTATGATTGACCAACTACAAATGGATGCAACATGCATCATTTCCAGTGGTTCTCAATGTGCCCTTTACGGTTGAACTATAGTTTCAATCACAAAGCCCAAATTTCTATATGCATGTATACGAGTATCAAGGCTCACAACACTTGCTCCCATGCAACTTATTAAGTTTATGACCCACCACATTTGCACACAGCTCATCCTCTTATGCGATAAATTTATATAACCATGACATGGCACAAACCACTGCACGATGTACAGCTCAAACCACACGGCAGCCATCTGGACCCCTGATCCAGATGCATGGCCAAACTCTACACAATCAGGCCCAAAAGTAGGAAAAGAAAAGAAGCACTTCTCATATATCTATTGGGCTAGATAAATAGTTCACCGACCATTACCTTCAATGTAATGAATTTAGAAGGCTAACATTTACTATTATTAATATATGAAAGTCCATAAAGTAGCCAATATACAAATAAAATGACGTGCCAATTAAATGCCTTTTTTTTTGGTAACGTGATGAAAATTGATAAATGTTTATTAAAATTCGAAGAAAATAGTTGGGGTACTTTGGAGGACCTATATTCTATCATGACGATTCTCACAGAAAAGATATTTTGCTCCTAGGAGCAGAATATGTTTTGGGGTTGTTCTTGATCCAACAGTTCAAAGAACTTATGATGTTGGATAGCCCATGGAAACTTGCCTCTATATGAAATCTATTTGCTGCATCCCGCATTAGCAACGGGCTACCGATAACGATAATGCACATGGGTGGGTATGGTTTGGTACTTGTTTGTCAGTGCCTCTACTCGACTTTTGTTCAAGGGGTGCACAGTCTGGTTTAGTTTTTTGCTGAAGAAGAATGTTACTAGGGCTTGAATTCAAGCAAACACAACATCCCTTCTGGTGGGACAAGAGGTACTATGCCTCCGAGGAGCTGGTTCTCCTGGTCCGAAATGCATATACCAAAAACTAGAATGGTGCGGCTTGCTAGTTGCTGTCCTAATGGTTGAAGTTATTGGTATGTTTGAATAGAGGGGCTGTAATTGTGTTTAGCTGCTATTTGCTAGTCTGCCAGTTCCAGATGGTTCAGCTGTTCCTTATAAATTTTTTGGAAGAGTAATGCCTTTAGTACGAGTCAAGTAATGCCTTCAGTACGAGTCAAATAATGCCAGCTACGTTACTGTTATGTAGACACTGAAACTTGTTTCTGTACCCTATTTCCACTGGATTTGCTGTTACAGTGATGTTTCATATGCTTAAAAGATCCGATACCGAAAAATATGGAACATTTAGAATAATAACACATTCTTATTTATGAAATTGCAAGCGACACTGTGAATCAATGGTAGGCGTCTGGTTTGAAGCCTAAGACCGGTAGAACACTGCATCATTTTCCATGGAAATTTCTACCAAAAAATTCTGTTTGCAAGGCATTATCCCGTAAGAAACTAATTTGCATGGATGGTCAACCTCTGTTTGAACTTGTGATTACAGACCCGTGAAAATTGAAATTTATGTGTTCTTTCTAACTAATGCTTGTGGTTTTCAGGTAAAGGTGGAAAGGATGAGGGGACTTGCACACGATAAACTGATGAACAAGCTAGCAGCTGCGACACACAAGGCCGAAGAGAAGAGGGCAGCAGCTGAGGCCAAGAAAAACCGGCAAGCTGCTAAGACGGAGCAACAAGCAGAGTATATTCGCACAACGGGCCGTATTCCATCCTGGTTTCCATGCAGTTGTTGCTGCTTTTAAACCTCAAAAGCCACTCAGTTTCATGTATGCTCGAATCGCTTGAACTTGTGTTGCATAGATTCCTTTTTGTTTTTTGCCTCTACATTGACCGTGTGGAAACTTATGAGAATGGTATAGTTATAATGAAAGCTTTTGCACTTTGGCATCACTACCAAGTTCCCTCTTGTTACCCAAATAATCCTAATTTTCTTAAAATATTCGAACTAATGATTTGCGTATTAATACTCAAAAGACCAAAAAAAAGTTGCTCAATAATTTTCTTAAATTTTCGAAATAATGATTTGCGTATTAATAATATCCTTTTTTTTTTTTTTTACGTTAACAAAAGCTTATATTGATAGTCTTGAAAAATATATTAGCCATTGCCGCCAGTTAAAAATGTCTGTAAGTTTGTATGATAATCCTTTATTGTAGTGCATCATTTTATAACAAATCGTAACATTAATTAGTTTACCTTTTCGGTGGGTTTTTTTTTTGGTGAATACATTATTGTCTAGTCGTTAAGACATTTGTCTTGTTCCACTAACTCGGCTTTTTACCTTTTTTCGTTGATGTATTTGAGGAGAATGACTTGCTAGAAGGCGGTGAAGAGCCAAAATGCAAGTTAGTGAAACAAGAACTTAGTAACTTAGATTATTGGCGGCTTGTAACATGTTTAGGTAATAAAAAAATTGCATGATTTTGTCTGTAATATAATAAAAAAAAGAAAATGCTAAAATAAACCTAGTGGGCTTATGTTAATATTTAAAAAATGTGTTGAAATGTGTGAAAAATGTATATAAAAGCATGTGTTAAATATATTGAAAAGTGTAAAAAGTGCACTGAAGAGCAAGAACATGTTTTTTTTCCCCCCTTTACTTATTGTGAGCCCAGTAACAAGACCCATAACAAAAAAGGTACTGTAATTTGCTAGTATTTGTTTACAAATATGAAACGATAAACCTATGGGTACCGAAACCCAATGTACATAAATTGTACTAATCGGCATGCGGGACTTACTTTTAGGTCCCACACGAATGATTCGAATCGTTCAATAATTTTAAAATAATTTTGTGTGTCCCTGCAAAAAATCAGCTCAATTGGATATGCGTAAGTGCTTCATCCAAATTTCAAGCTTTTCATTCAAAACTTAGGATCCTGAATTTTGAATGAAAAACTTAAAGTTTTGATGAAGCAATTACACATATCCAATTGAGCTGATTTTTTGAAAGGGACACTCGGAAAATTACTTTAAAATTATTGAACGGTTCGGATCATTTGTGCGAAACCCAAAAGTGGGGCCCGCAAGCCGATTAGTACAATTTTGGTACACTACCCTTCGGTACCGTAGCATCGTCCAATATGGACCCAACTACCCGTACAGAACAAAATACACAAAAAAAATGTACCGATTGTGTTTGGGGACCCACTTTTGAGTCCCATGCGAGTGATCCGAAACCGTTCATTATTCTCAGAACATTTTTCCGAGGGGCCCCACAAAATTACAGCTCAATTGGACAGTTAAAAGTGCTCAAACCAAAGTCCCACCGGATATTTGTGGGGCCCCTCGGAAAAATGTTCTGAGAATAATGAACGGTTTTCGGATCACTCGTGTGGGACCCAAAACTCCAAAAGTGGGTCCCTGAACACGCTCTTTACATTTTCTGGACATTCTTATCTGTACCCATATGTTTACCGATTATCATATGCTAATTTTCAAAAGATAAATGCTTGCGGATTTCATTCGACGTTCTGGGTGAAAAAAATACAAATGAAAAGTCTACAGATAAAAACGTTTCCCATTAAAATTAACAAAATTTGCCTATATAAAAACAGTTCACATATTTTAAATATTTTTTTGCTTTTTGATACCCATCGATGTTCAAAAAAGGTAATTTTTTTATTTATTTTAATGAATGCTATTCTCAATAAGATCTATAAAACTTGCGATTCATATCAACGAGATACTAAGCACACGATCGTTTATTTTTTATAAAAAAAACATTAAGTATTTAAAATCTTAAATTTTGAACAAGAAATTAGAAGGTTAGATCTATTGCTTAGAATTATTTGATTCTGATGATAATTTACAAAACCACTTAAATACTACTCGTAATTATTTTAAAACCATTAGATGGTTCAGATTATTTGTTTATGAGAGACTCCAAAGTGAGCCACACACAATCATCTATACTATACCATACCCTACGAAAGAGAAGTAAAAGGAAAGGGAGTTATTGCCTAACTTGGCCCCAAAACAACACTGCGGCTCGTTTGGATGGGGTGTTAGAAGGGGGCATAAATATGGAGGGTGTTATTTATGCCCGGACTCACACATATGGAATGGTTTGCCAACAAAAAGTGCAGGGGTGTTATTTATCACCTGGACTAAATATCACCCCTGCAGGGGTGTTATTTATGGACAGCCCAGGGGGTGTCCATATTTAACACCCCCTAATATCCCCTGTCAAAATTACCAAAATAACACCCCTCTCCTCTCCCTCCTGAGCCCATTTTTGAAGGAATGTCATGGAGAAAATGCAAACTGGGTATTGATTGTATTTTTTGACAACGAATATATACATTGTTGCCTATTTTTTTAGTAGCATGTAGCCAACAAGTGACAAAGATCCTATGGTAGTTGTATTTATGTTTACATATTATTATTATTTTTTTGCGAACGTAAAATGTGTATCGTGTATAAATGTAATTCGAGAAAGTGCTTGCAACTAATTTTATAGGGGAAAAGTGTATGAACTCATGTGACAAACAAACAATGCCACGGTTCTGTTGACATTCAATTCTCTGCATAATGACTATGTGTAAATTTTTTTGACTGTGTAAATGGAAAGTCAAATTATGACACTTAGTTTTGCCCATTTTTTTATTTAGTATATGGGGTGTTGGGATATAATAAAAAATTTGAGAAATGAATTGTATATGGAAATTACAATTAATTTTAACAAATACCTTGCCAAATTAAAAAAAAAAAAAAACGTTGTCATATATAACAAGTTTTCTAAAAAATTATTTTTTAAATTTTTTTTTGCAATTAGTTATTATAGTTTATTTGTTGACAAAGGTAATAAATTAATAAATTTTGTATTTGATTAAGTAACAAACGCATGAATTGTAATATGGGCACGCACAAGGTCAATTTGGTCTTTTGACAATTTTTTATATCCTTATACCCCCATTTAAACTACCATCCAAACTAAGTACTACTATTTATTCTCCCCATATTACCAAAATCATCCAAACCAAGTATTACTTAATCCCCCCTCTATAAATGTCACATTATTGTGGGACCACTCTCCTTATTTATTACCCCCTACTATCTTATACCCCTTCCATATATAATACCCCGAAAATTAATCCGGCATCCAATCGGGCCGCAGGGCGTTGCATATTTGAAGGGAGCCCATTTGAGAGCATCTCCTATGAAGTTCGATTTTTTTTTATTTATTGGATGTTACGTATTATGTCTAAATTTTCTTCTTTTTTTTAAATTTTTTTTTATACTACTACTTTGAGGGTGTTTGAGAGGTTTTTTTTTTGCATTTACATTTTCAACTTTTTCACTTTTGGGTGTCTGGGAGAGTTGAGGCAAAACACATTCTACCAAAATGCATTTTTAATTTTGATGAAAGGAGAGCAAAAGCCAAAAAAGAGCTCAAGAGGTCCTTTTCCCATTCTCCTTTTTGCCTTCTAATTTTCCCTCTCAACCAAAAAAAACCCAAATGTCCTTCCTTTTAAAACAAACCCACCAGATAGAGTTTTAATTAACATTGTAAATTAGTCATTAATTACATAACAATACGAACGTAACTGTAGTCTATTTTTTTAGGATTAGTCTTGCTTCGTAGTCTTTTTTTCTTTCTTTCTTTGTCACAAGGATAAAAAAAAAAAAACTGCCTTTGTAGGATTTTAGTTAAGTAATTGTTATTGTAACTTAATCTTTTTTTTTGGGCCTTTAGTTGGTTGCCAATTTTTATTCTTCCTAATTATCCAAAATAATTTGTATACTGGAGACTTTTAAATAAGGGACACATCAATTTTACAATGTTTGTTCTTAATTTGTATAACGTTTTCAACGTTCATCATTTTTTTGGTCCAATTTTATTTTTTTATTTCTGTTTTACATATTTTTTTTATTAAGTACAAGAGACTTTGAATTAAAAAAGGAATTTCCAAAAATAAAAGTAAAAATTGAACGGGATACGCTAACAAAAATATTTCCCATTATAACTTCAAAAAACTTGCTAAAAATAATATTCATGCATATTTTTAATACTGTAATAAAGAACAAGGGCAAAATTGTAAACAACCAATCCATAACTCATTTTCATCATTATTCTCCCAAATATTACTCCTGTTTCAAAATGCGTTCTGCACATATTTTCCAAACATTATTCCTAAATTCAAAACACATCTGACCATAATTTAGAAGGCCAAAAACTTAAAAATGAAAAACTGAAAATTAGACTCCGAAACACTCCTACAGAGACCTATGTGTCTAAATCTCTCTAATAAATACGCGAGTCCCGTGTGTCGGATCTCCTAAACCGCTGATAAACGATGAGTACCGTATTCACGTAAAATCTCCCAAAATAGAGTGCTTTGAGCAGCATCGGACAAACCCCTCTTCTCTCCCTCTCTTCTAAACCTACAGGAGCTCTGGAAATCTTCAATTCAAATCGATAGCCCATGGAGCAATCACTCATGGTTCTACCTTAATTTGTACGTTTACCATCGCTTTTATTCATAGAAGTTAGCAGAATAATTCGAACGTGATGAGCGTCGAACCATTCAACAGGTGTGTGTACCCACAAATGGGGAGTTTATTATCATTTCTGATGTATTCATGTGATGCGTTTCAAACTCATAACTGATTCGATTCAAACGCTTCTTAGGGTTTTGGTTTTGGGTTTTATACTTTTTTTTGTTTATTGGAATTAGGGTTTGTGTAGGTTGGTGAAGCTAGCGGCGAGGGCGTTCTACGATGATATCCCAGCTAAAGGAGAAAATCAGCCCAAAACTGGGAGGAGTGATAATAGAGGAATTGCTGTGGTTGTACTTGATGCTCTCACCAGGTTTCTCTACTTTCAATAATTTTGGATATAATTAGTAGTGGATCTTTAGGGCTTTTTGCCTTTCTGAACTATTCTTTTTAATACTGACGGATTATGTTAAGTACCGCGTTTTGTTGGATTGGATGAATTACTTAAATGTACATAAAATTTTA
Organism: Vaccinium darrowii; assembly: GCA_020921065.1. Taxonomy (NCBI): domain Eukaryota; kingdom Viridiplantae; phylum Streptophyta; class Magnoliopsida; order Ericales; family Ericaceae; genus Vaccinium; species Vaccinium darrowii. Next base: position 21,928,923 of record CM037160.1, on the reverse strand, counting down.
TCAAACTTGTATTGACTTTGAAAGGAGTGAAATATGCATTGTGATGCGACTTTTTTTGGGGACATATCTCTGCCTTAACCATCACCTTATTGTGCAATGTTAGTAGGACTCGATAAATTCTGCAGGACTAGGATGCTGAACCCGAAATGAAATATTTCTCTTGTTGACATGTGATGTGCATCTTACATTGGGCCAATATGGGATCCATATTTTGCAGTTCCATTCCCCTCCTTGTGCTAACTGGTGCCTCAAGCAATGGATATATTAGGGCTGTCCAGCGGATCATCCGATCCGCCAATCCGACCAATCCGAACCATCCGTTGATCCATCCGTGAATGTTCGGTTCGGTTCCGGATCGAGAATTTCTTATCTGACGGTTCCGGATCCGGATCGGATCGGATCGGATCCGCTCGATCCGCTCGATCCGCTCAATCCGCTCAATAATCCTTCTTTAATCTGTCAAATCCACCCAATCCGACTCGATCCGATCCGATCCGTAACCGATCCGTGAATGTTCAGTTCGGTTTCCGGATCTTAAAACCCATAATCCGCTCTGAGCGGATCAGATCGGATCCGTATCCGATCCGTCCGAATCCGATCCGTGGACACCCCTAGGATATATGTATTGTAATGTAATAGGCTAAATACGCTAACCAAGGTCTCTTTTGAGTACCTTTTTTTTTTACAAGACTTGCCTTTTGAACATAGGAGGATCTATAGTTCAGGCCTCAGGGACAGCCTCATGTTCTTCAACGCAACCCAATCCATATATCTTTTTTACGCTTGTGTTCTAAGGGATGAAAAACAATGTCTTTTTTGGGTTGTTTCTTAAGAATGTGTTTATATATGTCTATTCAGGCGTCAGTGGGTGAGAGAGGAAGATTTGGCAAAGGACTTGAAGTTACACTCAAAACAACTTCGCCGGACACTGCGATTTTTTGAAGAAGAAAAGCTAGTCACCAGGGACCATAGGAAAGAGGTTAGTATTGCATTTGGTTCAGTCATGTACATTGTCTGGCGCTTTTATGTTCTCACTTTTCAGTATCTTTTCTGTCGATTCTTTGCTGCGATTGTTCTTCAATATTTTGCGGCTGTGTTCCTGACACTGCATTCAAGAAATTAGATTGTACTTGAAATCCAAAGTTTGTATAGTACTAGTACGTATATCATATTTAGTCTGTAGTTTATTTTAGTGTCTCATAGACTTTGATAGAATCAGTGGGAGTAATATGGGGTACATGGGGTATAAGTTAATGACCAAGAAGCAAGCATTTTAAGTATATTGACTCCATTGTTAGTGAGGATGGAGAGATTGCGAATGATGTAAATAAAGAGTACGAGTCGAGAACTGGTGGGTTTAGTCTCTATTTAATAATGTAGTTGGGTTTGTTGGGCTTCTTTATTAAATAGAGAACTGGTGGGTTTGTTGGGCCTCATAGATTAAATAAGGTTAAAGATTTGGGCCTATTATCCATCCATTAATTACGAATTTGGGCTATTGATTGGAGTTGCCCGCATCTCCCTCTAATACATTAAGGTCAAATCACACTTTCCAAATTTTTTTTTTATATGATTATACACTTATCCCTATTTGAAAAATAAATAATATATATTTCATATATACGGTCCTCCCATGCTCCCAACCTTAGGAGCTTCTAGGTATCTCCGCTCCCCCACTCCCGCTCCCGCCCCCGCTTCATGCAACTAAGGTTATAGGCCTGCTCCTAGCGTCAATCCTAATGCACTTATTCTGAAGTCCTGGTAATTAAACAACATAGCAAGCATATTACTTAAGGGGATAAAATTCTGTGTCTTGTGGAATGAGTGTAACCTAAAAGTTCAGCCCACATTCAGCAACCATTTAGTCCATTATCTCTTGGGACGTTGTTGAATGGTTATCAACAGACATAAAACATTGTTCTCCTTTGTTGTGGGGAGCTTGGGGAGTCAGTGACTAACAGTGCATTGTGTATCAGGGCCCTGGGTATTGATGTAATAAAAGTTACGCTTTTATTAGCAATTTGATTGCAGACTTTCAAGGAATCCTAATTACTTTTTCAATTTGCTAATCAAATCGTGATTTTTTTACCTAATAACCATTGGCATTTGTTTAAAAGTTACGTTGCTTATGGGATTGATAGGGATGCTAACTGTGCTATTTTATATATCCTTTTTGGAAATTAACTTAGGCAGATGTGGTTCTTTGCTCTTTCTTTTCTTTTTTTGTGAGCTTAAATTTTGGATTAGTTGCAAGAAGAAGTTATAATAGGTTGTGTGGCTGATGTTTAATAACGCTTCCCTTATTTTGCGTGTTTCTTCTTCAAATGTTGCTTTTTGTTGCAAGTTCGTGTGCATATGTAATTATGTACAGATTTCTCCTTTTGCCTATTTTTGTTAGCTTGTCTGAGTTGTCTCCCAACCTTGTATTTTGGAAAGTGAAAAATATGGTATCTCACTATCTTGTAAACTCATCTTGCCCCCCTGCCTCACAAGGTCCATAACTCTACCAGGTGAAGAGAAATGCCGTCCTTTCAGGAATAGTTATATATAGTATCCATCTAAGCTCTTTCCATAATTGCAGAATTAAGTAACTTAATGGTTTCTATCCCAACTCTTCTGTTAAAGCCTCCTTGTTTGTGGGATTGGCCTTTTGCCCACCCTTCGCTTCGAAATCTCTTATAGGTCTTGTTTGATGCATGCATGGCAGGGTAGTCCATTGACCATGATGCTATTATCAAATTTCTTTTCCAATCTGATAGGCATCATAGAGGCTCCTCGCCGTTGTTTCTATTCGTTTCTCCCTTCTTACTTCTTAGGCCTTCGCAGTGGAGACCCAATGATGTGAAGGTCAAACACGTTCTATCATCTGGTGGCGATGGAATGTTAACTCGGGAGAGTTGGTATGCTTCTCTTGTTACATAAAAAGCTGACGAAAGAGATTTGTGCTGGGTAATTACAGTTGGTTCTTATATAATAGTTAGGAAGTAGATTATACACTTAGGGGGAGTCTGGAAGAAAGTCGTATCTTTCTGATTTAGTGGCATAGGTGGCTGGTCTACCAATACTTTGGAGGTCTATGGGAATTTCTCTCTTATGGGGGCTGACATGGAACTTACGTTTGCATGTAGGCTGCCACCATGGATATTTTTGAAGCCTTCATGCTGCCTTGGTTTAGTATTTTGTCATGGTTCTTGCTCTTGATTTCTTTTTAATTTTATCCACCATTCCACATAGGATGTTGTCTTCGTTGTATTCTCATATTCTTTATACTGACATTTTTTTTTACTTCCTTACAACATTTGTGTGAGCAAATTAGTCCCGTCCGAAGGATGGGTTAGGCTCTCAGGCCTGCGTCATGGGGCTGGCTTCCCATATCGGGAAGTTTGGGTTTGTGTGTGTGTTAAAAGGGTCCTCTTGCCCCTCACTAGTCAGCATGCCTAGTTGAGTGGGTTAAGTGGATTCCCCTCTTGCCTCCCCTTAAAAGAAAAAAGGAGCAAGACATTTAGTCTTATCTTTGGATAGTTCTCTATTTGTTTCATTTTTGTCAAACCTGGATTTTTATATTTTCTTGTAGGGTATATGTTAAGACTTTGTATTGATGGGGGGAAAATTAAAAAAAAAACTGAAAGAGCAGAACATTTAGGCTTATCTGTGGGTAATTTTCTCTTTGTTGCTTTTTGTCAAACCTGGATTTTCTATTTTTTCTAGTAGGCTTTATGTTGGACTTATATAGATGGGGAAACCTAGTTATGTTTGCCAATATGCGGTTTATTTGTTTTATATTGTTGGTGCAGACAGCAAAAGGTGCAAAGATATATAGTGCTGCAGTAGCTGCTACAGCTGATGGTCAGCATGGGCGAGAGGGAGAAGAAAAGATTAAGCTGCACACTCACTCATATTGTTGTTTGGACTATGCACAGGTGTCTTTTTATACATCCGTGTTTTGTATGTATGCTTTAAATTCGTGTTACTTTTTCTGTTTTTCTGCCCCATTAATTTTCTACTTCACTTATCATTTTAGGCCTTTTCTTTACGCATTTTGTCTCTTTTATCTTTCTTAACTTATTGAGATAACGATGCTATATTGCTGAACTTTGTTGGATTTCGATGATTAACATTGACTTCAGAACATACTATACAGTAACATGTATTGTTATATTTACAAAAAAGCACATATGTAGTTGAAGTTACATGATGACTGTATAGTTTATGCATCAATGGCGGCCATTATTATTCAAGAGCTTAATTATTTGAAATTATTGTCTGCTAGGAAGTATAAATAAACCTAGAGCAAATCATGTGCTGCAGATATATGATGTTGTTAGGTACAGACTGCACCGAATGCGAAAAAAGCTAAAAGATGAGCTCGAGAACAAGAACACCGTTCAGGAGTATATATGCCCCAACTGCGCAAAAAGGTTTTTTCGGTTGCTTCTGTATGTCAGTTTTTCCACATTTCAGCATCTCTAAATAACAACTTGAGGTTTACATTATTTTGAATGTTTAGATATACTGCCCTGGATGCACTACGACTTGTTTCTCCAGAGGATGAATATTTTCATTGCGAAAGTTGCAATGGGGAACTAGTGGCTGAGAGTGACAAGTTAGCTGCTCAAGAAATGGGGGATGGAGATGACAATGCAAGGAGGCGGCGACGTGAAAAGCTGAAGGACATGCTTCAAAAGCTGGAGGTTAAAGTTCTTTTCCTTGTATTTGATTCCCTCCTGATAGATTTTTCTTGGTTTTTGTATGAATGATTGTCAGCAAGTCAGAAGTTGAGTACAAAATTGATCAAAATTTTCTTACTACCTTATTCGAGCTATTATAATTGTGTGATGTGCAGTACGTGTGACTGCTTTCTTGTTGATGACACATGGCTATCCATGTGAGTAACTCACGGTACAGAGTTATCGGAAATTTGGAAGGGGGCTTGGTAAGATTACCTGGATTTTGATGGGGCCTATGTACTATTAATTATCATTGATACCAAGAAAAATGAAGGACCTGAATAGGATTTTGTGGGCGTCCCTCACGGGGCTTCTCCCACTGATGAACATCAACATGTAATCATTACCTTCTGTTAATTTTGCTAAGTTATGTGGTTCTGTTACTGTGGGAATGGGCGGAGGGCAAGTTTGGGATAGCAGTTCGAAAGTTGTGCTTTAACTTTGATCCTTTTATCTCCTGGGCTTCGGTTTGCCTTACTTCCACTAGGAGAGCTGTTAAATCAGGCCTGTTAGCTCGACATCCTTTCAATAATTAGGAATATATCTAAGCAGACTGTAGCACTTTCTTATTACTTCAACTTAAGTTTGCCTGAGGTAGTCAGGGAGTAGTGGAGCACTCATAAAGGTTGGGCTCTGTTTTCTCATGACTGGAACAAAAAGGACTGAGGAGTTAGAAGAGATATGTTGAAGTATGTTGTGCTACCAAGCATTTCCTTTCAGTATTTTAGTATTGGCTGGAATGATCTCCTTGGAAGATACTGCGATTAAAGATAAATGATGTACCGGAGTGGATCTCCTATAATGATCAAGTCAATTCCTGTGAAACTCTGTGTCTTTCTTGGAGGATGTTTTCCAGTAGTGGGGGGCAGCTTCTTTACGGTTGAGATTCAACAAACTATCCCGTCGGCATGATCTCTAATCCAACAACTATGGATAATGGCTTCCCATTTACGAGGTCTTGATTCACTGTCCAAGCGTCAAAATGCTGGCAAATGTGGTCACCATTTACTCAAGATGTTGAGTTTGGAAAGGTGGATAGAGAGGGCTACTAGTTGCTCAATTGCTTTTCTCTGTTCTAGAGACTAAAGTGTTAGCATAACATTAAAAAATATTATGTGACCATGTTTTCAAGATTTATTATTGCGTTTCCTGTTTGGTCTAGGTTTTATTATTCACGTTTCCCAATTAATCTAGGTTTCCTTGTTATTCATGTTTTTCTAATTTGGTTAGGATTCCTAGTCACAAAGCCTTGTAGCCAATATAAAGGCATGCTAGTGTTATGTTTTATTGACATCAATGAAAGCAAGGTTCTTGTCCATTCACTTTCTTAACAGAAAGAACGACAGATGCCCAGCATGTAGATCAAAGATTTGCTTTGTGTTGGTGTTGGAAATTGGAATTTCATGAAGGTGGAGACAAAACAAGAACACGTTGTATTTAGACTCATTCACGACTAAACGAAAGGAGTCACCACACTTGTAGTATGCACAGTGATTGGATTTTGCTGCATACTGCTGCTAAGCGAAATGTGTAAGCCCCTTCGGATATTAGTGCAGGGTTAGTGATTTGGACAAACAAAAGCCCAGGGGGAGTTACTTTGATTTGTGGCTTGGAAGAGGGAATCTTTTGTTGACGCCGGGAAGGAATAACAGACTTCTTTCACCTCCAGCTGGCGAATTACTTCATTGCTCGTATTCATGGTCTTGGTAATAGGCCAAAAAGGACAGTCATTTCAACCAACTCCTTTAGAACCTCCAGAATGGGGATAAAGAGGAGAATAGAGATTAAGTTCCGAGTATGGTTTGTAATTGGGAAAGTTCTAACCTGCCTTCCCAACTTCTGTGTTTCACCTACGAACATGCATGGTAAATGATTTGCTAAACCTATTTGTATATGTGAAGAATGGAGCGTAGGCAACTTGGGCTGCAACTTTTGTGTGGGGCTGGTTTCAATTACATCCCAGGCTTCTATCCAAATCGATAGTGTAGCCTTTGGTTGAAACTTGCCGTGATCCCAGTTTCGAAGTCCTGTCCAATCGTTGCTGAGCTTTCTGAGCTTGTCAGCTTTGTTGCCTTTTCATTTCTGATACATATATCATATTAGAAAGACATCAAGGGGATGGCACATGAACAGAAGGAACCCGTACCAATGAGCAATAGATGGCCAAAAAGACAAAAAAAGAACCATTACACTATGAGTGAAAGGAATCCACAAAATCAACGAAAGAATCCAAGTCAGGGTCTAACAAGCCCATCATCCAGCTGTGCAAAATGGTAAAAGAAAAAAATTGCTCTTAATGGTAATTCAATCAGATGCCTGATCCTCACAGGCATTTATAAGTATTTGCTCAGCCTGGAGATTATTTTGGCATAAGCATAGAGGATGAAGAGTTAGATGCAGAAGAGCAGCTCTGGACACTGGATTTCAAGATAGTAACTGAAGCACTAATACTCCTCTTAATACTAGATTAGAGCTTCAAAATTTCCAGAATTTGTGAGTTATAATTCTGAAAGAAAAAGTGTGGTTGATACTGCTGGAGACGAAGAAACTGAACTGTTACGGACCAGGAGTAAGAGAACGGAAAGCTTTAATAGTGCTATTGTCCCTAATGACTCTATATTGTTGGGATTTTGAGTTCCCCACCACAATGGAAGCACGCCGTAAACTTAAACAAGCAAAAAGAAAAAAAAGTAAGAACACAGAATTTAATGTGGTTAGGTCTCAATACCTACTCCATGGACAATAGGATTCCACTATATTGATTGAGTACAATGAGATAGAAAAATATTAATCCCCAAGCCCTTGCTCATTAATATTTTTTTTCCCTCTTCCTAACTCTCACAATATTTTCTCTCTTGCTCTCACCCATTCTTTCTCTCTCTTACAAAACCCTAATACCCCCTTGGTGTTTGTAAGCCTTGAGAGATTTTCATCCCAAAAATGGTAACCTTATTACTTGGTCCCTGCTCGTTTCCTTATTGCAATAGGATTTACTTAGCTAAGATTCCTTAACAAATTAGCTTTCTCATTAGTCTTCTTGACCATGATTCCCTTGCCTTGAATAATACCTTCCTAAATAGTACGAATTATTCAATTCCTTGGGCATCACCCCCACAGGTGGACTCCAACAAAATTTTCAGGTTATTTAGAAACTGACCAATGATGAATAAGATACTTCAAATGTTAAGGGTGTGTTTGGAACTTGGGGAAAGAAACGGAAAGGAAGAGAAAATATAGGAGAGGAAAATTAGAGAGAAAACTGAGAGGATTGGAGAGAAAATGAAACTTATTTTTTAAACTCTCTTCTCGTTCTATAGAAACCATATGTTCGCTTGGGTCTGGATGTCCAAACTTTTCCTGTCTGCTCATTACGTTTATATGGCTTCTTAAGTGTTCTTTTCATTTTCTTATGTGAAATTGTTAATGGGTGCAGGAACAGCTTAAGCCATTGGTGGATCAACTCAGCAGGGTAAAAGATTTGCCAGTTCCTGAATTTGGAAATCTCCACGCGTGGGAAATTCGTGCCAATGCGGCTGGGCGTGCTGGAAATGGTGATTCTAGTGCCAATGATGCCTCTAAAAATGCCCAAGGGCTTGGTTTTGGTGGAACACCTATGCCATTTCTTGGAGAGACAAAGGTAACTTTCTTTCTTACTGTGGCTAAAAAGAAAAAATTTGAAAAGATAAAAAGTTAGACGGACAATCTTGATGTTGAGCCCTGCACATTATGTTGCATCTTTGATGGGTTGTCAACATCTGTCCTTCAATTGATTTGTTTTATGCACCATCCAAGATCAGTCTTTTCCACAAATAGTTTTCATGTGGATGCTATAGTTTGGGCTTTCATTGTGTGTTCCTACATTTTAGTGACATTTGGATTAAGGCATGCGTATCAGTGATTAAGTATATAGGATTGTGCAAGAAAGTATATATTAGCTTCCACATTTCTAGTTATTGGTGTCATATATGTATGGAGTGCGAGTGAAGTTACTATGTCTGTCCTTTGATTTGTTTTATGCACCATCCAAGATCAGTCTTTTCCAGAAATAGTTTTCATGTGGATGCTATACTTTGGGCTTTCATTGTGTGATCCTGCATTTTAGTGACATTTGGATTAAGGCTTGCGTATCAGTGATCCAGTGTATAGGATTGTGGAAGAAAGTATCTATTAGCTTCCACATTTCTAGTTATTGGTGTCATATGTGGATGGAGTGCAAGTGAAGTTATTAGTGTCTGTCCTCCTTGACCTTCCCAACTTTTCTTTGTATTCCATGGTTCAGAACAAATTAGCAAAATCCACTTTAGTCTTCAGGAGTCTTGCGCTGGTGGATATAATTTCCGTCAGAATTTAGATTGTTCTAGCCCAAGATTACCAGGAATGCTTGATTGAGACTTTTTTGTCCTATGCCATTTCTTATCTATCTTTTAGGGGCGAGCCAAGCATGCTTTCGGATCACCTTTTACTCTTTTGTATCATAGTACCACTACCATTTAGTGATTAGAAATATTCATCAGTGTGCTTCAAAATGCACGTTCCAGGACAGTCAAACAATCCGGAGTATTTGTCCCTTGTATGTTACCTATTTCTCATGTCGTCGTGGATTATATTCTTACTGCAAACGACCATAACAAGTCTTGAACTGAACAGAGTAGATAGATCTGCCTCTCGTTGGGGTAGCTACACGTGGGCATTGATCCATTTTTGTTTTCCTCTACTTGGAAGGAGCAATTTTCAGATGTGGCTCAGTTATCTCTAGTGAGCCTATTTCAGATCACTTGCCTATTTTGCTAGGGAGAACCTCGTTTAAATTTGAGAACATGTGGTCAAAAGTAGAGGGCTTTCAGGAGATAGTGGGAGAGTGGTGGAGTAATTATTCGGTGGTGGTTAAGCCGAGCTTTGTTTTGGCTAAGAAGTTGAAAATGTTGAAAGATGATTTGCGTAAGTGAAACTCCGAGGTCTTTGGACGGTCAGAGTTTCAAAAAGTCAAGGTAATTGATACGATTTGAAGTTTCGATTTGGAGGGACAAGTTCGTGATTTAAGGGAGGAGGAGAAGGAATTGAGAGACGAGGCTAAAGAGGAGTTCGGAAAAATTGTGAAGTATGAAGAAATCAGTTTGAGACAGAAGTCTAGGAATATTTGGCTTAAAGAGGGAGATAAGAACACTTGGTTCTTTCATAGGATGGTTAATTGTAATCGCAGACACAATTTTATTGGAAAGATAAGGATTGGTGACAGAATCCTTGAAAGGGTTGAGGAGATTAGAATTGGAGCTGCTAACTTTTACAGGGGATTGTTTGAGGAGGAGGAGTTGAGCCGGCTTCGTGTTGATGGGGTGGAGTTTGATGCTATTTCAGAGGATGAGGCTTCTTGGTTGGAGAGGTCTTTTGAGGATGAGGAAGTTTTGGCGGCTTTGAAGTTGATGAATGGTGACAAGGCCCCCAGTCCAGATGCTATGTCTTTGGCGTTTTTTCGACAATGTTGGGGGGTTGTGAGAGGGGAATCAGGGGATGTTTGAGCTCTTTTGGAGGTTTGGTGAATTCGAAAGAAGTTTGAATGCTTCTTTTGTGGCCTTGATTCCGAAGAAGGGAGGAGCAGATGACATCCGGTATTTCAGGCCGATTAGTTTACTTGGGGTGATTATAAGCTGTTTGCCAAAGTGTTGGCTATTCGATTAAAGAAGATAGTGGGGAAGGTTGTTTCTGAATCGCAAAAATGCTTTTGTTGAAGGTAGACAAATTCTTGATGCAGTTCTTGTGGTTAATGAGTGTGTAGATTCTAGTTTGAGAAGTGGTATTCTGGGAATTGTGTGCAAGTTGGATATAGAGAAGGCTTTATGATCATGTTAATTGGGATTTCTTGATCTATATTATGCAAATGATGGGTTTTGGAGAGAAATGGAGGAAGTGGATACATTTCTATATATCATGGTGAATGGGACTCTAGCCGTTTTTTTTTAGACTTCAAGAGGCCTCAGAGAGGGTGATCCTCTTTCTCGTCTTATTTTTATTTTAGTAATGGAGGTGTTCAATTGGTTAATTCGGAAAGCTATGCAAGGTGGTTTTTTGCTGGGGTTTGAGGTGGGAAGGGTGAATGGTGCAGGGTTGATGGTTTCTAACCTTCTATGCGGATGATACACTTTTGTTTTGCAATGCGGAGCCTACTCAAGTGGGGTATCTTCGGTGTGTGCTTTTCTGCTTTGAGGCGGTATTTGGGAAAATCGGAAATGATTCCGATAGGGGAGGTTGATGATATTGATTCTCTCACTCAATTATTGGGGTGTAGAGTTGTGGTGCTTCCGACTTCGTATTTGGGTTTGCCGTTGGGATCTTCTTACAAAGCAAAGGCAGTTTGGGATTCAGTAGTGTAAAGATTTCAGAAGAGATTGGAGGGGTGTGAGCGGCAATATCTTTCAAAAGGAGGTTGATGGACGTTAATTAGAAGTACACTTTCAAGTTTGCCCACTTATTTTATGTCCCTGTTTGTTTATTCCGGCCCTGTTTGTTCATGTTTGGGGAGGTTTGGGTGAGGAGTTTGAGTTTAAATATCATTTAGTTGATTGGATATGGTTCGTGTGCCAATTAGAAATGGCGGAATTGGTGTTAGAAGATTAAAGCTATTTAATCAAGCTTTGTTGGGTAAATGGTTTTGGAGATTTGTGTGTGAAAGGGAGAGATGGTGGAGAAAGGTGGGGGTAGCAAAGTATGAGTGTGGTTGGGGAGAGTGGTCTTCTCTTAATGCGAGTTCGCCCTATGGACTGGGGCTTTGGAAGGGCATCATGAATGGGTGGGAGGTATTTTTAAGTAATACTTAGGGCTGCTCATGGCTCGGCTCATTAAGGCTCAGCTCGTTTAGTAATCAAGCCGAGCTCTAGCTTGAGTTTTAGGCTCGTTTAGTAAACGAGCTCGGTAAAGCTTGGCTTAGCTCGCAAAAGCTCGGCTTGGTTAAGGAGGCTTGTTAAGTAAATTACATTGGCTCGGCTCATTAAGGGCTCGGCTTGTTTACGCATGAGTCGAGATCGATTTTTGGCTTATTTACTAAACGAGCCGAGCTTGAGCTCTACAAAACTCAGCTCGTTTACACCCCCAGTAATACTCATTTGGAGGTTGGCAATGGAAGAAGAGTGAAGTTTTGGAAGAACGTGTGGTGCGCGGAAGCGAAGTTGCGGGATGCTTTCCCGAGTATCTATCCTATGGCTACGGATAGGAATGCAACCATTTTTTATTATCTTCAATATCATGGTGGCATTATAGTGTGGGATGTTCGGTTGCGTAGGGATGTGCGTGACTGGGAGGAGGCGGCATTGATGGTCTTGCTTGTTAGTGTGTATGGTTTGCAGAGGGTTGAAGAAGAAATCAAAGGTCTGCTTCCACTATTTCATCGGAGGGATGAGATTCGTTGGAATCTCTGCAAGACTTTTGAGGTGAAATCTTACTACCAAGCTTTATGTGGGGGTGGTAATCATTCTTTCCCTTGGAAAGAAATTTGGAAGACTAATGCTCCGTTGGAAGTGAGTTTTTTTGGATGGTGCACGACCCAAGGAAAGATTCTTAATATTGATATTTTGATTCGAAGGTGGAGGATTATTGTCAATTGGTGTTGTATGTGCAAAAAGGATGTGGAGAAGGTTGATCATCTTCTCATTTATTGCCTGGTGGTGTGGGAGCTTTGGACTTTGGTGTTTTCTTGGATTGGGTTGAAGTGGGTTATTTCATGGAATGTCATGGAACTTTTAATGGCTTGGAGAGGTGCGAGAGTGGGAAAAAAAAAGGAAGTGTGTCTAGGTCATGATCCCTCTTTGTTTGATGTGGATAATATGTCGTGAGAAGAACATGAGATGTTTTGAAGGGTGGAAGAGCCTCTTTTTAGGATCAAGAGTTTTATGCAGAAGCTTGTATGGTTGGGACAAGGGGGAATGTTATCCGTCCCTTGACCAATTCGTTGATGAGTTCGATCAATTTCATAATAATAGTAGGGTATAGGGCCTTTTTGTAAAATGCTATCTTATTGTCCAGGGGTGGCATTCCCTTAATGCCTTGTTTCTAATATATTTATTTACTTATCATAAAAAAAGAAAAAAAGAAATAGACTAGTTCACATGCTCTTACACGTACACGGCATAACAAACTCTGATCTCAATGGTGGAGATATACATGAAAGTTTCCTATCTGTCTAGCAATGAAGCTTTTAGATATATGGTGGTTAACATGGTAACAAGGTAGTTAGATGATGTGTTCTCCACTGTCAAATTTAAAGTTAAAGTAGTAGTTCATGTTTGACCTGCTGGTCCTGCTCATAGAAAGCTTGGTTTCCCTTGAGGGAGTTTGTTGAGGATGCAAATCATGAAGTTACCCTTCTCCTATAGCTCTCACATGAGATGGTGCTGATCAATGTATTCCACATGAACAACCTAGCAAAGTCAACAAAATTAGGCCTCGCAAAAAGGAAAAATGGAATGAAAAAGGAGAGACATTTTCCTGTCTTTTTTCATGGGTAATATTGACCCGTGGTGACTATCACGTTGAATATATTACACTATTTATTAACCTTATCATTTTGTGTTAGTTTGGCTTGCAGGAACAAGTTTTGTGAATGGTTATGGCAGGCAACCGTTGGTCTGACCTCTTATTTATTTATTATTTTTTTAACTATGTAGTTCTGGCTTATTGTGGTTAAAATAAAAGCAGCAGACTTAGTTCTTCTCAACATGGATTTCAACTTAATGATCCATTCAGGATTTATTGCTTTTAGATTCAACCGCTAACCATTAAAATGGAAAATATACAAGTAGTTCTTCGCAATGGGATTCTTTGCAAACAATTTATGGCTATTTGTTTGGCAGGTTGAAGTTGCCTTTTCTGGTGTTGATGAAAGAGGAGAGGATACGAAATCTGAGAATTCAATTTCACCTATGAAAGTTCTGCCTCCTTGGATGATTAAGCAAGGTATGAACCTTACAAAAGAACAGCGTGGAGAGGTCAAGGAGGAGATGAAGATGGAGGGCACCTCAGCTCCTGCTGACTTATCGGAGGAGAAAAAGTCAATGACTGAAAATACTGATACTAAGATTTTACAGGCTAGTGCGCAGATTTTTGGTTAAAGTTTAATCTTGTATTATAATCATATGTGCTTGATATTCTGTCTCATTGAGACTTAGATCTGACTTTTTCCTGGCTCTGATTGTGTTGTAGGATGAATATGTAAAAGCCTATTATGCGGCTCTACTTCAGAGGCAACGAGAGCAAGACGAAGCTGCCAAGAGAGAACAGGAGTCGTCAAATACTGGCATCTCTAATGGGGTGCATGCCAAATCTGATCGTCAAGTTGGCAATAAGTCCAAACGTGATGAATATGAGGGAGATGAAAATATTGAGTGGGAAGAGGCTGCACCTACCGGTAGATATCATCATTATGGCCTGTTTTCAAACACTTTTGGTTTCTGCTTTTTGGTTGGCTACTTTCACAAGTCTATTTGGTATTGCATGAGCTCCGTTAAGTCTAATTATTTATACGGTAGAGAAACATGAATTGAGATTTAAACAGTACTGATCATCTGAATAGTTTTTTCCTCATCTCTATTGGTTATTGTTATTCATTTCTTAGTTATCTGAATTCCCACGTGATACATAATTCTATCCAATGATGCATCACATATAATGTAAGCTTTATCATACATGTCGGATATATTTTAGGAGTATCGGACGTGTTTGCTTATTTTTAACTGGTGAGTTTGTGGGACTGGTGAGCTGGTTCTAAAAGCTTTGTTTTTTCGGTGTTCAATATTTTAGGGGACCTTTTATTTCTGCTTTTTTGTTTTTCGTCTTTGTACTTCGGTCAGAAGCAAGAAGGATTAAAATTTATGAAAGACCATTAGCTTAAGTATGATTGACCAACTACAAATGGATGCAACATGCATCATTTCCAGTGGTTCTCAATGTGCTCTTTACGGTTGAACTGAACCCTGAAGGCAAGATGAGTGGCCCCCTCTTGTCGAGGATCTCCTTTGGATTAACTTTAATTTACCGTAAGTTTCAGTTTTTGAAGATCTAGGAGATGGCTAGTTATGAAATATGCAATGAGCCAATGTGATTGTTTGGAATTATCTATGTTTGTTTTCAGAAAATAGTTGATCATTGTTGTGTTGGCTTGGCTTACCGATTGGTTCTGTTTGCTGCCGAATTATTGCGACTTTTAAGTAGTCATCATCTCCCATGCACAGGAAATTATCATCCAATGTTTTTCTTAATTTTTATTCCGCAAATGGAGATAAATTCTTTTCACTTCTCGTTCAGGCAATACAAGTGAAAGTTACAAGGTGAACGATTTGAATGTTGAAGCTGATGCATCAGGTGATGATGATGAAGATATAGACTGGGAAGAGGGCTGAGTGTGACTAGCGTTTTTGCTGTTTTTCACCGAATCTACCATGTTTAGTGTTTTAAGGCCTATGCTACATAAATTGCTGGTGATTTTCTTGTTTGGATTTTCAAGTAGTAATTTCCTTTTTGAGTTGGATGAAGCAAGAATATGAAGTGCCTGGAAAGCGGCAGTCCTGATAATGAAAATGGAAGGGCGGCAGCTAGAAATAGTAGAAATGTTAGGAATAGGTCAGAGATTGTAGTTTGTAATTGTATAAGTTTCAACTGCTTATGTAATCATCTATAGAATATGATCTATTTTTTTCAAAAGAAGTAAACAGTTCATTACGTATTGCTGTGTGATTATATATTTACTACATTCCAAGTCAATTTTCTTCTGAGAGCTTTGTGTGTGTGTGTGTGTGTGTGAGATTGTGAGCTTGTTTTTTAGTTTTATTATTCTGAAAGCCACTGCACAATTTTGGGCTTTTAGAGTAATTACTGTTTCTTTTTGTAATCCAGACCACTGAAGGAAAAGAAATGGTTTGGCCAATTTCGTGTTAGCCAATTTTGCCTATTTTGCCAGAATTCCAGGCCATGTGAGGTTGGGTGAGTGGGTATTTTGTGGGCTTTGAAATGATGGGTATTCCCCGTCTTTCCGCAGTAGATTATGTTTTTCACAACTACGCAAATTGCACACTTATTCCATCAAAACAATGAGCGCGACATGCGAAACGCGTGGCATGAGACTAGTACATATGCGAAGGAAGAAACCTCTAGCTCTTGTGGTTTAGAATTTGTACTTGAACCTAGTTTGTTATTATGTTTTGGATGGTCCAGTCCAGGGGCCAAAAATAAAAAAACAAATCAGAAAATATGTTTTCCGAATAAGTTTTCATTGGGGAATTATAAAAATTCCTGCATTTTATAACCGCTCTTTTTTTTTTTTTTTTCTTTTTTGTTACATGATTAGCCTCTGATGAGTGAATTGTTTTACAATCGGAAAGGTAATGTTGCAAATGTACATCCCAAAAGGCGATGGGTCAACTGAGGAATAGCCGCATAATCGGCCTTGAGATTTTCAGGACTCTAAGTAAGATTGCAAAATGGGGCACTGGATGTTCTCTTCTAAAAATTTCAAAACAATAAATATTACCTTCAAAATGAAAAATTTAATCTAGATTATAAAACATAAAGTAGGCCTATGTTATTTCACATTCAAATAATTCAAACTAAAAGTTACGATCGAAAAGAACAATTGTCGATATTTAAGGTTCGACTGAATAATTTTGTTTGTTATATATTCACATAGTTCAGATTTTTCTAGAATTTTGGTTTTGAGAGAGGCGCAACACTCATATTGTGAATTAAATACTACTAGTTAAAGTACTCCAGTACATCATTGGGCTATATTTTGGCATAAAACATGTAATGGTAAAGATTGTTCTTTTTTGTGTCACATTCACTGGTTTTTTTTTTTAGCCGAAAGAGTGAGAATTGCATTTGCATAATAATATAGAGAGAATTGCATTTTCATAATATAGTTATTACAACCTACAGTAAGAAAATGGCGACAACAGAAGAAAGAACATAATACAGACAAGAAGAACATAAGACAAAATCAAAACAAATAAAGGCTACATCTAGTGATAAATTGCTTTGGCAGTTCGATGTCCGTGATCAATGTATGATTTTAATTCGCTGCTATGTCACGGTAGTTCCACAGATAACGATTTTCCCAACACACAGTAAGACATATAAACAACCGAAGAAATTTAAGGAGACATCGATTATCAATTGTCGGAAAACTGCATGCTTGATGTTGAAACCAAATAGAATCTGACCGATACTACAAACCAAGTGACTCTAGCACCTATAGTCGAGAGCTCCACGGCACGGTTAGACGTCATGCAACTAGATGGCTGAAGCAAACTATAGAACTCTAAAATCGATAGAGAAGTTGCTGGAAAGAGTCGCAATCGTGGTTATTGGGAAGAAAATGTTGTGGAGTTTTCCCACCCTTAACTTATTCAAAACCTAAAAACATCTATATTCACACCTTCTCATTCTCATCCCAAGAAGCCAATGCATTGAGCCAACTCGAGCGTCCTGAGCAACACCCAAACCAACCAGGCCATCAATACAACGCCCAAACCACCCCCTGAGCCAACATTTTCGGATTCCAACGAACAATTAAGCCTCGAACCAGAGCACCGGTTGAAAGAATAAAAAGCATGCGAACATTGTTTTAATTGAAAATATGAGAAAATTATTAAAGCTTTGGAGGACTGTTTTTTCCATTTTTGCATCTTAAGTGTTTGGGTGGAAGTATAAAAAATGATTATAGGAAAATGAATTTTTGGTTTTTGAGTTTAGAGAAAAGAAGTGAGAAGTCGAGGGAGAAGAGCTTTTTGACTTTTTATTTTTCATTTTTCTCATTTTGGTTAAAAAGACCTACATAATGTAATTCTGCATACATCTCCCAAACATTACTCCTATTATTAAATGAATTCTGCATATGTCTCTTAAACATTTTATAGATGGACTGTTCACACGGAGTGCAACTCTATTACAAGTTCTCTCAAATTAGCCATTCACCTCATATACACCGTCTCACTGTTCTTGTTCTAAGATACACACGAGCTTCCCAAAAGGTGCACTTCTTTGAACCAAGGCTCTACTTCTGATAAGAGCATGGCAACCCCGTTGCAAGGGATAAAACATATTGGTGGCCACCATCAACCATCTCGACATCCTATCATGCTCCTTCCATATTATCTTAAGCCAAACAAACTAGTCAGACTAAATTAATTAATACATTCTGGTCATAATTCAAAAACTAAAAAAATATAAATGCAAAAAGCCAAAAAGAAATGCTCCAAAACACCCCATAGAAGGAGTTTATAAGCCTTTTTTTGGACCTGATAAAAATAAAATTGGTATGGTAGTGTGTACTTGATACGTATTAGATACCACCATATTAAATCTAAATGGCTCCAAATTTATATTTACATTTATTTGAGTTTCTAAAAAGAAATATATGACAATATAAAGTTACTTTGCATATAAGTAGTTACAAAGCACCTTATATTTTGTGGGACTCTCTCTTTTGATTTCAAACCTGACTTACAACGCTTAATCAGGGCCCAAAAATTTGAGGGCCAAATAACTTGAACTCCTGAACCTATGGGTTGCACGTCCCTTTCTTTACTGCTGGAGCATTCTTAACGCTTCAGACAGTTTGTAATATACATGGTACATATACCTTACATATATTTTTGGGATCTTGATTTTCAACATAAAACTGGAGGCCCTAAGAGTGGCCGCCCCGAGATTGGGGGTGGAGGCGGTATGGGGAGCTCTTCTAGTTTGTGAAATGATAAATGTTGGCTGTATTTGGGGTGTTCAATTGGTCTTAACAGCTACAAAAGAAAAAAAAAAATCAAAAGGCTAATATTATATTATCAAAAATAGAAAATAGGGCAAACTTCACTTATATCCCTATGGTTTGGGTGATGTGTGACTCTTCTATTCACTTTGTTGCATCCCCGCCCTTGTTCTTTGTGAAAAATTGCATCCGCACCCAATTTCGTGCATGTTTAACAAAGGTGTACCTACATGCCTCTTACATGTGACTAATATATTAAAATTTTAATCTAAATTGTTGATAATGTAATTAAAGAGTAAAGCATATCTGTAGAAGAATTATGTCGATTAGTCATCAATTAACTTAGAGATCAGGAGGAACACTACTCTTATGAAAATGAAAGTTAAAGTCAAAGTTTTAATATTTATCATAATAAATTCTATTCGACCATGAGATTTTCATCTTCTGAACGACTTGAATTTTGGTATGAATGTAGTACTCATCAAGCTTCACAACGTGAACGGTTTATATTCAATATTTGATATAGGAGGTGGATTGGTTAGATTCAGGGAAGAAGAAGAATCAAGTAAGAAGATGATGACATATTAGACTTTTCATCATTTTCGTTAGTGGATGTTGCAGATTTTCTCGTTAATTGGGTGCGTCTACACAAACCTACAAAGTAATAAGGATTATGCACACAAATTGAAACTGAGGGAGTATGCACATGGCCTAAACCACATGGGGCATTAATGAAATTTGCTACTCCTTCCGTCCCGCATTTCTTGTCTATTTATGGGTATGCGTGCTATTTTTTAATTACTTATATCTTTCAATTTATAATATTTTTTTACAATTTTGAAAAACTTTGTTTAACAGTACTCATTGAGAACTATCAAACGAGATCTAGATTGAATATATATAACATTGTACGTTAGAAAATGGAAATTGACATTCGCGCTCCCAATATTGATGCTCGCACTCCAAGCTATAGTGGTGTTCCAAAACTATCCTTTTGCAAGTCCTATGATTTACTTCAGGCAGTCCAAAAACACTTTACTCTTCTTCTTTACTTCAGGCACTCCAAACCTTTACTTTTTTGCGCTCCCAAGTGATTAGGTTAACAGAAGAAGAAATAAGGAGGAAGACGAAAAAGAAGAAGAAAATGCGGCCGTTGGGTCCCAAATTTCTAAACCTGTGGGGGGCCTTCCCTGTCGCCACTCAAAAAAATTGTATGCCAAACAAGACTTTTTACCTTCTTGTTATAGCTTTTTGATCGATTTCGCCTACGTCTTTGAATGTTGAATCATTTTAAGCCGATAAATTCATGTCATTCCTCTATGTTGCCACGATTGTTCGCAACACATGAAATTTTGTTTCTTGTTTTCCTTATCTATGGATTCCTTTTGCATGTATCTTGAAAGAGTATTAAAATGAATGGAATTCCAATCCTTTAAATAGTTTTCAAATTACTATTAGATTGAAGATTTTGGATTAAACAACTATAACCTATAACCTCTTTCATGGATTAAACAAATAAAACTTAAAAATCGAGGGTGAGACTAATGTTATCGACCTTCAAAAATCAAGTTAATGTTTATGTTTAGAACCTAATGTTTAGGTTTGGTATTGGTTCATTTTTCCCTTTGGAGTGCCTCAGTTGCCTCCAGTAAGTTTTATATCTTGAAAAAGGGTAGTTTTGTAACTTCATTAAATTTTAGAGTGTTTGCATAAAAAATGGGAGCCCCAAAATCAACACCCTAAAAAATATAACCAATTTTTTGAGGTGTTGTACATACTAAAAGTGGACAACAAATATAAGGAGGGAGTACTTTCTAGTATAGTAAGTATTAAAATCATGATTTCATTCCAAAGCGAGTATCCCAGAGTGACACCGTTTGGTTTTTTCCGAAGGTTTTCAACTCGATTGCATAATCCCATATATAAAAACATGAATCTTAAGTTCGTGTTAAAAAAAAAAAAAACTGAAGTTGCCCAATTCTTTTACATTCTAAACTCTAAAGCAGGGACGGAGCTAGGTTTTTTTCGTAGGGGGACGGGCTATATCTCTGGAGCAGGGACGAGGCTATATAATTAGTAGGTTTTTTTTTTTTTTTTTAAAATTGTAGAAGATGCTACAGTTCCTACTAGTCCCCCTCACTCCATCGTTGCTCTAAAGGGCAACAAATTTATGTTCTCGTAAAAATGTATACTCTCATTAAACCAGTCTAAGGAATAAATTGGCATAAGTCTATGGATACGACATTTTTGTGTCTACCAAATGTACTCCGCTTGCGTGGGACCATTTCGGGGTCACACCCAGATGATCGGGGCCGCTCAATATTTTTAATACATTTTTTTAAGGACCACTGAGAAAAATTAGCTCATTTTAACATCGGTAAGAACTCGATCGATTCCACGCCCAACTTACTAATAAGAAATTGGGCAAATAATTGATCGAGGCCTTACTGATGTTAAAATGAGCTAATTTTTTTACAGTGGCCCTTAAAAAAGTATTTTAAGAATATTGAGCAATTTCGATCATTTACGTGGAACCCCGAAATGGGTCACACCCAAGCAATGTACATTTGGTGTATACCAAAATATTGTACCCCAAGCAGGACTTAATAAAATTGTTGTGATTCATAGTGTAATAAGGAGCACAAAATATGTATCTAGTTTTTTATATTAACTTAAAGGGTAAATTTCACTTACCTCCCCTGAGGTTTTTTTACAAATACAGAAACCTCCCTTATACTTTCTGAAATTCCACTGCACTCTTTTGCCTTTTAAACTAATTGTCAGATTTCCCTATATATGCTGTTATCCTAAGGCTAACGGTGTTAAGTTTTTGTGTGAGATGACCGTAGTACCCTTAGTATATATTCTCTACACTAAACAAATAGTTTTTTTTTTTTTTTTAAAGATAGAGTTAAAAAAAAAATTTCAAAAAAATCAAACAGTTTTTCATTAAAAAAAAAAATTCCCTTCAAAAAACTATTTTTAACAACAAAATTTCAAAAGTACTTTTTTTGAAAAGAAAAAATTCTTCCTTGATACTTTTTTGTAAAAAACTATTTTTTTAAAAATGAAAAACTGTTCAATTTTTTTTTAAAAACTTTTTTTAACTCATTCTAATTTTTAGGGTGGAGAATATATACTAAGGGTACTATAGTCATTTGATGTAAAAGTTAACACCGCTAGCTTTAGGCTAAGTTCTCCAAAAAATTTAAGCAACCAAGTTGCAAAAATCAAGCATGATTTTATCTTTTGAGGTGGGGGGGGGGTGATTTTATCTCCAATGAATCTGGACATATTAAAGTAACAATTGGGGAAAATCTAACAGTTAGTTTGAAAAGTAAGGGAGGGCAGTGAAATTTCAAAAGTATAAGGGAGGTCTTCGTACTTATCAGAAACCTCAAGGAAGCTTAGTGAAATTTGCCCTAACTTAAAACCTCGTTCTAGAAATGCAATTCATATTTTACTGTTTTTTTTTTCAGAAAAATTCATGAAGCATTCTATTGCGAAGAAATAACCATTTTCAACTGAGAGTGAGTTTTCCTTACTGTCTAAATTGTCTAAATGGAATTTTTGGTATTCTTTGACTCTTCTTAGCAATTATATTATTTTGCCCTTACTTCTCCCATATTGTCTAAATGGTGGAGTATTTTTTTTTTTTTTTAAATTTTTTGTGTGGAAATTGGAAAGGGGCAAAATAGTCCTCTTTCCGTCCAACCTGGGCTTTCCTATGGAAAGTGGGAGTTGGTCAACGTTTTTTTAGAAGGTAAAAAGAATACTGTAAGAATTGGTATTTTCGGTAGAAACAAGTAGTATTTTGGCATTAGTCTGAAGATGAAAAATTTTAGCGGGAATTGAGCCTGAATTATCAAAAAAATAAATTTAAATGTTCTAATTAAAACTTGACGAGGCTTAAATTCAATAATCCCATCAACTTCCAGAGTGCAATTTTGTTCACACTCCTTAATTTTGTTCACCCTCCTTAAAAGAGGGTGAACAAAACTCTCCCCTATTGGTTGGATTGGTGTGGGTCTCACCACAATATGATGTCATGCTTACATCTGCAATACACTTTTTGGTAAGCATGACATCACTTTGATGTAAGCATGACATCACTTTGTGGTAGGACCCACATGTTTCAACCAATGAGAGAGAGGGATTTGTTCACCCTCTTTTAAGGAGGGTGAACAAAATTGCTCTCCAATTTCCATTACCAACGCAAATGGAGTGATAGTCCATTAACAGGTATTTTGTACTTTCATGCATTTGACTGCTTTGCTGCGTACATATCATTTCGAACACACTTTTAGACACACTATTAACGTGGAGTTTTACAATCTATTTGAACGATCTGAACTGTTCATTTTTGTAGCTCCAGATGCTAAAATTAATTATTAAAAAAATCAAACATAATGACATGATCCAAATCAATTGGTTGAGAGCATGAATTTTTACTATCTATTTTTTCCAATGAAAATGTGAATTTTTGAGAGTGCTTTAAATGTTCAATTAACCTAATTCTTTGAATGAACAATTTCTTTTCTCATGGTGTGTGTTTACAACACAAAATTTTAGGGACTCCTGGGCACGTCCAATGGAACCAAAAAAAAAACAGCAAATTGCAAACGAGAATAGGGCAATAGGCCGACAACGAGCCACCCAAACCCCCAACCCAACCCCAACTCATTACTCATGTACATAAATACCCATACATGTGTACTTTCGCCACTTCCAATTTGAGAAGCCCTTCTCCACCTCTCTCTCTCTAAAAAGCCTCTCCCCTTTCTCTCTCTCTCTCTCTCTCCAGATTGGATCGGTTCCTCCTCCTATTGTTTCTGTGCGGCTCAGCTCAAGGACGACTTATCCACGATGCATTAACAGTTTCCAGAAAACCAATCCCCCCCTTCTCAAAAACCCTAGCAGATCTTTATTATTCGATCGCCGAATTCGGTCGATCTGTCTTGTAATTAGGGTTAGCTTTGATAATAATCGCCATGTTTGGAGCCACACCGCCACAACAACAACAACAGCAGACCCATCAAACTTTGACGGTTACTACTACAGCACCAGCGAAAACTTCTGCAGAAGAAGAAGCCTTGAAGAGGAACACCGATTGCGTTTACTTCCTGGCTTCCCCTCTAACCTGCAAAAAAGTTCGAATCTTATCTCTATCTTTCTTTGTTTTCTGTATGGATTAGATGAGGATAGCTGTGATCTTATTCCCATGTGGATATGGTGGTGAATGAAGTCTCTTTTTTTTTTTTTTGTGATAATTGGATACTAGGGTTTTTGTGGAGTTTGTCTGCGGTATCTTTGGTGCTTTTTACATTAAAGGGGTTAATTCTGGATCTGGGTCTTGATTAATATTACTAATTGGGCAGGTTAACCTGCAAAAAAGTTCGAATCTTTATCCCTGTCTTTATTCGTATCTTCGGATTTTATGTGGATAGCTGTGAATTTTTTTCCTTTGTGGTTTGGGTATTAGGGTTTTTGGAGTTTGTGTGGGGGATCTGTGTGTGCTTTTTACATTAAAGGGGTTAATTGGGGATCTGGGTTTTGATTAATAACTCTAATTGGGTTGGTAAGTATTCGATCGTGGAAAAATTTTGGGTGTTTTTTGCTTGGTGTGAGAACAGAACATTCTCTAGAGCAGTCTTGTGAAGAGATTACTCCTTATTCGTTCTTTGATGCACAGGTTTTTTTTAACTGATTGATGCGTAGCCGCGTAGGTTAGATGTTGTTTTTATTGTTTGAGCAATATGTCTATGTAAGTTGTGAAGTGGTCTTGTGCTAGTGCTAGTTTTATGACCTTTTTTCTTGCGAATACAAGGTAGGGGGAGATTCTTTAACTTAATAATTAGGATGGAATTGTTGGAAAATAGAGGGAGTGTTAAAAGTTATATGATTTGATTAATTCCAAGAAAAGTAAACACGTATAGTAACTTGCATGTCTAGTCTTATATTCTGGCATAGAATGAGGAAGAATAAAGAGTGTTTGGTTTTGAGTTGAGAGAGGAGAACTTATTTTTGTCTTGGAAGATAATATTTACTCTTTGGGAACGGGCTGATGTGAGGAGACTTGCACTGGAAGAAACCTCATACATTCTAAGTGTCTTCTTCCAAGAAAATTCTTTACATATATGTTAGGGAATTAATCCAAAAGTAGTCATTCCAAGCATGTTTTTTCTATTTTGGCCATTTTATTGATGTTTATTGTTTAATAATATGCTGATTGTATTTCATACACAGACTCTTGTCTGCTTGCTCTTTTTGCTATTATGTTCACTTTTGTAGTTATTCTTCGGCACTTTGTGGTATTATTCTTCGAGATTGTTGTTATTCTTTGAGACATTCTGTTTAGCTTTCTGTTGTATTTTCTGTTCCAAGTATTTAATACTTTAGTCGTTTTGTCACCTACCAGATCTCAGATTACACGTTGGTTAAATCTAACGGCTTCTGTTTTGGGGGGTTGGTGAAACGAATATATGCAATGATGTTCTAGTCTTAAATGCTCTGTCTAATTGTATTCTAGACATGTTATTTTGGCCACAATTGATGTTCAATAACACTTTGATTGTATTCCATACACCTTTTCGTGTCTGCTTGCTCTTTTTTCAATTATGTTCGCTTTTGTCATTATTCTTTGATACCTTTGTTATTACTCGTCAGACTGACATTGTTAGTCATTGAGACATTCTGTTTAGTTGTTAATTTGTCTGTTCCAAGCATTTAGTACTGTACTCATTTGGTCAGCCATCAGATCAGATAATACGCTGTTGAAAGCTACCGACACGTGAAACACTTTAAGTTTCTTTCTGTTTTTGGGGTTTTTGTCAAACTAATATCTGCAACGATCCGTTAATCTTAAATGTTGTTAGACCCCTCTATCTTACAGGGCTTATCTAGTCATTTTCTAGCATCGCCTTATCCTCAATTTTGTCAACCAAGTTGATGAGTTGAATTGGGTTGATGCGGTAGCTAAGTGCCGCATTGAACTTTTTTAATAAGTGCTACGCTTATTGTTTGTATCGAATCTAATGAGTCCTTGGGTTGCCATTTGAACAGGGAGCTGAGTGCGAGTATCGGCATAGCGACAATGCTCGGCTTAACCCCAGGGATTGCTGGTTCTGGATGAATGGTAGTTGCTTGAATCCAAAATGTGCTTTCCGACATCCTGTAAGTCCTCTCTTTTCTCTATCTAAAACTTGAATCTACTTTATTACGTATAATTGTGATAACATACATATATATATATATTCTTTTTTACTTCTGCAGCCTCTTGAGGGATTATTAGGCTCCCAAGTATCAACTCCTGTGGGATCTTCTCAGCTTTCATCACAGACGGTACCAATACCTGTGCCTAGTGCTCCTTATAATCCTGGAAAACAAGCTGTCCCCTGCGTTTTCTTCCAGCAGGGTTTTTGCTTAAAAGGCGACAGATGTCCCTTCTTTCATGCACCACCAAGTACAGTCATTAACAAGAAGTTGGTCCCACCAAGGCCTGTGGTTACGAATACTACAGAGGCTCAATCTCTTAAGAAGCCTTTCGGTAGCCTTGAAAAGTGTAGTCAAGAGCCGCAGTTTCCACAAGCCAATGTACCCAAGTCTGCAGCTTTAATTTCTCAGGGCCCCCAGCAGGCCAAAGTTGAAGAAACAGCTCCCACCAAAAACGGTGTTCCCTTTAAGAGATATTCAGCACCATCGCCGGTTGTAAATGATGGGCCTCCTAGGTACAACAGACCAACAGATACTATTCCTCCTGATACCAATGGAGATTCTACGAGTAGGTCCCACCGTGTGCAGCAAGTGCTAGTATCGGATGAGCTCGATGTCCTCAATGGTAGGGAGGCAGGTGAATTTTCAAGGGAGCCCTCCCCTGGGTTTGATGTTCTTGTAGATGATGAGCTTGGAGAATCGGAATACTATGAGGATCATCATTATGGAAGATCAGGGAGTCATGATTACGACGTTGACCGTTCTGTGGATTATGATACGCCGGTTGATGTCGACCGTGATACTTATCGTGATCTGCGTCGGTATGATTCGTACGATCAGATGCAAGGGCAGTATGGTAGGGAGAAGCGTAGGCCTTCATCTGAGAGGATGGGAGGAGTTGGGTCTGTGCATGTGGAAAGGAGCCGATACCCTAGGGGTGATAGTCCAGATCGGATTGCGGATTTGAGGCATCATTTGTCAAAGCAGAGGAGGGCTAATGGTTTGAGATCGGTCATTAGTCATGATTACGCCCGCGACAACCATTCGGAGGATCGGAGTCACCGTGGCCCATCTCGAAGGGACGGACACCATTTAGTTACCCCCAAAGAGAGCTCCGTTGTTAGTAACCGGCTTCGTGGGAGAATAAAACTCCCCGGGAGATCGTCTTCTCCTGTCAATGGAAGTGATTTGCGCTCAGAAAGGGAAATGGATAGGGGAAGGAACCGGGGGCCACTGGCTTCTTCTATCCATCAAGGGAGGCTTCGAGACAGAATAAAGGGAAGGGTGCAAGAGGAAATCAGCAACGAGGGTAGAAGTTTTAGAAGTCCAAGAATGAGAGAGGTAGTAAATGACAATAATGCTGATTTTGCTGGTCCTAAAAGTCTTGCAGAGCTGAGAAAGGGTGGAAAGATTGCAGAAAACAAGGATCAGCAAATGAATAGTACTGATCGACTCTCACTTGCTCTTGGGAAGCGGAAGTATCCAGCTTTAGAGAACCAGCAACAATCTGAAAGTGATGTCTTATTTGAAGGACCAAAGCCTTTGAGTGAGATTTTGAAGAAGAAAAAAGTAGCTGAAACAATGGTTCCTGGAAACGGTGACAATAATCAGAAGGATGTAGAGGAAAGAAGCTCAACAATCAACAAAGAAGAAACCAAGTCTGCTAATGTGAGTGAGGTTGAAACGGAAGAAGGAATGATTATTGAAGAACCAGTCGAAGATCATGAGCCTGAAGCCTTTGATCAGAGAGACGGGGAATCTGATTATGAACAGATTGAGGGAGAAGACTATAACCTAGATGAAGCTGAGAACGCAGAAGGTGAAGAAGAGTATTTTGATGATGACGACGGCGATGATTTTGCAAAGAAGATTGGTGTCATGTTTTCTTGAATGAAGTGTGACAACTGATATGATCCTTTGTGTGGAAGGATTGTATGAAACTTGGGTTTAGGTTGGTTCTATTTAAGATAAATTAGTTGTGGTGTTTGAGCAATGGAAGTAGGAATAATTAAGCCTGCTTTTTGTACTATTTTCAATCTTTCATTGTTGTATTTAAAACTCTGATTGAATGGGAATTTTTTCTTCCTGCTTGTGGCCTTTTTGCCATTGCCCCATCAGCTGTTTTTAGTTTTGAGCCAGATGAATTGTAACATTTAGAAAGTTAATACATTGCCCTTTTGATGAACATTTTTGGTTGATTCGGACTACTGTAAAGATCCCCTATGGCATTTGCTGGCTGCTGCTGTTTCCTAGTGAAGCAAGTTTGAAACTTTTCTCCAACTTCCTATAGGAAATTTTCGGAATTTCTATAAAGGGGAGAGAATCAATGAGAGAGTTCTCTTTTATTTTTACTTTCCTCTTTGGTATATTAAAAAAAAAAATAGAAAAATAGGATGGAGATATTTAGGCATTTTACTTCCTTTTATGTGGTGACACTACTAATGCTACTTATTAGTAGTTTTGATTCTTTAAGTATTTTCTTAAGATATAAAGTAGGGAGATATCCATTTATTTTGTAAACAAAGAACCAAAAAAAAAGAAGTTACTTGAGAAAATGCCATTTAGGAGAGAGAAAATGCCATATAGTACTTAGTATTGTGTTTGTTCATTTTTTCTGAAGAAAGAAACCAGAAGGAAAAAAAAAATATAGGAGTACTTTTATTTGCCTAAAAGTATTACTTTTTAGTTTGTAATATCACTCTACTTTTAGCAAAATCTTTTCATGGTGAGTTCTCCAATGGATTTTATCAAAAATTTGATAAAATTAAGCCTTTGATTTTATTCATTGGTGAGAAGAGTTGATAAAATCTATAAATTTTTTTCAGATTTTTGAATGCAAAAATCTACAGATTTTATCAACTCTCTTCACCAATAAATAAAATCAAGGGATTGATTTTATCAATGTTTGGATTAATAGTGGTATGGGAATATTCAGTTTTATGAAACAAAACTTCATCCTTGGTCCCTCCTGAAATGATCCCACCAAACATTTGGATGAAATTCTTTTCATTTAGACGTGAAGAGTTCCCCATAGAATTAACTTAGTTTTCTCGTCTTTATTCAAATTTCTTTGGCGTTTTTAGCTTTACATCAAATTTTTGATAATTAATGATTTGTCTCGATGAGAGCTCAATGAGAGGAATCGGAAAAGTAAAATTATAAATAAAACTCTCGTTTTGTTTTTAAAAGCCAAAGAAAAGCTCGAAAAGCCGTCTTTTGGGATGTTCCACACAAAAAACGAGTTTAGGTAACAATTTTTTACTCCACTTTTCCCATTCCTTTTGACAAGACGAATCAACAATTCATAAAAGTTTAACGCAAAACTAACACATTATTATTATTATTATTATTATTGAATAAAGACAACAAAGAAGCCAAGTTGACCTTTCAATGGAAGGATTGATATAGGAAAGTATGATTTGTATAAATGTAACACTCTTGCAACTCTTTTACTATCTTATTAATACAACAAAGTATTGGCTAAAGAGCTCGGGGACTACAACAAGACCGTCTTGCCCCATAGCCACATGTTAGGCCAAAACATCCGCCTGGTTAGCTTTACGTCCAGGCTTGAATCTCGTTCAATTCATAAACACGTGCAATCCCATCTTCAATTGAGACCACTCGACTAACCTCATCCACTGGAAAATTTGTCTAAAAGGGTGGCAAAGGTCAAGCTTCAAACTAGGAAGCTACGCACCGTAGAGAGGCATTACTGAAGAAGTCTCCGCAGATGCCTAATTCCTACAAAAAGACATTAAAAACAAAGCGATAATCAGTTTCCATTATTAAACAAGCGAAACTTGGCATCATTTTATTTGAAAATTTTCTAATCTTGCATCATATATGAAGACCAGGTTTACCATTGTGTTTGGGCATGTCGGAACTGTATTTTTTGTTGATAAATTAAATTTCATTCGAAGAAAAACTCTGTAAAAAAAAAAAAAAAAAAAAAAAAGAAAAAAAAAAGGGAGCTCCCAGAACAGATTGTGGAAGAAAACCAGAAGCCGCAAACCAAGTGACTAGAAAAACAGTGACGAAACCTGCACAACTATTACTGATCAGAAAAAAAGTAAACTACTAAAACCTAGCTTCTTGTTTTTTGATGATTCAAAATTCTGTTCGAGAAAATTCAACCAAGACAAAGAAGCCACCCCCGTTTCTACACTCCCCTTCAATAAAACTCAGAACATCATCAAAAGGGCTTGACTTTGTTGCAAGGATCGAATATAGGCATTGCTTTCTAATCACAAGTGATACATAAAGACTGAAAGACACCAAAGCACTTTCTTCTTAGATGCTGCAAATTGAGTCCAATATAAGTCAACTGACACCTTGAGCAGGGCTCCAATTTTATCTGCATTTTTGTTTAAATGTGGCACGGCACGAGCATGGTTTTAGATGTGCATGATACGGAATTGGGTCAGGCACTGGACGGCCTAGATGGGCACGACAAGGGCACGGCACGGAAGTGGGCTAGACGTGGCACGGCACAGCAAGGCACAAGGAAACAAATATTAATTTTTAATGTACCAAAAAAAATAAATTTTAATGATGGATATTCTAATTATATGTTATATACCTTTTAATAAGTCAATACAAATATTTTGTGAATCTCAATACGCCGAAACTCAGCTAGATTATGTAATTTTTTTGAATTATATGTGATATACTTTTTAATAAGTCAATATAGCAATAGTTATTAGATATAAAAAAAAAAATTTGACGAAAATTAGCTAGATTATAAAAAAAAATTCGACGAAACTCGGAGGTGTGCCAGCATAGGCACGACACCGCATGACATGACAAGATTACAAAATGGCACGACACGACGCGGCATGAAAGTAAACGGACCGGCACGACGCGACATGATTAAGTAAACGGGCCGGCACGGCATGACATGATTAAGAAACAGCACGGTACGGCACGACACGACACAACACGATTTAGTAAATGAGACTGGTACAGCACGGCACGAAGCTCAATTGACACGAAATTAAATGGACCATGCCTGCACAGCACGAACCGTTTGACACCTCTAGACTATTTTGTTCGTTCCTTTTTTCTGAAGAAAGAAACCAGAAGGAAAAAACATATAGGAGTACTTTTATTTGCCCAAAAGTATACTTTGCAATATCACTCTACTTTTAGCAAAATCTTTTCAGCCTATGTTTGGATAAATAATAGTGGTACGGGTCCTACGGGAATATTCAGTTTTATGAAACAAAAACTTCATCCTTGGTCCCTCCGAATTCCGATTAGAAGGGCGGTGGGTGGAAACTTCTCACGAGATTCCTAACTCCTGAAATGGTCCCACCAAACATTTGGATGAAATTCTTTTCATTTATACATACAAAATGTGAAGAGTTCCCCGTAGAAGCAACTTACACTGTGTTTGGATGGGTTTTGAAAATGAATTTTTGAGAAGAATTTTTGAGATAGTGTTTGGTTGAATTTTTAAAAATGAAAATAATGAGATAATGATTACAGAAAGATGGAGAGAGAAATGAAATAATGAGTAGAGAGAGATTCTTTTTGAAAAGAAGGAATCTTTTTCAAAAGAATTTTTGAAAATGAAAAGAAAAGGAAAGAGAACAAGGCTAAATTGTCTTTATTCAAAGAAAAGCTTTACGTCAAATTTTTGGTAATTATTTATTCGCCTTGATGAGAGCTCAAAAAGAGGAATCGGAAAAGTAAAATTATGGATAAAACTCTCCTTTTGTTTTTAAAAGCCAAAGAAAAGCCCGAAAAGCCGTCTTTTTGGGTTTTTTTTTTTTTTTTTTTCACAAAAAATGAGTTTTGGTAATATTTTTTTTACTTTTCCTATTCCTTTTGACGAGACAAATCATCAATTCATAAAAGTTTAATGCAAAACTAACACGTGAAATTTTTTTTT
The DNA here is from genome assembly GCA_020921065.1 of Vaccinium darrowii. NCBI lineage: Eukaryota > Viridiplantae > Streptophyta > Magnoliopsida > Ericales > Ericaceae > Vaccinium > Vaccinium darrowii. The sequence continues at coordinate 21,897,344 of CM037160.1, read as the reverse complement.
TTTTGGAATAAAGACAACGAAAGAAGCCAAGTTGACCTTTACGGGAACATTACCCTAGTAAGATAGTAACAGAGCTACAAGAGTGTTACATTTTCACAAATCAAGAAGCAGTCGAGCTTATAACTATCATGCAACAAAATATTGGCTAAAGAACTCGGGGACTACAACAAGACCGTCCTGCCCCATAGCCACATGTTAGGCCAAAACATCCGCCTGGTTAGCTTTGCGTCCAGGTTTGAGGTGAGGTTTGGCCTAAAAAGACAACTTAATTTTTTTTTTTTTGTCTTTATTTGATTTTTTTTGCGTTTGTTAGTTTTGCATCGGTTTTTTTGAGTATTATTGGTTTGTCTTGGCGAGAGGAATCCAAAAAGGCAAAAGATTATGACTAGAACTCTCAATTTTTTGAATAAGATCGAAAAAAATGTAAAAATCTGATTTTTTGGCTTATTTTTGTTTTTATTCAAAAAAATTTATGATTCGATCATAATTTTTTACCTTTTTGATTCCTCTCGCCGCGACGAACCAGTAATACACAAAAAATTGATGTAAAACTAAAAAACACGGAAAAAAAAATCAAATAAAGATGAAAAAAAATGAGCCAGCTAACTTTTTAGGCCAAAACACACCTGAATCTCATTCAACTCATAAACACGTGCAATTCCATCTTCAATTGAGACCGCTCGACTGACTTCATCCACTTGAAAATTTGTCTAAAAGGGTGGCAAAGGTCAAGCTTCAAACTTTGTGGCAAGGATCGAATACAGGCATTGCTTTCTAATCACAAGTGATACATAAAGACTGAAAGACACCAAAGCACTTTCTTCTTAGATGCTGCAAAATTAAGTCCAAAATAAGTCAACTGACAGCTTGAGCAGGGCTCCAATTATATCTGCATTTTGCTTAACACCCCAGCTCACATGCACCTTCTCAGAATAGCTTGTTGCCTCGTTGGAGCATCCAACTAAGAGGTGTCATGACTCTTAGCAGCTTGATCACACCAAACACAAACAGGTCTAGCTACCATCCCCGATCGCTTTCCTATAACGTGTCGCTCGTAGCAAGTACACGAAGCAACAAATTAAGCCACAGAATGAAGGCGTTTAGGTACACTAGCTTTGAACCAAACAGTACTGAAATGCCAAGGGATCTGTTCTCTAGGTTTGCTAATAGCATTCCAAAAACTCATGGCTGTAAAAGAGCCATTGGAAACGGGATCTTTACACATTTGGATGAAGATAACCCACTGATAGAGCAGATTAGATTTTGAGTAATTATTTTTGACACTCTAAATTTTGATAATTAGATTCCAATATCTGTCTTTTAGTGTTCATGTTACATGTACTTTGTAACAATTACCTTAGATTTTTTTTGTTTTTAAAAAAACAAACAAACAAGGAATGAATGAATTACAAGTGACCGTCTTGTTTCCCATTTACTAAAATGGGAAATCGCGTAAAAGTTGAGTTTTAAGGATGTTAATAAAATCACTTTGTATTCTCATAGATAAAATCACTTGAGTGTGTGAGAGTTTTAAGGAGGGTTGATAAAATTACTGCGTGGTTTTTGGCAAATAAGGAAAGTTTTGTAGTGGGCCGAACAATGGACTAGTGCAGGAGTATCAACTTAGAATCGTTAAGGCACGCCATTATTGACCTGGAAACTTCCAAGGCACGTTGCCAAATGGTGGTACCAGAGGGATTGATTGCCTGCACTTAGAGACTAATCACATGCTAATGTTCTTGGCTCGACACGCCAAAGTGGCCTAGAAGGCGCGATTGCCTTAGCTGGTATTGTAACAATTCCTATCGATCGCTAGCAGCGAAGCAGCTCGATTGGACATGGGTGTCTGCCGACATATTTCTCGCGCAGAAGGCCATAAGGGACCAATCTCATATCATCAAAGCCTGTGCCGAGTGGCCCCTTCATGGCGAAAGGAGCAGTCCAGGTCTGACCAACATAGGCACAATTGCGCGGAGGAGCACGTTCTCACAACCGTTTGGGATCTTATCAGCATTGATGATAGTCATGTCAGCCGAACGGTGCATGATACGTGTCACAACACAAGAGGATGCCTGAGCTTGTAACTGTCTCGCTAGCCCTCGTCAAGTGTGACGTCAGCTGAGCCATTATCGTGTGTGCTAGACACGATGGTACTTGGAGTACACCCTAGAAGAGGTACACACTTGGATTTGAGTACTTTGCCTCTCCTTCTTCTCCCACTTACTAGACTGTCGGCGTGCTGTTCACACGGTCCAGTCTAGTGCTAATGCGGATGTTCAGCGTGCGAGCGAGGAGCCTAGGTGGACGTTCTTCTAAGGCAAAACATTTACCGACCAGACGGTTCTAAGAACACTGAAACTAGAAGTTGAGACCCCACAAAATTTTGATAAAATATTTTATCAAATGAAAAACAAGGCCTCAGAATGTGAAACACACCACCCACGATCCACTCCCTCATAAATTTTCTCCTCTCTTTTTCCGAACAGCAGAAACAAACACAACCCTCAGGCTGCTCCCCAATTCCTCTCTCCTACCTACCCATCACCAAAAACCATTTCTCCACCCCATCTACCCACCCAAAACCCTATAAATTCTCACCACCCACAACCCTTTTCCCTCGAAATCTCCAAAAGTAGTTGAAGAATTGTCCCACCACCCAAAATGGACTCAGCTCTGTCCATCGGATCAATCCTCCCCCTCAAAACCTCTTCACTCTCCACCACTCTCAAACCCTACCTAAAACCACCACCACCACTTTCATTCCCTTCACATCTCCATTCCACAATCTCAAAAACCCTTCCCTCCAATCCCCCAAGTAGATCCCACCTTCGGGTCAAAGCTTCCTCCAATTTTACCCCGAAACATCTTGGTTCTTCTTCTCGAAACCCAATCATCCAAACTCTCCAAACCGCCGCCTCCGCCGTCGTCCTCGCCGCCGCTGTGGCCGCCAAATTCCATCCGTTTCCGGCCAGGGCGGAGATCACCCCATCAGTCTTGACACAAGAAAAAATAGACCAAATTCAAGAACAGGAGGTGGAAAAATCAGAAGAACAATCCACACCCTTGTCGAATTTTCTCGTATCGGATTCGGGTGCAGTGGAGTCCTTGAAATCGCTGCTACAGCAGGTGATGGCGGCCGGAAAGGACCAAGAAGCATTGGAGGTAGTGAAAAAGTTGGTTTCAGCTCAGCCGGAGGAAACAGAGTGGAAGTTCCTAATGGCGAGAATGTTGATCGAAATGGGCAGTATCCAAGACGCACGAGACGTGTTCGAAGAGATTCTCAAGCTGAATCCACTCAACTTCGAAGCATTGTTCGAAAACACCCTTTTAATGGACCGGTGTGGAGAGGGAGACGCGGTGGTTTTAAGGTTGGAAGAGGCGTTGAAGATTGCAGAGGAGGGGGATAAGGCGAAGGAGGCAAGAGATGTGAGGTTGATTATGGCACAGATTCAGTTCTTGCAGAAGAATGTGGATGCGGCATTGAGGCAGTACGAGGAGCTAGGAAGGGAAGATCCTAATGATTTTAGGCCTTACTTTTGTAAAGGGATGATATATAGCTTGCTTGACAGAGACAAGGAAGCTAGGGAGGAGTTCGCAAAGTACCGGCAGCTTTCGCCCAAGAAATTTGAGGTGGAAGGGTACTTGAGGTCGCCATTGTCGAGGATGAAGGTGTTTGGTACAAATGAGGAGAATTGAATTGGGTTTTTTGAGTTTGTATCTCGGTGTGATCAGTAGCTTAATACGTTATGAGGAATAATGGTTCAAGAGATGAGGATTTTCTCTCTTGAAAGAGGAAGGTAATTGTAGGATTACAACCAGGTAAAACCCTTTGCCCCTTCTGAATTTTGATAGTTGACTTGGTAAATTTTGTTGTTTCTATGAACATTAAGTGATGTTAATCATCAACGAGGATACTGAGTTCAAAGAAATATTGCCTTGCTTTGTGGCAAATAATGCATTATCTTGTTGAAAGGAACCATTGCTATCTCAATAAGAGTTTTTCCTTGGTCAATATAGATTGTAGGAGTTCATCTTCATAAAAGCTGCCATTTTCGTAGTCTTTGATATCTAATTGTCTTGGTTTTCAGACTATTAGTAGCTTGAATCTGATTATGTAAGTATCGCATTCAAACACAATTGCCTTAAAAAAATTATAGATGGTCTACTAAAAATTGTACTAGCCTTCTAAACAAATCTCAGCTAATGGTGTGGTTATCAATGTACGAATTATTTTTCGCACCAATGTTTTATTCACAAAAAGATATGGTTTAGATTACCAAGTTGACCTCGGAGTGGGCGCGCAATGGTTAGATCTCCAACTTAGCGAATCCTGAAGCGACTATCAACTCTCTGAAGCTTCAGGAAATGTCTCTTAATTTTCATCAGATACATGTGGAAGTGACGATGATCTGTGTTTTATCTGCTCAAATTTCTTCTGCTAAATCTTCTTCTTTTATCTTGTACTCTATATGAATACAGAGACTTCTGTTGTATATTTGTATGCATTGATATTACTGATAATAAACGATAAACTGAATAGTCTAGTAAGCTGGAACATAGTTTTGTGCAGTTAGTTTTTCCTTCATCGAAGAGTTCCATTGTGATTGTTGACATTTGGAATTGCACGCACAATTGGATTCTTGCACCTGTATCTTTAGCTTTTTGCAACATGAAAGCCATAGATTGTCGGCAAGTTCTCACGTGGAATTCGGCAATTTCATCTTGTCCTCTGCAAATCCTTCCATGTTCAAGATCAGAACACAGGCTTAGTTCAATTATGCATGGGAATTGTTATCTCCACATTCACCATTGAATAGCTAGCTTATCCACATCTTCCTGTGAGTAAAAGAACATAAAATAGAGAGAGCATATCTAGGACGTAGTAACTGTAAAAGTGCACCTGTCAAAGCTCCTCTGCTGCATCGCTAGTCACTTCCAGCAATATTGATAAGAGAAACATCAGAATGCAAGAGAACACACGAATAGTCGAATACTACACAAGATTTTTTTCCCTCGTGTTATGTTTACCCCTTTGATTGAAATTCTTCCAGTACAACTATTGAATAGCAGAGAAAAGTAAACAAAAAACTACAGATTGCTGGGCATTAGAAGCCCAACACCAAAAGAAGAGAATCTGATCACATAACCATGGCAGAAAGTAGGTCTACCTATTTTTTCGGCCTCCTTTCCCCTTTTTACCCTTCTTGGACTTGTTATTTCCCTTCCCCTTGTTGGTCTCAGCATCCCGACCATTGCTCTGCGTTCCTGAAACAACAGTAACATCCACAGCCGTGCCTTCATCAGATTTGCTAGTTTCCTCAACCCTCTTTTGATTGCCTTCTTTTTGGTACGGTTTTTTGGTCTCTGATGCCTCCCTGTCAGCATTTGAATCATTGGGCATGGGCAGCTGGTTCAACGAAGTTTCCAGCTCTGGCCTTCTTGAGTAAAATGTCTTCAAAAGTGATGTAATCCTTGGAATGTTTTCCTTTAGTTCACTGCCACTGAAGACAATCCAGTTAATTCATTATCGCCCGAAAATAATGAAGCAGACACGCATGAAGTAGGCATTTGGTCAATAAAAACTGTTTCTAAGATTCAGAAATAGATTCAATAGTGTATGCCAACCAGATACTGGAAATTTATTTCCACTGACGAGATATAACAGTAGAAGATTACAATGTGCAATATTTTACCATTAGGAGTTCTGAAGAACAATACTATTAACAAAAACACCACTGACTAATTATATCGTTCTACCATAAAACCAACCTAATTGTTGAAACATAAAACAACAATACTTCCCAGTAATCCAAAACTACGGGGAAATTAATGGTTGGATACACGTACTGAAGCAAATTAGACATTTTCAATTTCAGTCTATTGCAGAATGTGGACAAGGAGTAATTATTCCATTGTCTTGAGGCACCACATGGTGGTGCCCCAACACCCTTATACACCACACATTGCACTGGGCCCTACAGGAATGTGTTGTGGATAAAGGTGTTGGGGAACCATGCGGCGTTGCCCCAAGACCAGGGAATAATTGGTCTATGGACAAGTCACTCTTAAGATAGTCAATTGATGCCTATTTGAAATAAAATAACTAAGAAAGCAAATACAAAGCTTACTACTTATACACTATACATGCACGGTCACAAGCATACAAGTAAACCCAAGTCTTAAGACTCTTAACAATGATAACGGGTTGTTCGGTAAAGTTTTTGTTTCTGTTTTCAAAACATTTGGAAACTATAAATGAAGGCATTTGATAAATCTTGTCGATTCCCAAAGAATGGTTACACTTTAAAGTTTTCAGAGCTTGTGAAATACAAAGGGGGTTTCTATTTTTTAAAGAACACATTTTCACCATCTCCTCCCTTCCCACCGCCTTTAGCCATTCCCCTAACGCGGGAATCCCTCCACCCACCACCTACAACTTCCGGCAAAACCATTCGGCCACCACCTACGATCGTCAGCCCACATCCAGTGACACCTTCGGTTCCCCAGTTCCTTCAACCACCTGAAGCAGCTGGCTACCATCTCTGGAAGATCCCTTACCCCTCCGTCTTCCACCGCTGTGACCTCCTCACTTGATTTTAAAATGAGTTTTCGACATGTGGTGCGCCAAACATGTGTCTTTCCTTTACTTCCAAGAAAAGAGAACCTATTTCTTATTTTTTGTTAATAGAAAACTGAAAACATTAACGACCATAAATTGAACACACCTCACATTCAGAGCAGAAGATAGCTGCTTAAATTCATTTAACATTCGATCGTGTCCAAGCACTGGAATGAGGTCAGCGGGGGTGACCGGCGCACTACAACCCTCCATTGGCTTGAGAACAGGGGTTACATCTTCTTTAAGTTCCATCTTCTCACCGGATTTGGTCAGAACAGCAGAAATGAGGTCTATAACTTTCTCTACCCTCACCTGAAAGACATACAATTAAATAAAAAGGAATACACTTAACATCATTATCTCACAATATTCGATTGCATAAAACATAATCTTGCACCTTTATCCTTGTGACACCAGACACAAAATTCTGCAAATCTCCATGTCCTAGGTTATCTACAGCCTTTAACACATCAGATATTTCCCCAAAGAGCCCAGAGATCATTTGCAGGTTGCCTTCATTTGTATTCTGACTATCCACACTCTGATCTGCCAAGGAAGCTAAGTTTGAAAATGAAGCCTTAGAAATCTTCTCTTGATGTTCACTGTTCAAAAGAAGTTCTTTTCCACGAGATTTGGTTGCATCCATCTCGACAGATACAGTTTGATCTAGAGGGGCTTTATTGTCCATCGGAAACAATACTTCCATAATGTCCTCTCTCCTGTGGGTAGCTCTCAAGTCCACGAAAATGGCATGAGGACATATATATTTGGAACAATTTCCTCCCAAGCTCAATATAACAAGAGGATCCCCAATCTTCATAAATGCTTCGGCAAGTAAATTCATGTCTACATACTTCCTTTTTCTCCTGAAGACATTGTAGAATTCCCTTGGTAGCCACGAGGTAATATCATTCCTCCCCAGTAACTCAAAAAGAAAATCGGAATACTTCCCACAGTTCGGCCCGCAGTTCACACAGAGCAAGCAGAGTATGACAACCAGCCTCAACAACAGCAGTGGATAGTAGGAATTGAAATTGAGATCCGATTTTACAATCCACTCTATTGTAGCTTGCTTGTAGTAAAGGACCTGTTTGATGATGTCCACCACAAAGTTGAAAATGTCGCTAGTGGGATTATTTGCTAGGTCAGCTCTTTGTTTGGCATTTGGTTGCTCACAAATTAGCCACTCAACAAATGAAGATTTTGTGGTGAAAAGGAACCCATTGAAGGAACATGCCAATATCAAAAGCCTCTCAACAAGATACACGAAACAAGTGGGTGATATATAGTCACGTTGTCTCCAATGGGCATTATAAGCATCTTGCAGAGCTCTGCAAAACTTGTATACAAAAGATAACTCTCTTTGAGCCCCAGTTAAAACGCCTGATGTAGATTCCCGCAAAAATTCTGATTCCGTGTTTCCATTTAGGGCATCGATAAATTCTTTCCACAATGAATTTGGCCCAAAGCTCTTTGAAATTTTCTTGTAAACTTCTTCAGTTGGCTTTCCAGAACCAAGCCATATCATCACTACCCTCCCAATTTGCCCATAGGTAAGCTTACCCTTGAACCTAATGTTGTCAACCATAGCCTCTTCAAGTAAATTCCGGGAAACCTCACTACCCCTCAGAGAAGTCATATTCTTTGTCAATGATTTCCGCCACTCTGAAGGAAAAGCAATTTTGAAATATGCGGTAGTAGATAGTTTGAGAAAATTTTGCAACATCTGAGTATCTTGCTTTTTACAATCAAGATATTTGGATTCCAGAAGACACTTCGTCACCTCAAATATGTAAACAGGAGCCACGCTTTGGCAAAAATCAGACATGGAATTCTTACGTGAGAGTTTATGAAGAGCTTCAAGAGTTTCCAACACCTTTAGACCAGAAGAAAGCAATTCTGATTGCCAATGACTCCTAGCAGCGGAAACAAAATGGGGAGCATCAGTGGATACACAATTCCCGCTCCTCTGAAGAAAGCTGTCTTTAATTTCTCTCACCCAAACATCATCAGAGTTCAAAATAACATAAGCTATATTCATGTTGTTCAATTGCCTCACACCAAAATAATTCAAACAGAAGTCACCATACTTCATATAATCATTATCGGTCTGGGTTTCAAGACAAGTTAGGTACTCAAAGATATTCTCAACCTTCTGTTTCCAAAGATTCCAAAAGCAAACCAGGGTTCCCACAGAAACCCGATTATGCAAAACATTTTCTTCTGAATGCTTAATCAGATCTGCTGGTAGTTCATCCTCCCACTCATACGTTGATGCACTTGAATGAAGATGAACATCAAGCATTCTTCTAGTGCATAAGATTTCACCCCTGAGGCTTTTATTACGATGTGAAGCATTTAAATACTGGTTCAGCACAACCAAGTTCATTTCTTCAGCTGATAAAATGCTTACCTCGGTGCAAACAAATTCATAAAAGAGATCTGACATGTTTTTCGCAAATGACTTGGCTTTCTCTAAAATCTCATTCTCTTGTGGAAAATGCTTCAGTGGCCAACCTTTGCTTCTCGATACCCTCATAGAGTTGGAAAAGACATACCATAAGATAAGCATGGCTGCCTGATCAAAGTGCCCAGCTTTCGCTAGCAAATCAGCTTCAAGTAGGGTATCTCCTCTCATCTTTGCAATCTCTGCAGCTTCCAAAAAGTTACCGGATTCTTCTTCCACCATTAAAAGCTCGTCAAGGCAACTCAAACGCATCAAGAAGTCGCGCCTTGAAGCCATTGAGTCAAAATCTCTAACAAATTTCATCATGGATTTATTATCCTTGAGTTCATAATAGTGAAGTGCACAACTCTCAAGGAACTGTTGTTCAATTCTGTTAATTTCGCAACTTTTCGACAAATCATAATCTCTCAGGGCATGCTCTTTCCAGAACTGGATGTATTCCAAACCCATGTGGAGTAATTTTCCCTTTGTGCAAGCTGACAAGCACTCTGAAAAGTAATTTCCCCTAGCATAAACTTCAGCTGCCTTCTCATGACTGTCTGCCATAGAGAAACATTCCCCAGCTTTTTTCAGCTGTCCAGCTTTCGCTCGCAAATCAGCCTCAAGTAGAGTATCTCCTCTCATCTTTGCAATCTCTGCAGCTTCCAAAAAGTTTCCGGATTCTTCTTCCACCATTAAAAGCTCGTCAAGGCAACTCAAACGCATCAAGAAGTCGCGCCTTGAAGCCATTGAGTCAAAAGCTCTAACAAATTTCATCATGGATTTATTATCCTTCAGCTCATAAGAGTGAAGTGCACAACTCTCAAGGAACTGTTGTTCAATTCTGTTAATTTCACTACTTCTTTTCGACAAATCATAATCTCTCGGGGCATGCTCTTTCCAGAACTGGATGTATTCCAAACCCATGTGGAGTAATTTTCCCTTGGTGCAAGCTGACAAGCACTCTGAAAAGTAATTTCCCCTAGCATAAACTTCAGCTGCCTTCTCATGACTGCCTGCCATAGAGAAACATTCCCCAGCTTTTTTCAGCTCAGATTCCCCGCACTTTTCCAAATAAATTCTTCCTGCAATAATAACAAGTAACAAGCGGGCTGTCAGATTATATTAAAGGAATTTAAGCTCAAATTGGAAAGCTCGACACTTGAAAGATATGAACTACAGAATGAAAACGAGATGAAGACAAAACTAAACCAAGCATATTGATGCTGTAAATTGTCTTAAGACTCTTAACGGAAAGCAGCATAAGATCCGAGTTCCAGCCTTGAAAAGAAAACATAAGTGTTGCCAAATGAGTGATTGTTTTGGAGCCGAGTTATGTCTCCAGAGTCCAAGCTCTGTTACAAGAATCTACATTACTCCCATCTCAACTCAACCAATTACCAGTCGTATCAACCCCCCTCTCCATAGGATTTGAACCCAAATCCTCATTGCACCTAATTGTAGTTATAGAAAAAAGCTAGGTCTACTGTCTAGTTGTAGAATTCTTGGCTTATCCTTCTCTACTTTTACTAATATGAGTCAAATGAAAAGAAAATACATCTTTTGCCAAGCCAATTAAATTACTTCACCCGTGCATACATGCCCAGTACAGCAACAAAGAAACTTGGAGACCTAAAACAATTCAAACATTCTTTCCAAAGATATTATTGTGCTTCAACAAAAAAAGCAGAAAATTCAGAGCAGGCATTATTTCAGAAGAATAAAGTGAGATGCATAAATGTCAATAGAGAGCATGCCTTGTGACATACATTTATCCACAATAAATTAAGTCCTTAATCTGACTTGTATAATACCAGATTACCTTTTGGTAGTTGACCTGTTGCAAATTACAATTTGTTCACATTTTATAGGAAAGAAATTTTTAACAAAAAATTAAAAATCATGAAGGCACTTGAATTTGTTGGCAATAAATATATAAACTGTTAACAATATTTAGTACAAGATATACATCTCCTTAAGAATAGTAGAAACACTACCTGCTCTTTCGTAATCCCCCAATTCGTAAAAGCATTGGGCGGCAGATTCAGCATCGCCAATGGAATCATATATGTCAGCAGCTTCCCTCAGGTCATTGCAAGCCCCTTCAGGATTTGAACCACGCATACGGTCTGCAGAAGCTCTGCAGCAAGCAGCGTTAGCCCTTTTCTCCCACAATCGGTCATTTGCTCTTTCAAAGCACATCGTTGCCATCACATAGTTATTCTCGTAGAATAGCTGAAGAACAAGAATTGATAATACTCGTAAGAAAATCAAAACGTGATTCAGTAAAAAAATAGAGGTATAACAGCAGCAGCAACAAGACAATTGCAAGAGAAACAGAAGTGATGATCGTCTCCGTCCCACTTTCTAAAGTTCACTTCTTAACTTGGTTTCCCATAAAGAATTTCCACTTTGAGAAGTCAATCAGCAAAAATTGGTAACAATGCAGTTTAATCTCTCTTTTGTAATTGATTAACTCCTCCAAAGCAGGATGGACGAAAATATGGAAAAGTTCAAAGGTAACAAGGGAAAGTTACAAAATTAACAAAATGTGTAATAACTGTCCTCTTTTTTTTTTTGCTAACACGGTATCCGGCTAATTTTATTTCTTTTCAAAAAGTCAGACTCCCTAGAATGAACTAATTTGATTTCTTTTAGTAATAACAATAATAATAGTAATAGCTACTAGTACTGATCATATTAGTAGCAGAAGTAACATAGGGAGAGATCAACCAGACCTTGATACCCCTTTCCTTCCACTCCTCTGGGCTACTTGCAACTTGCATTGCTTGTGCAAGTGAATCATCCAACTGTTTTACTTGCACAAGACCCTTCTTTTTCCAATAGTCAAACATGGGCTTGGAGAGGTCCTCCAAATTTTCACAAATCCATAATCTTTGCTTTGTACGAGTAATTGCCACATATAGTTGCTTCAGTTCAGAACACAGGACATTATGTCTTGCCTCATCGAAACTTGGAAAGTAAATTCCAGGATCCAACAAATGTTGTTCTTTCATGAACTCATATATTACTCTCCACTGATTTTTCAGTGGTGATGAGCCAAAAAAGTTATACAACAGTACATCCTGCAAATGATAAGAAATAACTCTAAGAAAATATGTAAAAGAAATAACTATCTTAGCTAATACTTGGATGTATAACTACAGAACCTTCGGCTCAAAAAAGAAATTTTAGATGGCACAATAAGCGACATTTAGCTTCTTTTTTTCCATGCCAAACTACTCATTCTGTTATATAAACATTTTAATAAGTAATAACCATTAGCCAACAGTGGAAGGATTGAAATAATAAAAAGGACTACTTTGTTCCTTCAGTGCATGGGGCTGTCCTTATCCCATCTTTTTGACATGGGAAAGTCAAGGATCAAAAATTGGATTTGGTATGATGTCTCTTTGTTTCAGTTGGTTAACACTAGGAATTTCAGATACAGTTTGCATCGTAACTGGAAGATAGTTCAAATCTGAATAGAATTTGAAAATGCATGAATATGTACCTGTTGGATAGTTCAAATTGGCGTCGATTCAACTCAATGTTTCGGCATGTGTCAAAGAATTTTGGAATAGTCATGCATTTCGATATGTGCATATGGAATCATTGCAATTTCAGAATTCAAGTAATATTTCTGTTCAGCCCCCCAGGAAAAATAAACACTTAGGCCGCTCCAAGGGAAATGAAACTTATTGAAATTTTGTTCCTCAGGGAAAGTACATGAGAAAGTGGGATGAGGTAGATGACATGATATTGTTAAGAAAGTCAAAGTACACTAAGAACAGCAATAGGATAAATAAAAAAAAACCTCAGACACAGCTACCCTCATCCCTCAAACATGAGACAAAAATATAAAATCATTAGTAGCACTCACATACCTGAAACTCTAAACCCTTGCACTCCACAATAGTCAAAACAAGAGCTTGCTTTCCAACATGTTCGGATATACCCTGCCTGATAGAATCATCCCGTACCAATATAACCTGCTCAGCACCGAAACCGACTATGTCCCCATTTCCATTTCCACTCTTTCCAAAAATAGTTACAATAGCATTTTCATCATTTCCAGATTCAAGAAGAATTGGAGCCTCACCATAGAGAAGACTCGTCTCAGGTTCCAAAATATCAACATAGTGATGAAAGAACCGGTAAAGAAGGTCAATTACGCTTTGTGCTAATCTAAGAACACCAACATGAGTACGAAAATTCTGTTTAAGATTGCGAACTTTCGATAAAAGTCCTTTATCCTTTCTTTCAGAAGATCCATCACCTCTTGATTCCAATATGAATTCTTTGTAGAATAGATTTCTTATATCTTCGAACCTAAAATCAATTCCTCTAGCAATAGTTTGAGCTGTATCACCCGCAAAAACAAAGCCTTCCTCCACATTTCGGCAAATATATTTGAAAAGTGCGATTTGTCTCATTGTCAAATCCTGCACTTCATCAACATAAACAAAATTCATTTCGTCACCTTCAAATCTCTCATTCCTTAGTCGATAATGAAGGTCGTTCACGAAATCGGCCGAATCAAAATCGCCCTTATCTTTTTTCATTTTTTCATAATCTTGAAAGATAGAATATATCCTCTCCCTCTTCTCCCTACTCAAAGTGGACACCCTACCCTCAGACAAGATAACATAATTCTCCCGACGGAGTTTACCTTCACGGGTCTCCCCCACTCCCAATCCACCTTTTATATGAGACATTATCTCAGTGAAGACCCTAGAAGGATCAAGATTCCTTGTTAGCTTGCAATTGAAATGGGGCCAATAAACGGAACAGAACCTCTCGTAGTCGACCTCCTTTGTTCTAAAAAATGTTTCCAAAGCTAATGATCTTGAACTTGTAGTTCTACACTGAGAATATTCCCTCACACCAAGGAACCTCTCAAAGTATGAATTGCCCAGTGTCCCATCAAGCATCATTAAGAACTTACGAAATGTGATTACAAGGGGGTATTTTCTAGGGGAAATGTCCACAAAGGAATCTGGGATATCCTTAAATCGAGCTGTATCATCCACGTCAATCGAACTGTTTTCTCCAGAGAAATTCCCCCCACAAGCATACCTATACATAAAGTATAGATTAGGGTTAAACAACAATTACCATCATGCAAATAATGAGAAAGAGAGCAAAGTCCTCTGTAAAGGGTAAAAAAAAAAAAAAAAAAATCCTCTAAAGGCTTCAAGAGGAAGTATTCAAAGCATACTGGTTCGAAAAAAGTAAACAGGTCATGTTCCATTAGGAAACACTACTCCCTCAAGATTTGCTTCTTATGTTTCTTTCAACCTTCATCCCTTTTTATATCAATAGGGGGCTACGAGCAAGGCAGCTCTGCTCTGGAAAGAAAAGAACCCAGAGTTGGGAGGAGGCAGATGCAGTGCACATAATAAATTATCCACCAAATAGCTAACCACACTAATAAAAAACATCCACAGAATCGTTAGTTTCTGGTGCACGTACTAAAGCATTAGCAATTACGGGTAACTCTAGTTCAATCTTCTAATGAATGGTTCCTTTGGTCAACACTTGCAACATATTTAGATGGTTAAACAAACACATTCAGGATATGAAGGCCGAGACTGTTGGAACGTAGAACCACATAAAACATGTCTTTGATGAATAAGGCAAAAACAATCCTCATGATAGATAGTATCAAATAACAAACAGATATTGGAGAGTTCATTCTTCTCATTTAGGAAAAAAAATATCTTAAGAATTGGTCGAGGTAACAAAATCCCAGTCTATAATGAAGATAAGATCAATAAAGAAAGAGGGCAAAGTCCTTCGTAAAGGAAAAAAAAGAATCCTCTAAAGGCTCCTAGAGGAAGTACTCAAAGAATACTGGTTCGGAAAAAGTAAACAGGTCATGGAACATTAGGAAACACAATTAACCTATGAAGGTAATATTTAACCATTTCTAGCCACAAATATAAGTAATGTTCAGATCAGTGCACACTATAAATTATCCACCAAATAGCAAACCAAACTAATAAAAAGCATCCTCATTAGTTTCTGGTACATGTACTAAAGCATTAGGAATTACGGGTAACTCTAGCCCAATCTTCTAGTGAATGGTTCCTTTGCTCAACATTTGCAACATATTTACATGGTTAAACAAACATATTTTAAGGATATGAAGGCCAAGACTGTTGGAACGTAGAACCATAGAAAACATGTCTTTGATGAAAAATATCTTAAGAATTGGTCGAGGTAACAAACTCCCAGTCTATAATGAAGATAAGATCAATAAAGGAAGAAGCAGTGGTTGTGCTCTACGTAGCATATATATGGACGTGCGACACGTCAGGGTCACATTTGCTTTAATAACAGTCAAAATTCCATATATCCTGTTTTCCAGATCTATTAGTAAAAAATTGACTTCACTATTTTATCACTCACGCGTCCTTATATTCAATCAAGCATCATCTATCACACAAAAAGAAGACCCACAGGTGTCCACTGAGTATCCTGAGAGTGTCCATAACTCCATATAGTGCCCTCGCATTTTCTAGAGTGTCCGGAGAGTCCAAATGGAAAAAACGGTAGAGAAAAATGTAGGACACTTCTGATTTGAGTGTTGAAAGGATAGAATCCGGAGAGTGCCAGTGTCTGCCAACAGTCCAACACTCGTACGTGACGTGCTACATAGCTCATGGTACTTCTTCGTTGCTTTCCAACAGGACGAAAACAAGGAAGATGCATCCAACTTTCGAACTGTCATTCCTCAAGTTCTCGAATCAGTGTATGGTTTTCCTAGCTAAAGTCAACAGGAATACATACACTGACTGAGCAAAAAAAATATATACATACATAGATTGCCATGGAACATGAGACAATGGAAAATGTCCCCGGTGTCATTTTTTAAGAATTCGACAATTAAGTGGTGCATGCTTTTTATTAATAGAAGCAAAATGTAAATCATTTCAGGCCAACATTAACAACAGCTGAAGACTCTCTTCTATACATTAGAGGTGTAAACCTTGTAAACTCTGGTATAACCATTCCATTTCGACCAAACCTGTATGACTTGTAAGCTATTTGACTTAAAAAAACTCATTTTTGTCTCACTAAGCAGTCCGTTTAACGACCAGATCAACCAGCAAACCCAAAACAAATAAAGATCCCACAAAAAAAAAAAAGAAAAGGAGAAGACATTATCTTCAAAGCAACCTCCATAAATGATTGGACAATCAACTTGATGAAGTGAAAAAAACCAAGTAGGATGCTGACACACTTTAGTTAGCAACTCACCAAATTTCAACTTGATCAGGAAAATCAAATATGTGCAAGCCCAATTACAATACAACAACTTCCAATAATCCTGTAATTTAGTAACTTGCGCACCTTTTCAGGCTGGTCACATTTTGTTTGACAGCATAACAGAGTTTTGGACTGACTGTCACAAAAAGTTGGCGTAAGACACTTCCCGTGGTCTCTACAATGCACTCACCAACATCATTCCTTTGGCTTGCATCTATATTGGTCTCAACTGCACAAAGTCCTTTAGATGCAATATGGTGTTGTTGCTCCTTCTGAAACAATTTCGTGGTCAAAACCGTAGTTTTTCCAGTTCCGGACCTCCCAAGTATAAAGGCGCTTTTGTGGAACCGAATAATCTCTAACTCCTCATCTGATACTTCAAATGGCAGGTCCAGTTCTCTACCAGCATCATCGGAAAGCAAGTGGTTCACCATGCCAGATGATAAAGAGTAAAATTTCATCAATGACAAGCTTTCGTTCACCTTTGAATTTTCAACGTAGCTTCTACCATCAATAATACCATCACTTAACTCATTGGGAAGCACATTGTTACAAAGATTCCTAAACCGGGGAATATCAATGGATGTCCCCCAACTCATCGGAACTTCTTTATCACTAACACAAAGAGATAAATTAAACAAGTTATTTAGTTGAACTTCAACGCATAATAAGTAATGTCAACATGAACAAAAAATATACATACGGCAGCAACTACGCTTTAGAATTGGGTGAATTAGTTCAGATCCAAAACGAAACAAACATTAATGATCCACTGAATGAATAACAGAGAACATACCCATCATGGAGTTTCTGGTTGCAACGATTGATAAAATCATTTGAGTACATAGCAAACATTCCATCAAGGCGTTTAGCCAATTTTGAGATCTCTTCCAACGGCAATATATCCCAAACCTTTAAAACTTGGATGTACATCGAGTCTTTTATTATGTCAATAGTGCAAACAATATAGAGCCCTTCAACCTTAAACTGTTTCAAGATCTGCAAAGAGCTCTCAAAAACTGAGTCCACATTCTTCTTCTTTGGTCTCCAACCGCATGAAAGCTTCAGTAATAGTTGGATGACTGATTTTTTTGTGCGGGCTGATTTCAGCTTTTGAAATGACTTTCTGAAGTTATCACTGAAGAATACCTGGGGAAATAATCAGATACAAATTAATCTGAACTCTGTGCAAGCATAAGACTAAATCCAATAATTTTATCAAAATGATGGACATCATTTAACCTCCAGAAGATCTATACCTTCCACTTGGCATTCTTAAAAAGTACACTATCTTCGTTTAACAAATCATCAAGCTGATCAAGCTCTTTCTTGACATCTATTATCGTTTTGGCCATATTGCTGTCCTCATCAGCACCAAAGAACCAATGACGATCCCTAGCATCACGGACTAATGCTTCCCAGATGGAATCACTATTAGCTAGCGTCCTTTCATTTCCCACAATCCAAAGACAGTGCCTATAAATCAAGGGCCATAAACATTCATTTTATACATAACATAAACGAGAAAAACTACAACTAATATTTGCTGTGGCTATTCTATAGTTGTTTTTCATATCAAGGAAACTGTGTCAGTATGTTTTGCACAGCTTCTGCTTTAGGGTTATAAAGCTGGAAAAAATAGATTTTTTGAGAAGTTCAATTTTGGTGCCTTTTGACTTGTTATTTTAAACATGGATCTTTGACCACAAGTAACCGTCGCAAAAAACACCATCAAATTAATCTTAGGAGAGCAATGTTTAAATCCATACCGAGCTCTGGTCAATGCAACATTAACTCTCTGAGGACTGGAAAGGAACCCAACAGATCCACCACTATTAGATCTAACTGTTGATATTATTATGATGTCTTCCTCTCCTCCTTGAAACCCATCAATTGACTTCACCTTCACAGTGAATCCATCAAGGTTCTCAAATTTTCGTCCAAGTTTATCAAGGACGGCCACAACTTGAGCAGCGTAGGGAGATATCACGCCAACGCTAATCTTCTTATTGGAGACATTCCATTCTGTGCACAAAAGCATCAACCAATACAGGAAGAACAACCAAAAGTAAAGTAAATAGCATGAAATAGCATAAGCAAACTGTGAAGCGAAGTCCCACATTGCCTGGGTACCAACGTAATATGAAATATATAAGCGTGAGGGCACCCTCACTTCATGAGCTAGCTTTTGGGGTTGAGTTCTACCCAAGACCGTGTAACACAAACAACAAAGAAATTCTACATTTCAAACCAACAGAATGTTATCTAACGTTGACATCCCATGAATTCTCTTCTTTTTATTACGTTTAATGAAGAAAAATATCTCAATTCTCAAGTTAGCTATTGAAGAAAATCATGTAATATGTCACATGGATGCCAACTAAGAACTTTTTTTTTTGATCGGCTGCCAACTAACAACATTAGGGGTCATTCAGTAATTTGTCCAAATGATTGTAAAATATCCTAAAATTGGCCATTGGTGGGAAAGAATTTTAAATATATCTAAATGTAACTGTTAGAATAGCTTTATTGTTATTAGTCTCACATTGGATGGCTACGTATTGTATCCACTTCTCTCATAATATAAATAAAGTCTTTGTGTTAGGGTTTGTAAACACCCTATACAATTTTCCTCTATCTTATATCATGGTATCCGGGCTTCATCTCAATCCACCCTAGATACATCAAGCCCACCATCATCGTACATCATCATAAAAAATCGAAGCCCTAAAACGCCGCATCTACAGCCTTCGAAAACCCAACCCATTGTCTCAAAGGAAGTATGCATTGGATATTCTGAAGGAGACAGGTTTAGTGGAGCGAAGCCTGTAAAGACTCCTATGGATCCAAATGTTAAACTTCTTGTCGATCAGGGGGAGATATTTTCCTATCCAGACCAATATGGCCGCTTAGTTGGGAAGTTGAATTATCTTACTAATACATGTCCTGATAGCTCATTCGCATTTAGTATGGTAAGTCAGTTTATGTCAGCTCTACGCCTTCCACATTCGGAGGCTTGTCTTCGTATTGTTAAGTATTTTAAGGCTCATCCTGGACGTGGCCTATTTTACCGATCAAATGGTCATTTGTGTGTCGAAACCTTTACTGATGCTGATTCGGTTGGATCACCATCTAATAGACAGTCCACAACTGGGTATTGTACTTTTTTTTGGAGGAAATTAGTCACATGGAAAAGCAAGAAACAAACGGTTGTCGCAAGGTCCATAGCAGAAGCAGAATATCAGACCATGGCTCACACATCTTGTGAAATTGTATGGTTGAGAGTTTTACTCGAGGTGTTAGGTTTTGGTTTGGTGTGCAGTTGCCAATTACTATGCATTGTGATAATCAATCGGCGATAAATATTGCTTCAAATCCGGTATTTCATGAGAGACGAAACACATTGAAGTAGATTGTCACATTATTTGCGAGAATATAAATGGCGGTGTGTTATCTACTCCATTTGGGTCTACAGGAGCTCAGTTGACTGATATTTTCACCAAACCGTTGTTTAAACCACGTTTTGAGTTTTTATGTAACAAGCTGTAATTTTGTGATATTTATTCTCCAACTTGAGGAGTGTCAGAACAGCTTTATTGTTATTAGTCCCTCATTGGATAGCTACGTATTGTATTCACTTCTTTCATAATAAAAATAAAGTCTTTTGTGTTTGGGTTTGTAACCACCCTATACACTTTTTCTCTATCTTATAACAGTAACTAAACACTAAGGTCCATTGCGAAGAAAATCCATTGCCTACACAACCCTGTGTCTTGAAGTCTCAATGTTTTCAATCACAATTTTTAAGACAAGGAAACCACAAAATACAATAAATAAGAAAACAGCTTCATACATACCTTGAGCCATGTGACATTTCCCGCATTTACTTATAGAACCTAGTAAAGCCTCATTTTTTTGTTTTTCCTCATACCCAATTACATTATTCTGACAGCAATACTCAATATTTGATCCTTTTTTTGTATTCTTATCTTCTGTCGGTTACTCACCTATTAACTCGAGCACCAATGTTGTACCTAGCCTACCCCTCCTTGAGCCCCATTAATTAATACTTAATTTTGCGTGCTTCATGGCGGACAACCACATGAAATTTTATTAGAGAATGTGCCACAGGGGTAAAAGCTACTGAAGCTACGAGTTTTTTTTTTTTATCAACTGGAGTCATATGTGCTTGATAGACCTATTACTGATATTAGTGCAACTTCGAACTGACATTTAAGTAGCAATGTTGCTTCACAAGAACAAAAAATTGACATCAGGAAGAAGATACACTGATGAGATAAAGACAAATATACCATCTTCATGAATTACAGTGCATATCAATCACCGTAAAGATGGTAATACAGGTGAAAAAAGTTGACATACCTTTATACAGATTCTTCACTATATTCACAACAACAGCCACCTCAACCATATTTCTTCTGCTATGTCCACCATCATCCTTTTCTTCTTTGCCACCAATAACATTGATAAAAGAATAGGGACCAAACATTGACCCTTGAAGATACTGCTTTTCGTAACTTTTCCTTTTCACAGATGGAGCGTCCAAGATTTGGTTGAAATAGAATGTTGAATTTGGAAAGGAACTTATTGAAGGATGCATCCTGTACTGCATGTTAAGAAGGTGCTTTGGATGGCCAAATGAACTCAATCTTTCAAACAAGCTTCTTCCAAATCCAGCTTCAATACAGACCTATTAACACAGCATATGTATCAATGTATGGAAAATGATACAAAAAAGGTGGTAGAAAAGAAAAAATAATGCAGAAATGTTTACGGAAAAACTGTACCAGAATCCTCTTCTGCTCAAGGCTATGTTTGGCAGGTGTGGAAAGAAAGAGGAAAAAAGAGAGAAGAAGATGAAGAGGAAAAAAGATAGAAGAAGATGAAATAAGTTAACGAGAAATTCCAGGGAAGTTGGTTATTTCTCATCCTTTATATTGTTCGGAATGCAAAGTTAATTAAATTAAAAAGAAAAGACTTCTTCCTGTTTGATTTTAAAAGAAAAAGGAAAGAAACTAGTAAGCAACTCAATTTAACAAAGACAAAAAGAGGGAAAACGAAAGGAAAATATCAAAATGAGAAGAAAATAAATTTTCCCTTACCTTCCCTCTCAAAACTGAGAAACTAAACAAGAGAAGAAGAAAAATTCTTATTTTCCTTTCTCTTCCATTTCTTTTCTGAGTTCCAAACATAATAACATATCCTCAATTAATACTCCCTCCATCCTTCGTTTGTCCACTTTTGGGAATCCAACTTTTTTAAGAAACACAATGATTGCACCTAGAAATGTTCAACTTTCCGACATTTACCCTTCCAACTTTTTTTAGAAAAACAAGGGTAAAAAGGGAAATTCATTCATCCAAAAAGTCAAATGGACAAACAATTTGAGACATGCAAAAGCCTAAAAGGGGACAAACAAATTGGGACGGAGGGAGTAATACTAACAGCATTTACTTACATCACTAGTAACCATTGCCGGTAGTTGGCACTCATCACCAACGAGAATAACATGACCTAGACCGGATAGTTGAAGAGGTATGGTTGATTCACATTCCTTCAATTGTGCCGCTTCATCAATCACAAGCAAGTTCAGCGGTTCCATTTCCACAGAATAGAGCTTATAGGAACTAGAAGCAGTACAGAAAATCAAGGAAGCCATTCGGAAACAGAATTCCCTAATTGAACCTAAGTTCATGGCACTAGGCAGGTCAAGGCCTTCAAGAGAAAGTCGAAGTGTTTTTAGAACAGAAAGGCACTTTCTCCTTGCATCCGCAAAAGATTCAGAAGTGTCATCACTTGCAGTATCATGAGAAAAGATCTCCTCGAGTTCCTCAGAAACTAAATTGTTTTGAAACAACAATGGTTCCAAATGATCAAGAAAGCGAATGAGGATTACCATGTTTTGGAAATTGTGTTCCAAAAGGAATCTCCTTGGTAAATGTGTACATAATTTAATTATACACATTCTCAGGGATGAGGCATTGGATTTAAATCTCTCTCTCACGAAATCAAGAAGTGATTTGAATTCTGCCTTCGTCCCTTCATCTTGATCGGTGTGTTCTTTTTCTTTGATCATTCTTTCATTTTCGACGAAAACCTGGTATTGAGAAACACAATCTTCAAGAAAATCTATCATGGATGTTAAACAATACCTCCAACCAGTCAGTGGTCCTAAACATTCTGCGAGCCTTTCAACACGATAATCTAGGTAGATATATTGAATTTCAGAATCAACTTTCAGCCGCTCCTTGTTCCCAAACAACAGAATATCTCCCAAAGGACAAATCAAAGCATGCTTTTCCGATTCAGCTTCAGAGGACTCCCTTACCAACTTTAAAACCCTAGATGCCACTTCATTTATAGCTATATTTGTAGGAGCACAAGTAAGCGTCCTGCAGTTCATCCTTAAAAGGGTAAAAAGCAACACACTTACTGTTCTTGTCTTCCCTGTCCCTGGTGGCCCCCATATAAGTTCCACTGTAGTCTTGTGGCTACACTTGATTCCAGGAAGAGAAGCCGAGATTGCCTCTGTTTGGGATTCATTCAGCTTAGATAAAAGGTTCATAACAAATGTATCGGTCAATTGGCTCTTGTTATAAACACTACAATGTTTGCAATCCTCCTGAACCTGTCTTCCAGAGTCAAAAGATCAGTACGATCCAACCAAAAGTCTCATAGACATTTTACTGATAACTAAATGAAAAGTGCATGGGAGAAAACAATAACGTTAGAAACTACAAAATAAAAAAGGATAAGAAATGAAACAATGCAATTGCAGTGAAGCAAAGATCAAAGTTTCCATAGACAAGGTGATAAGTGTGCAATAAAAGGGTTCTCTACTGTCTTTTAATAAAAAATAGGTACCTTTCTGGACTTTTCAATACTTTTATCTATTTGTGTACCCAGAAACTCAATGGAATATTTTCACCATACATATTGTCACTCAGTAGTTCTTTCTTTCTGATTTCTCAAAAGAACATAGTCTTAAAAAATATCAAAACTTCCATCGGTATAATATTTTTCATGAGACAATAAATGGTAGAACCTATAGGAATTAAACCATGTTCAACTGCTCCACATACTGCAACATAAAAAATAAAAAAAAATATGGCTCCGAATCCACAGAGGAGAAAAACAGGTGAAATTCTTACCGAAGAATCAGCGCAAAGAACTTCCTTGATGATCTTGCAATTCCTTAGCATGTGTAATGCATTCCATATTCTTTTGTTAGTTGTTATATTCATCAAGAAAATGACAAAGAGCGATTCCCTCAACCCATTTTTGACTTCAATGTCTCTTGATGCTTTGACTTTGAAACAAGTAGAGGAACTATCCAATTCATTCTCCTCAGTGATTTTAGAGACACATGCGAAAGTCCACATCCTTCCGACTCGTTGTAAATCAGACACAGTTTCAGGTTTTGCATCTGAAATGACAAAAACATCTCCAGGCAAGGTTTTGTAAGGCTCTTTTCCATGGTCATTAAATTTGTTTCTCCAGTAATCAACTTTAATGTCAAACAATGATGTTCCGTATGGCTTGGACTCATCAAGGGAGATCACCTCAGCATAAGGTGCTTCATAAATACTATCCAGACTGGAGAACAATTCTGCCCGTGTTTCCTCCAATAAAGGGAAAACAAATGAACCAAGATAATGCTCCACCGATTCAAACGACTCAGGAATCTTCTCCACCTAAAACCGAAGCAATGAATGTTGGATGCAAGTGATAGTATAAATCAAGATCCCCATGGTAGGGAATTTCAATCATACAAAGTATAAAGCAGAATTAAGCACGGGTCTATTGTTCCATAGGACATAGCTGTTAGGCCCATGGGCAATAGCAAATAGAACACATTAGGATAGTAAAACAGAAGATAACCGAAACCCCAATGTGAGTCAAGCAGGTAACCAAGATGCAGTTTGGAAGTAAAAGAACCCACACAAACTACTTATTTTCATGCCACAGAATATTACTTCCTCACAAAAATTAATAGAAGAACCACATAAACTGGTGATCAATGCAATAGGTTAGGGGCACATTTGATATGAAACAATGGCCTGCAATGGGAATCTTTTCCATGTTTGGTATGTGTATGAAGATGCAACTATGCAAGTTGAAGTGGTAAGTCGATTGGACTGCCCACTCATCATAACAAGTTGGAATTGGTTTAAACAATTTTTTTACAACTTACTCAGCAGCCTGCTCATTTTACACCTTTGTCAC
The DNA here is from genome assembly GCA_020921065.1 of Vaccinium darrowii. Taxonomy (NCBI): domain Eukaryota; kingdom Viridiplantae; phylum Streptophyta; class Magnoliopsida; order Ericales; family Ericaceae; genus Vaccinium; species Vaccinium darrowii. Next base: position 21,872,757 of record CM037160.1, on the reverse strand, counting down.
CCCAAGGATGACACCTAAAAAAGTTTCAAAATGATACATAGCTTCACAATCAAGTAAAAGTACCCTCAAAGAAGCACTAGTTAAAAAATTTGAAGAATGCAAAGATGAAGCTCATGGAAATGAACACTGTTTTTTCAATTCAGATCAACCCTGGAAACAAACTCGAATTATCCTTGACATACAACTTCATTGCAATATCATCATTTGGTATATTTGTTTCTTTTTAAATAGTTAGCGTAAAGGTTACAACTGACCCCATGATGGATTTCACGCAATGGAAGGAATCGAGGAAGGAAGGAGTTTTCAATGCCGACAACAGCTGCTAGCCCTTCCAGATGTTTAGATAAATAAACACTAACCTCTGGCGTTACTTGCAAGAGGTGGCTAAATAAATCAAGTGTATTTTTTTGTCCTTATTCAAATTTTTTTTTTTTTTTTGCATTTGTTAGTTTTGGGTCGCTTTTTTTGGTTTATTGGTTCGTCTCGACGAGAGGAATCTAAAAAGTATAAAATTATTGACCAAACTTGAATTTTTGTGAATAAAGACAAAAATAATCCAATAAACCACAAAAATTTGGATTATTTTTGTCTTTAGGAACTTTTTAAAATTTTGATCATAATTGTATACTTTTTAAAATTGCTCTCGTCGATACGAACCAATAAACCACAAAACATCGACGCAAAACTAACAAATGCAATTTTTTTTTTAATATGGACAAAAAAATAAACCAAAACTGGTTTATTTAGCCAAAGCTTTAAGTCTCAGACCGGTCAGTTGGAGCTTGTCTTGCTCATAAAACCATTATTTGAGACAAAAGAAACAAATGATTAAAAATAGTCGGGTCTTTTTTCCTTACATACAAAACAATCTTTCCTATTTCTAAATGCCTTCCAATTGTCTAGCAGCTGCGCCGACATGAAAAGATGATCAAGATTCAAGTTAGTCTTGACTGTTAGTTCGCTTCATTTAAGTTATTAGGCCCTTTTCATTATATTTTTTCAGTTAGGATGTTTGCATTTCCACGTGCAAGATTGTTGCATGAGAGGGAGGCCGTAAGGTAGCTTGATACATTGTCGACTACATCTATTTCTTTCTTAAGCTTTTGTAATAATTGGTAACGTAACTATGTGATGAGGCCTTTCCATATAACGGGAGACACAACCACAAGAACCGAGAAGAGTTAGTATTTCATATATAGGTTGGCTTTTTACAACACTAATACACAGTGTGATATCGACCTTTTTTTTTTTACACTACATTCCTCTGGATTTAATTTGCTAAATATCTTCCTTACCAATGAAAGTTCTGTAACATACGTCGTACGTGATTCATTGGACTTTGGATGACATCTCCCTGTATCCATATCCAAAACAAAGAGAGACCAAATTTTGTTGCCAAAATTAAGCCATTGCACTTAAAAAGCTAAAAGGCAAACTCTGATCCTTTATACTTCCGATTCATGCTTCCTCGTTACAAGTATGACCAGTGGTGTAGCCAGAAAGCTGTACCAGTGAGGGCACAATACAAAAACCCTAAAAAAAAAATTATCTTCTTCAAGAATCTAACATGCATGTCTTGATTTTTATTTGAATTTTTCTTCAAGATATATTCCTACTTAAATAGTGTTTAACTCTATTACATTATCTTCAACACAAAAGAGAGTAGAGTTATTGATTAAGAAGAGAAAGAGAAATAAGGGAGAATGTAAAAGAAGTCTCGCTTGACTTACATTTTTGGTAATATAGTAATTATAATTCTAAAACACGTAATGGTTTCAAGGCAAAAATTCAGTGAATTGAAACTTTTTTTTGAGTAATTAATTATTCAGTGGTCCTGAGGCATTGCCATGCAGTGCCCTAACACCATTCTCCGTCACTTTTTTTTTATCGGCCTTCATCATCACCTATTTACGTGAAACTCATGTACTTAGACTTGAGTCTCACATAAATATGTGCAGAAGAATAACATTATAACACCATGTTGTAGCACCCCAAGAGCACTCAATAATTTTTTCTATAGAAAAAGGTGATATATATTAATGAAAATTCTAACATATTTTTCTATAAATGCAAAAAAAAAAAAAAAAAGTGAAACACAAAAATCCAGTGAGAGCACAGCCCCTCACTGGTCTCCAAGTGTCAGATACACCAACAAATAATCTCAAAGCAGATATCAACAAAGAAAGGGAAAAAACGCCGACGTACAAATTTGTGCATTAATGGTTGGTAGAGACTCACTAGAGAGTGAAAAAATGGAAGGGCCAAAGCCGGAAACAGCCCGGCCCATGAAGCCGAAGTGGGATAGGACAAACAATCAACATAACCACATTATTCATCAAAAGAATCAACTAAATTTGTTTTTTTTTTTTTTTATACATATCAATAGTCTATTCCCAAAAAGCCAGGAAAAAATTCCAAGTATCTAAATGTCAGTGCAAAGTGGAATGATGGGGAAAAGGGGCAAAAATGAAACCTGGGTCTTGTAGAGATTCTCATTGAGGATGTCTTCAAGAGACCACGAGAGTACCAAATCAGTTAAACCTGACTCAGACACCGCTTTCTTCTTATCTGAAGAAATCCTGCTCATCATCCTAGTTTCTCGCTCTTTTCTCTTAGATTTCTTTTAACTATAGATGCTTGTCTGCAATAACAACGACAAACATCAGAAACCCAATTCGCATTCCACCTCTGTATTAAACCTCACCACATAAATAAAATGCCTATAGATATGGGGGAAACAGAGGAGGGTAATAAAGTAGCATAAGAGAGAAATGGGTTTTTCTTAGCTATGAAGGAAGTGAAAAAGGCCAGAGGGTGAGGAGATGAACCTAGGAGTCTGTCAGTACAACCACTTTGCCAAAATCACAGCAAAAAGCAACAGATAATCCTCTGTCTCTCTGTCTCTCTCTCTCTCTCTCTCTGCATGTACGAAAAGCGAAAGCAATTTCCAAAATCAAAATTTTAAAAGGTGACAGGAAGGAGAAGAGAAGACCCAATGAAGAAGGAAGTCTTCTCATATTCCCCACAGTACTTAATAATAGCACGAATTGGCAAAAATGTCTCCTCATCTTCCACACACTGCTGCTGGACTTCCTTTTTCTTCAATAAATAATTCTCTCGTGAACTATGAACATTTTTTGTTCTGGTTTGCAACATTGATTAATACTGTATTACTAATTGCATACACTCTTTTACCTTAGATATGTGTGACCTGCTACTAATATGTGAGTCTCACATATCCGAGTAATTTTTCAGTGCCAAGCTGCGTGCACGATCTAAGCCGTCCATTTCGATTTTGGACAGTCCAGATAATAGAGAGAGAAACAGGGGAGATAAAAGGGAGAGAGAGGGTTTTGATCTAAGACACGGTTCTCCAATGGATTTTATGAGATAAAATGAAGAATCTCATTTAAGTTGGTGTTTTATTGAGAGGTGATAAAATCATATTGTTTTCCTAATAGATAAAATCTAGTTGTGATAAAATCTGCACTACTGCCATTTTTACCAATTTACCCTCCTTTTTGTTTCATAGATCTTAAAGGATAAAGGTTAAAATGGTAATTTGACATACCATTTGTGGATGGGCCACACGGGGACCACAATGGGTTTAAAAAAAAAGAGATAAAATCATTCATACATTTTATCCATTAGTAGAGGATGGAGATAAAATCTCAGATTTTATCACACAAAAATTCATTCAAGAACCAAACCTAATTAAGCTGTCCAATACACTTTTAAACAGCTCTGATGCATCGTTCGGGTACCACGTAGGCTCGGTTATATGGTACAATATTAAAGTACCTCTATGATCTTTTCTCTTTTCCACTCTCATTTTTTTTTTATGCGCTTAACTGTGTATAAAGCATGATTATAATTTATGTAGTACTCCTATATGTGTAAGAAACAGAGGGTAGGCTAGTGCATGGTGGGATAATAGTTTTGCTCTGATTTTAATTGAAGTCTAGCTAATGAACGGTGGGATTGATTTTTCAAGATTAGTTGAGATGCACAAAAACTGTCCTGGATACTTTGTTATAAAAAAAAGGTTTTGTTAATGTGTGCCCATTGGACACACAATAAGCACATTTACACTTTTCAATATTCGCATATTTATGTACACTTTTCAAATATTTTAATATATTTTTTCAACCTTAACGTGTGCCCACACGTTAGCATTTTCCATTAAAAAAAAGGAAAAAGAAATAGAGGGTAGGTTGCTGCTACGTGCGTGCCTACACAATACACTACGCTCTAAAAAAGTGGAACATGGGTAAAATGGCCCCCTTGTGTCTTGGGCACCAGGGGTATAATCTGTTCTCGGAAATAATTCCACGCTCCCCTTTTCTCTCGTAGACTCTTTTCCTGTCTTTGTTGATGTGAAAATATTATACTAATGTTTACACTAAAATTTGACACAAGATCCCAATCAGGCCAAAAGGACTCAGATTAGGCGTTATAGGCCGAGAAATGAGAAGGCCTGTAATGGTTGTGGTCCATAAGGCCCATTCAGTCCATTTTAAAAGAGTTAAGTCCATGGATGATTTTTAAAAGAGTTAAGTCCATGGATGATGGATAAAGCCCACACTCCAGAATTAAAGCCGAGGGGATCCTTTGAATATATTAAGGCCATGTTTGGATAAAAATGGCCGCTGATGTGAAGGGATAAAGGGAAGCCGTTTGTTATTATCCTTTCCTAAAATAAAGGAAGATAATTACCAAGTAGCTCTGACGAAATTAAAAGTAAAAACCTTATTAGCAAGGTTATAAGGAGGCGGTTATACCACATGGCGTGTTATACCGTGGCCTCATCTAAGGAGTAAGGACCCACTACCCGCGGAAATAGGAGGCCATCAGGCCTTTGCCTCCAAAAAATGGGGATGCAACTGCCAAGTAACCGCCATTTGAGAAGAGAGGTTGAGCTCATGGGACACTTGGTGTCACTAGGTTAAGGAGGGAAAAATAGCTTAGACATGTGGCAGCATTTCAGAGCAAGGGAGGTTAGCATTGAGGCCTATAAACATAGATTTTGAAGATGGAAAAAGGGTTTCATAGCCATCAATCTCACGGTTAAAAACAATCCAAGTCTCTCGACTTCACACTCAAAGATCCTCAATCCGTTCCAGCCATTCAACCTCGTTGAAGACTTCAACCTCGTTAGTTTCTTTTTATCTCTTGTCATTCAACAAGTCTAACTTAGTCTTGTTATTGACCCCTTGTACTCCACTTTTGTTAATTTCTGTTAATAAAAATTGACTTTTCGTTTAATCTTGCTGCTCTTCATTTTCCACAACGGTTGGGAAATCATTAAGTCCTCGCTCGTAGGCAAACTGCGAACCACATTGCAACTCTACCCTTTGGGGTTGCACACAACCGCTCTGATAAAGTCAGAAAAGGCTCACAGGCTTCCACACATCACACAAAACGCACTAGGCGCTTGCGGTTTCTTTCAGTGTTTCTACGTGAAAACAATACTATTATTTTTATACATGCCTTTCTTATATATAAAGGGTAATTAGATAATTTCACATGAATAAAAACAAAAAAATTAAGGTCCATTGAAAAAAAAAAAAAAAAGTGCGAAAATGAGGTCTACAATGATTTTATTCAGCGATTTATCTTATAGTCATCTACATGTTGACCATTCATGTAAACAATATAATTTCTTCTATCACTGAAACAAAAGTTAGAATGATTAAACGGTGAAGACATCACAATGGGAAAAACGACATGCGAACCAGATTGGCACCCCACCCCAGCCAATTTGACCAAACATCGATAAAATTTCGATGGAATCATATTTGTCAAAAAAAGAGGAGACAAACATAGTTAAATTGCCAATTTTCTCTTGTTCCAAATATACTTCTTTGCGATATTGAATACCGAATCACATTTAAAATAAGTAGATAACAAAAAGATGAACTCGTGTTTATGTCTTGAATCATAGCAGAAAGGATACATAAACCATAAAATGTTTACAAAGCATGACCAGAAAGACGAATTTGTTTTTTTTTCCTCTTAAAAGCAATAATTTGAGAACATTTATTTCCTTTAGTTGTGAACAAGAAGAAGTTAAATACCCCCAACATGGATTTTAATTGGGTTCGACACAATACACAACCCAAATAGCAAGATATGCCCCCCAAAAATGATCATAGTAAGCAAGGGAGGTACATGAAGGGGTGTGCAACGTGTTCATGGTCCCCCCAAAAAAAAATACTCCAAAGTCATGGAAGTCGATTAGGTACTTGTCCATATCCTAGCAATTTAATATATTATTTAAACAAAGAAAAACTGCAATTAATAATAAACCTGTTCGGATGGTATAAATAATAGTTCGATCATTTTCACTCAGAGACCGCAAGATAGTTGAAACAAGACTGAATTCTTTGTTAACAAAACAAATTCCAAGACAAAATCTGATTTTTCATTTAATCTAGGCTTATCTACTTTTTTGGTCCTTACAAAATACACTTAGTTTTAATTTTGTCATTATAAAATTTTTAGTTTTGATTTTACCATTACAGTTTGAAACGAAGTTCAATGTCACCCTTCCCGTCAACACTTGGATGGAAAATGCATATGTGGATAACGGATGAATAATGTGTAGCATTTTCCAACAAAAATACTTTTTGCATGGATTTATCTAGTCTTTCCTGAGTGTTTGTAAATCTAAATCCGCATTTGTATGTTTTTTGGATTTATCTAGTCAAGACAAATACTCTGTGACTTTTTTTAGTTTCTCGCTAATTAAAATACTAGGGATGATGGTTTTTAAACTTTTTTGTATTCCTCTCATGGAAAAGAATACTTGATGAAATTTTTAACTCTTTTGTTAAAATATTTGGGACTAAAAAAATATGGACCAGAATTTAAATTTATATAAAAAAAAAGACGAACAAAATGATTGTAAAATAATCCTCTTCAATTTTTTTTTTAAGGTTTTGCCCACAATTTTTTTTATTTACTTTTTCGTATTTTTTTCATTCAAAGTTTTTTCCATTTTTTTAAGGCCCACACATTAGGGGGGGCAGCAGCTACACGCCTACATATCGATGCATAAACATTAGATTCCAACTGACCAAAACTTTGAAAGTCCTAAATGAAAATAAATCTATACAGAAATGGGAATTACGAAAAACCCCAAAATGCAAAAAAAAAAAAAAAAATGCAGCAGCAGCAAATAACCCCTCAAATGGCAGAAAGCATAGGTGTTTGGGAGCTTTGTTTTTTGGTTTTTTACATTTTAGCATTTTGGCCTTTTAAATTATGGTCAAAATGTATTATTGAATTTGTAAATTGTTTGGAAGGAATGTGCATAATGCATTTTGCATTAGGAGTACTGTTTAAGAGATATGTGCGGAATATATTTTGGGGTGCTTTGGCAAAAAAACGCAGAACTGGTTTATTTTCGGCTTTATTAAAAAAAAAAATAGTTTCGACCATAATTTTATACTTTTTGGATTTGTTTCGTCGAGACGAATCCATAAACCATGAAAACTTAACGCAAAACTAACAAATGAAAAAAAAATGAATAAAGACAAAACCAAAAAACCAAAAAACCGCTTTTTTCTTTTTTGCCAAATCAACCCTTTGTATGTCTTTTAAATAATCCTCTTCAATATGGAGCAAGAGAGGCTGGGGTTGCGGAAGAGGATGGTGGGGGAAGTGAAAGCAGTCGGTGGTTTCACGTTATTTTATTTTTTGTGACAATCCAAAACAACGTTGTTTTTGGTTGTGTAAATTGTTGCGTGTGTAGCATTTTTGTGTACAAAATGATGTCATATCATCCATCTGTTATCCACATATGCATTTTCCGTCCAAGTGTTGACAAAAAGGGTTACTGAACTTCGTTTCAAACTGCAAGGATAAAATCAAAACTAAAAATTTTGTAAGGATGAAATTGATACCAAGCGTATTCTTTTGGACTCCCAGTTGCAACACGATTTAGATCCTTAGTCCGTTAATGACAAAGGGGTCCTACTTTCAAGTTTGTTTTTTCCTGATAAAAAAAGGCCCTAATGTCCCCTGAGGTTTGTCAAGTCTTTTTACAAGGACTAGTAGTCTAGCCACGTGCAATGCACGTGGTACGTATTGTTTTGACAACAATTGGCATTGTAATTAGTTTTAGAGATAGGTATCTCGGTGAGATTAGGGTCTTTAATATTTGGGGCACTTAAATAATCATCCTTTTACTCACTTGAAATTAGAAAATCGTCCTGATCCTTTTTAGGAGTTATGTTTTCATCCCGAGATTTAAATAAAACCCATTTTTGCCCATGATTATACATATTACTAGGAAATTAAGGACTAAAACGAATGTTTTCATCCAAAATTAATTATGTTTCCATCCAAAAATTCTTAGCCTATCGGGTAAAGAGTTTTTGGATGGAAACATAAATAATTTTGGATGAAATTCATCCACAATTAATTATGTTTCCATCCAAAAAATCTTGGCCCTCCAAAAATTCTTGGCCTATACGGAAAAGATTTTTTTGATGAAAACATAAATTATTTTGGATGAAATTCATCCACAATTAATTATGTTTCCATCCAAAAATTCTTGGCCTATAGGGTAAAGATTTTTTGGATGAAAATATAAATTATTTTTGCCGCTGTTTTTTTTTATATTTTCATCCAAAAATCCTTGATTCAATAATTATGGTTAAAATTTTTTAGGGTGCCCCATGCGTGGGCCAAATTCATAAAGGGAAGCGATCATGGTTAAAATCAAAGTAACAATCATGTCAATAATTTTTTGCCGTGATTCAAGATGTTAGTTCAATAATTATTACCATGTTTATAGGTACAAGGAGAGTGCACATACTCCTTATCAATATAGGCCCACGCAACGGCTATTTTGATCTTTTTACCATGATTTTTTTATCGTTTTTCTATTTTTACCATGAAATGTCGATATATATCATGATATAACTTGTTATGAAGGATAAATTTACCATGTTTACTGTGTCATTTCAGAGCTTTTTAGCATGGTCTATGTTAAAAGGTGGAATTAAATTTTACCATGAATATTCAAAAATTAATTGGTCTGGTTTTATGATAAACCAAGAAACAAACCACAACCTACAGATTATGAATTTAGAGAACCAAACCAACCCATAAAATTCATAAAACCAAACCAATCCAAACCATTAAAACACGATTCAGTATCGGTTTTGAACCACGGTTTCCTTGAAATTGAGATATCATCTTTATAAACAATGTGAAGTACTTAAAATTCGTTCCATATTATTGGTCCCTTTTCACTATTTGGCACCTCTCAAAGAATTGCCTATAACTTTCAATCTATAGTTCTTTTTATATCCAATATGGATCTTATTTGATAGATCTCGATTTGTTTAATAAAACAAAATTTTTGCAATTATAAAAAACATTATAGATTGTGAAATATAGATAATTTGTTAAGTGGCACGACTACCGAAAAGGGACCAATAATATGGAACGGAGGGAGTACATAGATAAGTTAACCTGTAACTGTATTAAAATAAGTTCCGTTAAAATCACCAAAACTCACTAAGATCAATCACCTCAAAAAGACTAGAATACTAGTACTCAGTGAAGAAATAGAGTACTAGATTCAGAAATTAGTTAACGAGCAAAAAGATTAGGAAATCAATCGACTAAGTCCAAGCCGTGCATGTTTATGTAATAAAATCATAGGAATAGGTTACCACATATAGAAATTTAGGGGTGTAATCTTTGGAAGTGAATGAATAGGGTAGTGGAATGAAGCATTAGATTAGAAAAATAGTATTGACTAGAGAAAAAAAGTTCATTCTGTGTATCTAAATAAATTCCATATATGATATATAAAATATATATCTATATAAATATTACACGGATCTGATTGGTTTGGAACCGGAACCGTCAACGTAAATACACAAACCAAACCATTTATCACAATTTTTAACTTCTTAAAACCGGAACCAAACCACAATACGAGAAAATCGAACCTAACCCTTCGGCTTGGATTGGTTTGGACTGGATTCGCGGTTTAACGGTTATTTTGTTCACCCCTAGCCATTAATATCTATATAGATGACGCTTTATAAGTGTAATTAAAAGTATAAGATGACAAATTACAACCGTCATCTTAGACTTTTAATTACGCTCTAAAGCCATCATCTTTCCTATCACAAAGATGACGGTGTTAAAGTGTGATTAAAAATTTAAGATGAAGGTTATAATCTTTCGTCTTATTTGTCTTCTACCTAAAAAAAAAAAAAGAAAAGAAGCACAATTCTATTTCCAGCACAAAATCATTAAACACAATTGGAAAAAGATAAAATCATCCACTAAAGAAAAAAGATACTCTATGTATTGCTAACTAAAAAATTAAAACATTCTCTAGTACATAACGTCATTGCTATTGCAAGAGCAACATCCTTATGGCTTCCATATCGGACGAAACCAAATCGATATCCCGATCTTATACTTCTCTTGAGGGGAACAAAACCATCCACGATTCTCCCAAAATTGGAAAAGAATTTTCTAAACCAAGGAATACCCACAATAGTTGGTAGATTATCTACATAGATAGTGAAAGAACTCCCCGCGTGAGAGAAGAAAGAATCACCACTTTGCCAAAATCGCTATTCACTCATCATCACTAACCCCGATCCAAAGGGATTGCCTTGACAAAGTGCAAATACTCCAAGAAAGAAACAGTTATCTCAGAGTTTGGGGAAACAAAACCAGCGATCCAATCGGAAGATGGATAAGCACGACGAGGATAGACAGGAAGAGAGGTGGCGATTTCGGTCGGCAAGAGAAGGATAACGCATGGAAGGAGTGCGGCAACTAGCTAGGGAATGTTTTTAATTTTTTGACGAACGGCTTATGGGTAGGCAGAAGAAATCTGTTTGCTAAAAAGGCGAAATACGACAGGAGTTCCGGCTGCGAATATGGTTGTCACACCCTCGATTTTTAACATATTTATAAAACCATTTCCGATAATTGAAACTCCACAATTCGTCATATAATATCACCTCACTCCATCCTACCCAAATAAGACTAAACATTTCAATAAAAGTCGTTGGGTTCCAACCACAAATACAACAAGTGTTTAAGAAGAACTTTAGAGTTATATCTGTTTTACAATCACCGACAAGTCAAAACATGAAATATAAGTTGCAACTTCATCTTCCAAAAATGACATTACAAAGATGATGAAATAATTTTAAATGAAGATCTTAGAAGATGTCACACCATGAATGCCAAGCACTCTAATCATGCATCTTGATTTGTTCGCCTAATAGAAAAATCTTGTCTAGATTTATATGCACAAGAGATGATATATGTGCATATACATAGGCGTCTCGAAATATACACTATAATTGACAACACAAACATAATCACTAATTCAATTAATCCATAACATAAATGCAATTACAAACTCCATTACTCAAGTTTCAACCTTCACATACTTACGGTTAACTAAATATCCTCTTAACTTGCATCTTCAACTTACTATACCATGTACAATCATAAACCAGGTGTTTGGGATCTCGCATCCCCTGCGGAGCGTTTATTGGCTCTCGTCGCCCCTACTGAGTGTTTATGAGACTTCGTAATCCCCTGTCGAGCATTTATTAGGCCTCGTCACCGCTGCCAGGTATTATTGGGCCCCGAAGCCCCTGCCTAGCATCACACTGGTTGGTGGACCTAGTGTCATGCTTGCGACCTAGCGTTGTAGTTAGCGTCGCCCCAAACGTAAGACTAGGTCAGTTGTAGCATAATAACTCGGAAGTCCAAGGTCAAATCCACAAGGAAGGGTCGGAGCTATTGAGAGGCTTACTTTACGGTAGGGGTTTCAGCGTTAGCACGGCCAACCTTTTGAACCCGATTTTGAACCCGGGATGCACTCAAAGCATTCCCGATGATGAAATGGACCAATTGTGGCTACCCGAGGCTTGAACAATGCTTGGAACTTGGCAAAACCACCCAAAAACCTCTTCAAAACAAACCCAAGCCTACACCATCTTCTAGTACATTCAAAACCCTCTTTATCGATATATAATTCATCCCAATCCGTTTTGAAATGAGAGAGATGCATGAATGTTGCTAAAACGACTTGTTTTCCCGGCCGTTTGAGGGTAAAATGGTCATACATTTGGATGTATAAATTTTATGGATTCCTAACCACTTGGGTTAGAAAGTAGACTCAACAAGCTTTCCAACGCTTCAAACCGCGTCAAAATCGGCGTTCGGTAGCACCTGGGGCGGCCCCGCAAAGTTTTACCTTTTGAGCAACAGCCTTGAGCGCTCAAGGTCCCAACCTTGAGCGCTCAAGCCCTAAAAACCACCTTGAGCGCTCAATCCTATGGCTTTGAGCGCTCAACTCTGATCCAGATTAGTTTTCTGCAGAACATTTAATCATGATATTCTACTGCAAGAGGAGCGTCTACCTATGTTTTCCACTGCCTAAATACACTTCCTAAACCCTTGAACATCTCCTCAATCACCCCCCAAACCCAATTCAAAAATTAAACTCATTTCCCTCCCATTTCTCTCTCTATATAAACCACCCTCCACCCATTGTTTAGGCCCCTTGGGCTGATTATCTCTCTCTCACACACTTCTACAGCCCTCTCCACTCTCTCTCATCACTTCAATCACGTTTTAGCCTCTCTCTCCTCCATAGCCACTATCCTCCATCATCTTCAAGCTCAAAAACACCTTAAAACTTCATCTCTAAGCCCAAATACACATGGGTTTTTGAGAAACCAACTACAACAGCCCCTCTCTCACTCTAATAAGCCATTTACAGCCCATACATTCCATCCATTTCGTCCAAACCCAGCTCTTCCAACAAAACTCACCTCATCCAAGCCAAAATCACCATTTTAAGCTCAAATACACTTTCATCCTACAGCATATTGAACCAATCAGGTCTCTCAATCACTCAAACACACTCTAAACTCATTGTTCTACACCATCATCTAATCAAAAGTCAAGTTACAAGCCTTGATCAAGCCAAAAGGTAGTTAAAACCATGTGAAAATCACTGTTTTGGTCTTGCTGAGGGAGACCAGTGAGTTCAAACAAGTTCTTTATACTTGCATTGAACTCACCAAGGGTCTAAAAGTTGATTAGAAACACTTTCAAAATCTGCAGTTTCAACAGGGGTTGAGCGCTCAAGCCTCAGGCCTTGAGCGCTCAATCCCAGTTCTGAGCAGTTTCTGTTTTGCTAAGTTTTGAGCTTTCTCTTGGTTTTGATCATTATTTAATAGTTAATCATGCTCATGTAATCCTCAAAATAGCTTATTTTACCTCAAAATCACATGCATGAGTGTAGATTAATTATTTTATGATGATTATACATCAAAACTTTCGAAAATCTTATATTTGAGTGTAAAACAGTGACTGTCCAGTTTCATAAATCTTTATTTTATGTATTCATGGTCCTGAGAAAGTACCAAAATTCATTTTCAAGTCAAAACCAGAAAGCCATATGATGGATTGAGCGCTCAATGCCTTTCTTTTGAGCGCTCAAGCTGTTCTTGGTTCATTTGCTGACTGCTGGTTGTTTCGGTGATGGATCATAGTTTAGTTTGTTTCTGGTGTGTGTGAGTTGTTATTCCTATGCTTGCGATCTGAATCCTTCTCTCTCTCTTTCATTTTCAAATGTTTCCTTGGCTAATTTTGTGATGATCTTTGTTGTTTCATCATTCTTTGAGAAATCAAATCTTTCTGTTTTAATCTGTTTATCTATGAAAGATGTTTACAAATGTTTGATCTAGCAAAGAATGAGTAAAGAAAGTGATGAAAAGGATCAAACTCACAGAAGCCAGAAACTGGTTTGAGCGCTCAATCCATGAGCCTTGAGCGCTCAAACTTGTTTGGTACGGTTGGGCGCTCAAGCTGTCATCTTTGAGCGCTCAATCCCCATTCTGGGGTCCAGGTTGCAAGCCAGTTTATCTAGTCTCATGTTCATAATTTCTTGAGTTGTTGTACAGTTTCTGTCGTAGTTTATTTCTGTAAATATTTGTTGAATCTTTCTTTATTATTATCACCATTTCCCATGTAAGTCATTATGCACAAGCATCCACGATAGACTTGCATTTTACGTTTTCTCACTGTTTACGTGATTCCCATCCCCGGTTCCCATTTTTATGATTAGAATTAAATTTCAAATATTTCTAAAATCCCACAAAATGTTGAGTAGAGCCCGGTTCACGGACCGGGCGAGAGGGGTGCCGTAAAACCCTTCCCCTCTCGTAACCAAACCTCCGAATCCGAGAAATCTTTGGTTCTGTCATGATTAGTAAAATCCTTTTCAAATGGGCAAATGAGTCATATTTTTATTGGTTTCTCGGGTTCGGACCTCAAATCCGGGTGGCGACTCTAACAATCACAATCTGTTCGAACGCAAAACCGAACCATTCTCCGTGGGCCGTCCACAGGTAGCTACCTTAAATCTGGGTCTCTGCTCGCTGGCTATTGGTAGCTACCTTCAGCTTTGCTCTCTGATCACTGGATACCAGTAGCAGTATGTGTATTGCAACTTGATAAGTCCCCTATACTGTTAATAAAGGGACTTATCTCCCTTATTTTTGTCACTCACGCATGCATTTTATAGCTTTTATAGAATTGATATTGCGCCTGGGTGTATTTTGTTAGTTTCACGTAAAATGGGTGAAAATGGCGATTTTGACGCCGTGATTTGACCAAAGGGGTACCCAAGTACCCAAGGCCACGTGACACTTCGCCACCGAGCCCCGAGAGCCAAGAATGAAGCATCGGACAAGGCTTGGGGAGACCAAAAGGCCGGGAGATGAACAAAGGAAGAAAGAAGAAAAAGCCCAGAGATACCGGTAGCTTGAAATATGGGATACTGGTATCCCTGAAGAATTTCACATTTTGAAGAGAGATACCGGTAGCTGCAAAAATGGGATACCGGTACTCCTGCAAATTTTCTGCACTTTTTGAGCCCGATCTAAAATATCTAGTGGCACTTTTGTAATTATTTGGCATGACTTTTTGGGGCTTTATAAGCCCAAAACTCAGTCTTTTAGGGTTAGTTCTTATTTTACTCTCTCTCTCTCTCTCTACCTCCCTTAGGTTGTTGTTAGTTTGTGCTCTACCTTCTCTCTAGATTTTCATGCTTTTCCACTTAGATTCAAGGTAATTCCTCTTCTTTAATGTTGTAGTACGTACTTTGATCTTTATGTAAATCTTGTTTGTTTCCGTTTTTATCGGTTAACTTGTTTTCACGTTTTTCTAGCTATTTCCTTAGAAAACTCTTGTTCTTAGTAGTTGTTTGATCAATTCTCAAGTGTTAATGTTGTAGGCCACCCTAGAATTAACATTAAAAATTAGTTTTTAAGGATGTATGTCATGTTCTTTATTTTCTTCAAATTTCCAGTCAAATCTCCTAGTATGTTTTGTGAGTAGTTTACCTAGGCTTGGTCATGGGGTGATTAACACTCCATGACTCGAGTAAATCTGCTCCTCTCGACAAAAAGGCATACACCGTTTGTTTATCAAAGAATTAGGATTGATTTTATGTATCAAAATTCGGGTTTGTTAACCCCCTTGATCACATGTGGCAAAGGGCTTGACCACTTGGCACGTGTGATGTTTAAGGCTATGGCAACCCAAAGGTTTGTCTAAATGGCACAAGAATCCTAATCTTTGTGAAACACATTATCTAGTTAATGGTTTTAAACTCTAAATCTTCCGTTCGGGACCATCTAACGATGTCCCGAGCCGGTTATCGAGAGAGGAACGGATTAAATTTGGTTGTGGTTTGTTAAATTCCCCTAGACTTAGCCTTGCTTTTAATTAGTCGTTTTTAAATCTCCGAGTCGTTCTCGAAGTCGAGAGAATTCCACCAAACAAACTCCAAACGCCAAGTTTGCCGCTTTAAGGCTAAATCCATCATTCGCGAATCAACTATCACGCGCGGCGCATTCGGTCTCTGTGGATTCGACCCGGTCTTACCGGTTTTAATGCTACGTGACACCTAAACCCTACGCTTGGGGAAGTAACTTTTGTAATACAATCTGAGGTCGCAAGCACTACTGGTAGCAACTGGGCATTCTCATGCCTTCTTTCGCTTGATCTTCTCTTGGCCTTTTGGCTTCCCGAGTCTCATCCAATGCTTCGTTCCTTGACTCCCGGGACTCGGTGGAGGGGTGCCACGTGGCCTTGGGTACTCGGGTACCCATTGGTTCAATCACGACATCAAAAAATGCCTTATTCTTTAATTTACTTGTAACTAACAAAAACACAACCTCGCGCAAAATCATAGTATAAAGCCACAAAATGCACATGCTTGTGATCAAAACGAGTGAGATAAGCCCCATTATTTACACTTCTGATGGCTTATTACATCCCCCCAACTTGGACTTTGCTAGTCCCTAGAAAACTAGACCCAACTAACTTTTAACTATGCTATGCAATCTTCCCAAACTAATGAGATACAATAACTATGCTCAATCCAAAAAGGAGGCCGGAGTACATTCTCTCGAGACAACCGACCAAATGCAACCCATGCACCCACAAGCCATGAACTAAGATGAAGATGTTATGCCATTATGTAGTCAAGCGCAGTGTCCCACAAATGGTTTCGATTCTGAATTCTCTCAAGGATACACTCAAACAATGAAATTCACACAAACTCAACATACATACCACAAAATAGCGCTAGCAAAGATGCGATAACATGGTACAAAAATATTACGCAAGCTATATAGGAACGCACTTTCAAGGCAAGAACCTAATTATTAGAAAGGAAATCTATGGAATCGATAACTAAAGTATCGAAAAATATCACAGATGCATAAAATGGAGTTCGAAACGGTTATAAAATCAACAGGGACTTCATTAGCATATAATGACCTTGGTTACAAAGGGAATGGGAGACAAAACATGTAGTGGCCATATCTAGCTCGGGTCAACTACCCACTAGCCACTACCAACCCTAAACTATCCCAAGACACAATCGCTTGGCCAATCATGACAAAATCAAATAAAGCTACAAAGAAAGAAGTGAAAAAGCTACTATCCTAGTAGGAAAGTAGAAATAGCTAAAGGCTAATGGAATGATATGTGCCCAAAGGAAATAACGATGTACAAGACAAGAAATAAATAAACAATGCCAACTTATGATCAAATAAGAGTCAAGGTGTCCGCGTATTCATAAAAACCTCTTTTCGTAAATGATAGTCCTTTTGAAAAGTCTGATGTGTCCGTATAAACATTTTATCCATTTTTCCTCTTTCACTCTAAGAACTCACTGTTTTCCACAATCTCAATCATTGAAATCTTTGGGATCCATAGTCCCCTGCCGAGATTCACGGGCCTTGATACACATGCCCAAGGATACACCGAATGGTGACCCTAGTAATCAAGATTCACGAGCCTCGTTACTCATGCCTAGGGACGCACCGAATGATGGTCGTAGTAACAACTCAACTAACTATAAGCCAAGTACTTCTCATTTTCTCAAAAACAACCAAGTGTCTTTCATATTGTGTGAGGACCCGTGTATCTAAATCTCTTTCCCTCGTTGTTTAATTAATGTGAATGAATCTTGATTAAACTTTAAACTATAAATTCACGAATACCTATGTGTACGGTGGATGTATGTCTTGGTGTACCGGGGTTCGGTGGATGATTGGGATGTGTGTTTTGATGTTGTGATGTGGTTTTGGGGTGTTGAGATAATGCCAGAAATGATCTGAGGTTCAATTGATTGAAGTAGAAAAAAATTAAAAAATTTCCAGTTGCTACTGGTAGCCATATGCATATTGCTACCGGTATCCCTAAAAGCAGTGAATGTAAATTTTTCCCAGTTGTTACTGGTAGCAATACGCATATTGCTACCGGTATCTATCGATCAGTAAGTCTGTTTGAGAATTCGCTACCGGTAGTAATGCGCATATTGCTACCGGTAGCAAGAGTAATTTTCTACTGAATTTTTGTGCGCGATCAGCACACTATAGAAAGGGGTCCTTGGGTTCTTTTTCATTCCAAACACGATTTCTAACCCTAAAAGTCACCCCTCCACCTTCTCTCTTCACCTCTACCTCAAATCTTGTGATTTTAACCTCAATCCACCTCAAAACTTCCAGATCTACTCATTGGGCTCGTGAATCTCCCTTGGATTTTAGGTTTTGCAGTCAAGGAGGTAAGAACACATGTTCTTGGCTTGTTCCTTTCTTCTATCACGTTTCTCTCTCTCTCTCTCTCTCTCTCTCTCTCTCTTCATATACTAAGGAAATCTCACCCTTGTAACACGGTATCTACTTGATATAGAGCTTGAATCTTGATTTCAAACTCAGAGGGAGGCGATTCTTGGTGTTTAGAGGATGGGTCTTGATTTTGTTAGGGTTTTGCTCAAAACCTTCTTTGGTAGGGACTTCTCTCTCCTATTTCTAAGTGTTTTTGGTTGATTTGTTATATATATTGTTTGTTTGATCATGTATCTTTTGATTCCTTGGAAAACCTCCATTGTTCTAGAGTTTTGATCTAAAATCCTTGCTTGATCTTGTGTTTAGTTGTTTGATTCCCTTGGGTAGATGAAATTAATTTCTCTCTATGTGCATTTGATTTTTGAAAATTCTTTGACCTATCCTTCGTTGTACGAGAATTACTTGTTAGATGACCATGTTGAGTTTTAAACACGTTTCGTGGGTTGTTTCACAGATATAAGGACACTTGAGATCACCTACATATATTTGATATATAATGACATGACACGGATGAATGGGTCTTGAAACCACGTCTTTAAGCTTAATGAACTATGTCCTGACAGACACCATAGGGACGCGTGATATTGCTTTCTGAGAACTTATATCGTGTTTTCATGGAAGGTGAGTAAGAGGCGTAATGACTTCTTAATAGATTGGTTGATACATGGTGATGTCTTGGGATTTGAAGGTGAACGATTAGTGTGGAGATAGGTGCACACTTTATACCATTAAGCCCTATAAGGAATGTGTTGACTTGCGGTTGTTGAGTAAGAATGAGAGGTGATGCGTTAAGGGTGGACGTGTAACTAACTCTTATTTTGTGATTGAGAATTTATTACCATATGAAATCCCATTGATAGATTGAGTCACGTTATGAAAACATTGGTTATATGGATACCATGGACCACCATTAGGTGCGTTGCTGGGAATGATTATATGGATACGAAGGACCACCATTAGGTGTGTTGTTAGGAATGATTATATGGATACCAAGGACCACCGTTAGGAGTGTTGCTGGGAATACCGTTATTCGGTATGCATAAAAGTACTGTGAATCGGTGTCATTGTGGATATAATTATAGGGATCTATGAGTCCTGGTAAGGGAATACGGGTCCCCAAACTCCCGAGTATGAGATGAGAATGAAAAAGGATAGTATCGAGACAATGATATGACAAACGGCGCATCCAAAATGAAATGGAGAGAGAGAGAGAGAGAGAGAGAGAGTCTTAACTATCGGGTTGTTAACATAGTGTTGTCAGTAGAGTGGATGTGGGAAAATTATCTTAAACAAAGAATAAGTATAAAGATGTATTGTTTTTATAACAACAAAGGTGTAGTCATTGACGTAAAAAGGATGTGTGAGTATGGACGCATGTCTTAAGTTGGAACTAATTGTCTATCCCTGTTACATCTCCTTGCATTATTGTGCTCATTTCATCCCATTTGCATTTAGTGATAGTAGAAAGAATTTCCTACTGGGCTAGTGTAGCTCACCCTATCATTTTCAGGTACACATCGAGGAGCATGAGGCGGAATGCGTGGAATGAGTTGCATCTTTGAAAGCATACATGAAAAGGGTCATTTGACCACCAAGTGCTATGTATTTTGGATTAGTAATTCGTGATTTCCCCCCAATCTTTTGACATGGACTAATGTAATAACTTTTGAATAGTACTTTCTAATATTTAGTCATGTTTTTTTTGTCCTTCTACCTTATAAGGTTAGGAAACATAGGTTAAATTTCCCATTGTAGCCAATTGGCATAAGTTTTGCAATTTTCTTTTGTTTTCTCTTTTATTCTTTTTTCTCTTTTTCTTTTCCTCCTGGGGTATGCCCCTTGAAGGCTGTACATTCGTTTAGCCCGTTTTTATTTCAAGCTATTTTACCAAAAAAAAAAAAACCTTTTGAGTGCTTTTTATTTATATATTTGCCCGTTGACTAGAATTTATGTGTGACTTTGATTTGTAAGGAGACTTTAAAACTTTGACTATATGAATATATTGAATTTTATTTTTTTAAGAATGTTATTTATTTATGTTCTAAATTTGAGGGCGTGACATACCGTTTCAATTGTGTTCACGTGTTCATCACACCACATTCGGAAGTGTCAAAGTGCTTAATAAACATCATTTCCATCCCAACATTGACGTTAAACAACAATGCAATTCAATAATCCAATTCTAGAAGTCCAATAATCAAAGTACATATAGGAAGAGTAGATTTTCAACAAATCCAAGGAGGTCAATTAACCAAACTTGAAAAAAGAGAAGATAAACCTTTTGAAATACATGTGCTTTTTTTTTTTTTTTCAAGGAAAAGAGCGGTTGAATATTATTAATGCAAATCACGGTCCAAAGACCAAACATCATTAGAACAGAGGTTCAACAGCCACTGAGGGACAGGACCCCCCCAATTAACTACTTGAGTTCCTAATAGGGCTTGTTTAGCCAACGAGTGGGCTACCCTATTACATGATCGATTCACATGCACGAAGGTGCAAGAAGAAAACAATGGCAAAAGCTATATTACAATCAGAGAGGATAGACCAACAATCCGGAAAAAAATTTAGTTTTGGGTTTGATTGAAGCATTTATGTAGCTAGGCGTGTGAGGTGTTATTAAACACTATTTATGGAGAAAGTTAGGAGAACCACTTTGTTCACTACACATTTTCAAAAAAAAATTCAAAAAGATTCTTTCCACATCTCTCATCTCTCCAATCATTAATCACATCTCTCTAACTACTCATACCCCTCTATCTAATCATTATTCTCATTTATCTCTTCAATTATTACGGATTCAGGGATACTAGTGATCGCCTTCTAGAAATCACCCTAGTGAGCGCCCAAAATGACGTCGTTTTGGGTGTCAAGAGAGAACAAAAAATTTGAACAAAACTACATCGTTTTAAATCCTAAGAGAATTAGAGACCTCCCAAGCCCCTTTTCACTCCTAACAACTGAAGGGATCATTTTCTTTGGAGAAAATATGGAATCTGCCTACATAGGTGCATCCATGGATCATCTTTTTCCATCCCCCAATGATTGTTAGCACTCTTCTTTACTGTGGAGAGATTAAAATGCCGAAGTTTTTGATCTTTGGTTTGTTTGGGGAAAACAAAATCTCCTATTTTTTCTGTTGGAATTCAGACAAAAAAAAAAATGGTTCCTAGCTTTGGCTAAATAGACAAAAAATTAGTTTATTTTTTTTGTCTTTATTCAAAAAAATTATATTTATTAGTTTTGCGTTAATTTTTTGTGATTTATTGGTTCGTCTCGATGAGAGGAATCTAAAAAGTATAAAATTATGATCAAAATTTTTAAAAAGTTCACAGTTTATTGGATTATTTTTGTCTTTATTCAGAAAAATTTAAGTTTGGTTAATAATTTTATACTTTTTAGATTCCTCTCATCGAGACGAACCAATAAGCCACGAAAAATCAACGCCAAATTAACAAAAACAAAAAAAATTTAAATAAGGACAAAAAACTATAAGTCGTCGGAACTTGTAATTCAAGCAAGTTCGAACAACGAAGACAAACTTGGAAGAACCTTGTAGGCTGTAGCAATGTTAAATGAAAATTACCTGCAACACACTATAAGTTATTAAAAGGCATCTGTCCTGTTTACTTAAAACGACGTAATTTTGCCAAAAAAAAAAAAAAAAAAATTGTTATCTCTTTTGGCGCGCAAAACGACGTCGTTTTGGACGCTCACTAGGGTGATTTCTAGGAGGCGATCACTAGCATCCCCGGATCCCTCAATAAACACACGATTTACTTTCTAAACAGATACTCTAAAATTTAAATAAAAAATAGATTACAACTTGATAAATGGGGATACATCCAAATATGTGATTTGTCATGCAAGTGCCAATAAATAGAGACCTTGGCCTATGGTCCTAACAACAATGACTTTGCTCAAAGAGCTTTCAGTGGGAAATTGAGAGAGAATGAAAGATAGACTCTCACAGTTGCTCAAAGAAAGCTAGAGAAAAGTCATATATATATATATATATATATATATATATATATATATATATATATATATATATATATATATATATATATACGGGGCGGTTCCATGGACACAACGAATAACACAACATTTGACACAACAATAATCGGAGCCCCATGCTTATAATCTGACTCGTTCAAGTTGTTTAAAACATGTTTTTAAGATTACCTGTAAAAAATAAACTCATTTGGATATTGGTAAAGGCTTGATCGGTTCATTCAAATTTATCTTATAAAATCTGACAGGAATCAACTAAATGAACTGATCAAGCCCTTACCGATATTCAAATGAGTTGATTTTTTACAGGTAATCTTAAAAACATATTTTAAACAACTTGAACGGCTCCGATCATTCGCGTGGGGTTTACAAAAAAAAATTTGTGTCAAATGTTGTGTTATTCGTTGTGTTAACGGAACCGCCCCCATATATATATATATATATATATATATATATATATAGAGAGAGAGAGAGAGAGAGAGAGAGAGAGAGAGAGAGAGAGAGAGAGAGAGAGAGAGAGACCATGTGGTGGAGAGGGGGAGAGAGATGGATCGGCTGAATGGGGAAGGGGAGAATTGACTAAAATCTGTCTCTCTCCTCCTATGTAAAGGCCAATTACATGCATACCCCCAGGTTTTGTTATGTGTTACGACTATAACCCCAAACAAACACTCTTCTCAATTCCCCCATAATATGACACTTGTATGATTTTACAATAAACCCCAATTCCATTTTTTTTTTTGAAATATTTCGTGAAATTATGGCTCCTTACAGGCTTGGAAAAGGATTGGGAGTGAATTGAAAAGGCTGACTGGGTACCCCTATACCAAAGAACAACTGAGAATTAAGTACGATGCTCTACATCAATTATTCAACAGCTTCAACTCATTGAAAACAAAATTGGTGTTGGTTGGGATAGCACACTTCTGACAATTACTGCTCCCGATGATGTTTGGGTATGACTTTTTAAGGTAACAATTTATTACTTGTTCTTTTTAGTCTTGGTAGAGATGATTAGCTATTTCATCTCACGTATAGTAATGTAATTACAGGTTAATAAACAAGTGAGGACTTTCAAAAAAAAAAAAGGGGATGCCACACTAACATAAGCTGTGCCGTATATTTGGGGACACGTCTGCCACCGGAGTGCATGCTCATCCTTCAAACAAATACCCTTCTAGTACTGATAGTTCAGATCCAAAATTTTAGTTTAAAGATGAGCCAGAAGTTGCAAGCGAGGGTTCAAAGGTCAAGTCCAAGAGTAAAAGAAAGAAGAGAGATTCATTTGCAGCAAACATTTCTAGTGCCTTGAGCCAATTTGCTGAAAATGGAAAGAGAAGGGTTGATGTATTGAAAAAATAATTGCATGGCTCCCTCCCCTGTTATAGAGGAGTGAGTCGAAGTACGTCTGTCACGCCCTCATTTTTATAAAAACAAAAAAAATAAATTTATTCCTTACAATTAATAAGTCAAATGATAAAAATATTTCCATAAATCCTCCCATTGAGGTTTCCATTCAAAATGTACATCATTAATCCATTGGCAAATCAAGTATTTGGGCACCCTTGCCCCAAAAGTGAAATCAAATATTATCCCATAAGTTATTACATAAGTCCAAATTGTCAAAAGATTGAATAACCAAAAGTTACATTGTCATTTATCAAAATACAAAACTTGAGATGGAAAAATATCTTCATGCATACATAAGCTTCACATAATGCATCACTCCATAAGCATCCGATCTCATGCTCCATGCCGTGTACCTGGGAAAGATAGGGTGAGCTCACTAGCTCGTAGGGAAACCATACTACAACCACTAGGCATACAAATATGATGAGTGCACATGATATGAATTAACATGAGAAGAGATGATCAAGGAACATAACGGAGGCTGAGACAAGTAAGACGTGTCCAAGAAGTAACCACGTGTCCAAGTGACATCAAAAGTTTCCAAAAAGGTTTCAAGGTGTCCCAAAATACCCATTAGTTCATTAAGTTTGCCAAATTCACCCACAAGTATCACACATGCCCAAATGCTTGACCGAAATCCTAGACCTAATTAATGGGTTGCCCCAAGCGTAGGGCGGAGACCGGTGTAGCACAATACCCGGTAAGACCGGAATCGAATCCACAGAGAAGGCGAGAAGTGGTTACTAAAAACTCGGGTTGACTAAGTTTAACACGGCTCTTAGGTAGCCACCCTTTGTGATTTGATTGGTGAATTAACTTAACTAAGAGAAAAAAAACTGATTTTAATTAAACTATTTAAAAGGAAGTACGGTTGTAGAGGTCATAGCACAAGTGACCAGGTCCAGACAGTTCAGCTCTGTTCAGTGTTCTAGAAACGTCGATTTTAGAGAGAAAAAGGTACCCCGAAAGATGCG
Organism: Vaccinium darrowii; assembly: GCA_020921065.1. Taxonomy (NCBI): domain Eukaryota; kingdom Viridiplantae; phylum Streptophyta; class Magnoliopsida; order Ericales; family Ericaceae; genus Vaccinium; species Vaccinium darrowii. Next base: position 21,848,141 of record CM037160.1, on the reverse strand, counting down.
AATCCTTGTGGTCGCCGTTTACCCATGAACAGCGGAGAACAAGTTTTGGTCCCCCGTTCCCCGCATTACATGGGCTCCGACAATGCCCGGACACGTCTGACGGAAGCTCTTTAATAACCTAAAATTGCTTTTTTCATTGGTTAATTTAGAAAATAGGAGCAGAACAGATCCGGGCCTGGCCACGGTGTGTTAATCACCCCGCGACCATACTTATTTAACTACTCACACATAGTGACTGAAACAACCAATAAAATCTCAAAATTAAACATGCTAAATATTGATTGCAACGAAGATCCAAAAGTAAAACGCGGACAAACTCCCGCGAAATAAGAGTTAATGAAAGTAAACAAGGAATACCCGAAGCAATAAGCAAATCTGTGAACAAAACTTCAAAACTTCGATGGAAAAGCCTCCGGAAAATCGAATCTCCAAAGGGAAGAACGGCTACTACTTGAAAGCAAAAACTAAACAATGTTCGAACCCTAATTCGGCCTAAAATCGGGGTATTTAACCCTTCCCGAAGTCAACACACGTGGCAAGTCAACGCTGGCTGTATAAAGCCCTCGGTATCAATACAGGAGAAGTCCTGTATCGATACCCAGGCGTTCTGTTCCCAAGTTGGTCCACGGGTATCGATACAGGACATTCCCTGTATCGATACCGATGCCTCTAAGTTGACTTTCAGCTTTTTGGTCGTCCTCACTTGGGTCCCACTGGTTCCCAGCATGCCCGACCGCCATGTGTCCACTTTATGCGTTCTTTTCCGGCCTGTTCCCTACAAAACAAACAAGGACAAGAAAAACCAAGAACAACACCGCATCAAGTGGAAAATGGAACAGAATGCGCCTCTAACGCGCTAATTTGCCCTACTTAGGCGCTTATATCTATGACATTGCGCGCCTATCACCAAAATCGTGTCCAAGTATCCAAGGTTGCCAAAATATCTTATGTACCTCAAAACATTTCATTTCCAAGTACTCAACACCACCCAAGTTTCCATTTTTGTTTCACCAAGATCACCAAAGTTACTCACACAAGTTTAAAACCAACTCCACAAGTCCAGTTTCGACAAAACACAATAAATAGTCCAAAATCTCATTTCTCATTTCTTTCATTGAAGAAAAACATCATTTTCATTGGTACTAGGGATTTAATCCCTTTGCAGGGTTTTGTAGGCCTCGCGTGCCTTTGCTGGGTATTTGTAGGCCCCGCTTGCCTCTGCCGGGTTCTATAGGTCCCGCGTGCCTTTGCTGGGTATTTATAGGCCCCGCGTGCCTTTGCCGGGTTCCATAGGCCCAGCGTGCCTCTGCCGGGTTCCATAGGCCCCGCGTGCCTTTATCAAAAATTTTACCAAATGATGGCATTGGTATAAACACCTCATTATCACAAACATTTCATTAAAACTTTCATAACAAGTCCATTTCTCAAATTTCATTTCACCAAAGTGCCCTTTCTTTTGAAATGCCACAATTTTCGCCAAAAGGGGCGACCAATCCACTATGCCTTGTGTCCGATACGTATAACGAATTGTCCAATAAAAACACGTGTCAAAGTCGTAGTTTAAAGATTTCAAAATAGTTTTTGGGGTTACCACGTTACTATATATCAAGTATAAGAAGTTTCGGACGATTGGAGGTCAAACGGACGTCAAAGGGTGGCCGAAAACCACCCAGAAAACAGGGGCAGCAACATAGAAACAGGGACAGCAGCTGCCTTGTCCAGAAAATGGCAGATTTTCACCTCTAAGGTGTGGAATTTCAACCCAAAACACAAATGAGATAGTTTAGGCTCAAAATGGAGATGCTAGGCAACAATTAAACATGGAGGGAGGTCAATTCCACTCCCAATTTCATCAATCAATGACCAATTTCATAGATCACAAAATCAAAGTGAGGAAAACCCACACAAAGAGGGGAAAACATGATTTTTCATGAAATTGAAGCCAAGAACAAGATATGTACAACAAATCACAAGTATATAACTAGAGGAGGTAGTAATTGTTTCCCTACCTCATGGGTTAAGCTCCAAATGTGTAGAAAATGCAAAACCCTAGGTTATGAAGCCCCCAAACCGAAATGCTTGATCTCCACGAAGAACCACGGTAAACCCGACTCCAATTGACGCGTAGAACGTGAAAATGGCCTTGGTTCTTGAAGTGGTTGAGTGAGGAGAGAGAGTTTTGAGCTTGGAGGAGTTGTTAATGGAGGAGAAGAGAGAGAGAGAGAGAGAGCCGATCGGGTGGAGAGGGAGGTGAGAGTGAAATGTTTTTAATTTTGCAAATCTTCCCCCACACACTACTAATATAATTTCCTTATTACACTACACACCCAAATGTAACTTGTGTATATAATATGTGACCACAATACTTATTTTCATAAACCAAACTTAAGTAAAGACTCTTTACTTTAATTTATTTATGAAAATAAGGAAGTACCCCCCATTTGGAAACAATGACATTTACAGAATTTTGAAATTCTAATCACATCAAAATCTCATCCCCCCACTTTTAGTACAAAACCGAAAATGGGCACATTTTTCTCCGAAGAAAATGGGCGAAAGATGATTTTGCCTTACTAAAAAATAACTTCCGATTATACCATTTTGATTAGAAAAATCCAAGGAACAATTACCGGGACTTTTTATCGACCAAATCGAAACTTCTCGAAAAAGTGATTTTTCAAAAAGTAATTAAATTTTCTGGGTGTTTCCAACGTCCATAGGAGAAATGGGACGTGGTCCTCTTGCTGCTGGGATGGCACAATGCCAAGCATTGCTTAACACTATGGAGGACTTGGATCAAGTTTTATACTATAAAGTTTTGGAGAAGCTGCATGGTGATATTCTTTGGAGGCAAACGTTCATGGATATGGCTGAGAAAAGGAGACTCGCTTGGATCAAAAGACTTGAGACAATTTTGTCTTTTGAAAGGAAAAAATCTTAGACTTGCTAGTTAGGTTTTTTAAGGTTATTTATATTTATGTTTTATGCTTTTGGAACTGATGTTTTTATGCGGAGAGTATGCTGGAATTGCTTCTTTTTTTTTTGTGCTGAAACTGCGCAGGAACTGCTTTTTTTTTTTTTGCTGGAATTGTGCTGGAAGTGCTATTTATGTGCTGAAAGTGCAGTTTTTTTTTTTTTTTGCTGAATTTGTTCTAGAATTGCTGAACAAATTGGGGGAATTTTCTGTCATAAACTTGGCCAACAACAGGTTTTCTGGTAACATCCCATTTAGTTTTGGGTACACTGGTCCAAGACTAAAGGACATTCATTTTCTCAACAACCAGTTAACCGGCTGTGTTCCTAAGGGCGTTGGGTTGTGGCAAGATTTACAAGTCTTGGACTTGAGCATCAATTCACTGATGGGTCATTTGCCTAATTCCATTTCCTGTTTGGAAGAAATTCAAATCCTAAATTTTGGGCACAACAAGATATCAGGGGTGCTACCAGATTTGGTTTGTTCATTGAAGAGCCTTATGAATTTGACTGTTGCTTACAATTTCTTTTCTAGGTTTGATCAAGAATGTGGTTATTTGTTTTTCAGGAATGTGGGTTTTGATTTCTCTTTGAATTGTATTCCTGGTAGGGATATGCAGAGGCCCCAACCAGAGTGCTCTGGGATCCCTGGGAGTGGGTTGAGTTGCCTTAGAATTCCAGCAGGTAGGCCTCTGGCTTGTGTGGGGTGACTTTGGTTGACACTCAGCAAACCAATAGTTCTAGCACATGAGATAGAGAGAGTGTAATACAGTTGATAGAGTCATTGAAGATTCCACACTTGATATTATTGATTGAATGTAGTGATTTTTTTACCACGTTGTACCTTGACTCAATGCTCGATTTTTATCGATCACATTGTATTTCCTTATTCATGGAACAATAATACTAGGTACACACCCCAACTACACCCGTTTGCTTAATGAGCTAAAGATGGTGTTATTGGTTTGTAGATGACCTTTATTTCTCTCTCTCTCTCTCTCTCTCTCTCTCTCTCTCTCTCTCTCTCTCTCTCGCAATTTGAAGAAATGACAAAAAAAAAAAAAAAAACCACAATGATGCTACCAAACATGTTTTGTGTTGTTTTCATTTTTTACTGTTTATAGAAATTTTATTAGCAAACATGTTTTTTGTTTTTGTTTTTATAAACAATAAACATGATTCTACTTTTTAGTTTTTTACTAACAAAATCGTTACCAAACGCACCCTACTTATTTACACTTTACTACTTAAGGCAAACACGAAGTAACTTAAAACGTTAAATGTAAGTAAAGAAGTACCCCACATTCGGAAACAATGGTGGGGTCTAAAATAGCGCACTTTCAAATATGGCACCTCAAGCCCTCCCTGAGTTGCACAAAACTTCATCTTAAGCTTCCAAAAACAATGCCACAAAGATGAGTTCAATGCGTCAACTCAAAGGTAATGTATTTCACATCCAAAGTCAAAATAGCCCTTCTAGTATCTAGTTGACTTTACACATTCTACTCCCTCCATCCCAATTTGTTTGCTCACTACGGTGATGTGTGCCTTTTTAAAACTCTTATAGTTTTCAATCTATAATGTATTTTATATGCAATATGGATCTTATTTGATTGATCTCAATTAGTTCTATAAGACAAAATTTTCAAAAACTTTAAAAACACTACAACAACAACAACAACAATAACATAACCCATTTAGTCCCCAATAATAGGGGGTATGGGCGGGGGAAGGATAGGAGACAGACCTAACCTTTGGCAATAAATGCACAAAGTGGCTGCTCCCAGAATACCACTGAAACAGATGGATTGGAGACAGACCTAACCTTTGGCAATAAATGCACAAAGTGGCTGCTCACAGAATACCACTGAAACAGTGATCCCCCTATACCGTCGCGTTTGCTGCGGAATCATGCCCTCAAATCAAAGCCAAAAGGCATCAGAGAGGGCAGACCCAAGAATCATTTTGATTTATGTGCACATTACCATGCTTCTTTCATTCAGCATCCAGAGCATTGGCGTTGCACAACTTTAAAAACACTATAAATAAAAAATTATAAACATTTAAAAATGGCACGGATATTCGTAGTGAGCAAATAAATTGGGACAGAGGGAGTATCAACATAGTACTTCAAAACACGTCATAAATCACTAATTTATGATGTAAAGAAACTACGGGTCCTTACACACGGGTAGCCACTGGGAAAATTTCAAATTTTTACTACTTCCATTGATTCAAACCCCGATCAATTCTAACACATTCTCAACATCTCCGATCACCCTTACAACATCATAACACATATCCCTACCATTCACCAGACCCCTAGTACACCGAGATACCCACACACCCATACACAGATATCCGTGAAAATGTAGTTTAAACCTTAATCAAGATTCGTTCTCATAAATCAAATAATGAAAAAAGGAATTTAAATATACAGGTCGTTACAATGGTTTTGCAAGTAAATCCACCTATCAATCTTTAGTATGAGCGGAATGTGATCCTATGGGTGGAGCGAAAAGTAGTCATATCCCTTATGCAAAGTATGATATTCCAAAGACGATGAAGCACATCCTAGAAGTACGCAATCAAAATGTTGTGGAGGCAAGGGTAAATCTAAACTTCCAAACTATTGCTATAGATTGGCTCCAATCTAGTGCAGTGGGCAAAACTATTACCCATCAACTCCAGATCAAGTGCAAAAAGCTTTTAGTGAACTCAAGTTGGAGGGGGTTGAAGTTAGGTCTATGGGAGGTATGTATATGATTATTACTTTCTTATGCAAGGAAGATGGATTCTTAGCTTTGGCAAATCCATTTATAAAGAGTTGGTTTTCTTCTTTTAAACCTTGGAATAGTTATGCCGCTAGCCTTTTGAGATTGGTTTGGATTCATTGCAGGGGTATGCCCCTTAGCATTTGGTGTCTAAATTCATTCAAACGTATTGGGGAAACCTGGGGTGACTTTGTTGCTTTGGATGATGATACTGTGCATGGTTACTCCTTTGATGTGGGGAAAATGATGACTCTAACTGAAAGAATGGAGAGAATGGATAAATGGATTGTTGTTTGTTTGTTAGAGGAAGGAACTATAGAGTTAGGGTGTGGGAGGAGGAGTGTGTTGAACCTTTTAATGATCAAGCTGTCAAGAGATTTGCTTCCCAAATGAGCTCTGTCAAAGTTTTCAAGCCAACAAACAAAAGATACAACTTGGGAGAAGAAAATGTTGTGGACACTAATTTTGCTATTGATCCATTGAGAAAGAAGTGATGGATTTGTGGTCAACAGAAAAAGAGGTGGTTGGTGATGCCAATCTTTTATTAAGGGATGAGAACTCTAATTATTTTCCACTCCCAATGGTTAAAGATGCTGTCATTGAAAACTTAGGAAATAATGTGGCTAAGGATGGTGCAGCTTTGGAAGTCATTTCGGAAAATGAAAAAGATTTTCAGGTGATTGATAACATGAATAAGAACCGGCCATGACTTGGCAGCAGTAGATTCAACATGTTCTTCTTCGGGGTTTGTAAACTCAGCTATGGGAAGCGAAATGGTTAGCGATACCTTTAGTGGGAAATCAAACTCTTCTAACAATATTGTTGCTTTAGTAGAAAGTGCATTCAATGAGGAAAATAACATGGGTAATGATATGAACTCTAATAATCCTGATCTTATCCAAGATGAAATTATTAAAGATGGGCCTAATTTAGAACATTTTGATAATAATCATCTTATTCCAGTTAAGGCTATATCGAAGGGATCAAAGGGAAAAAGAAGAGGAAATAATTGATGACATTCTTGGTTTCTCAAAGGATAATTCACAAGAAGAAATAAGAATAAATGTGTGGTTCTGAGGTCTGCTATAGCTGTTGCTGCTTTATCTGCTTCTGTTTCACCTAATGGTATTAATAACAGAAATAGAATTTTACTTAATGAAGCTCAAGCCATTTGGGAAATAAACAAAGCCTTAGGAATTGGCTATGATGGGGATGAAGATGAAGTTATAACTAAAATAGCTGATATGAAAGTGCAAGATATAGATAGAACTGCAATTTTTTTAGCAGTAGGTTCAAATTGTTCTTATTGTATATAGGGGGTGCTCATTTCGGTTTTGTTGCTGAAGGTGTCTTGGAGAGATGTTCATTTTGGTTCTGCTTTTGGATGGTATGGAGGTAGAAGTTATGTTGAGAATTCAAAGGCGAGTGAGAACTCATCGGTGATGAAATTCTACTCTCTGTCGTGCGGTGTAGTTAGCCACTTGCTTTCTAATGACTCTGTAGTGAAATAGAGTACCTCCCGTTTGACTTAAATGATGAGGAATTAGAGATTATTTGGTTCTGTAGAAGCACCTTTATACTTGCAAGGTCAGAAACTATAAAAACTACAATTTTGACCACAAAATTGTTTCAGAAGGAGCAGCTGCACAAGATAGCTTGAGAAGGACTTTATGGAGCCGGATCTAGTAACACTACAGATGCAACCCGACGAAACGATGGTTGTGAGTGCATTGTAGAGGTCAAGTGTAGTTTATATTATGAGGAATAATGGTTCAAGAGATGAGGATTTTTCTATCTTGAAATAGGAAGGTATGGTAGCATTATGACTGGGTAACACCCTTGCCCCTCCGAGTTGGGGAACTAGGATTTTGACTTTTGAGTTGGGGGTGAACTAACGCTATTTTAATGGGAGTCCACTTGTATCATCGAATATGTTTTATAAAATGGGCACTTAAATAATCATCATTTTAGTCACTTTAAATTAGAAAATTATCCTGAGCCTATTTAGGACTTATGTTTCCATCCCGAGATTCAAAAAAAAAATCCAAAAATGCCCTTTATATATATAATTATATAATTGTAACATATTAAAGAATTGAGGACTAAATTAAAAGTTGCATATATGGGGCGGTAGGTAGTGGACCATTTTCAAATTTCAGGGGACCAACTCTGTAATTAGGGATTGGCTTAATCCCCGTATTTCCGCTAACAGCTTTCATCCCCTTTTAAAACCTAAAACCTCAATTCTGCAACGCCATTTCATTGGCTCCGCTTCAGCAAAATCCTCCGCTAAGAGTAGAGACGACGCTCTGTTGTTCATCATCGTCAGCTACACGTACATATACATGGCTCTGCTGTTTCACCAATCCTCAGTTTCGTCATCGACATCATCCATCGGCTTCTTATCGACTTTCGATGGCCCGAAATTACGGAATCTTTACAAAACAAATTCCGGCACTGCGAAGCGCTATCGTGGCTGTAGAGCTTCATGGGAAGAGGTGTGGCCTAGGTCTATGGGGATTAACTATTATCTACCTAGAAAGTTTCAGCATTTAAAAATTTTAATCGGTAATTGAGTCTTGCATGGACTGATTTGTTCTTTTTTTTTTTTTTTGTTATTGAAAATTTGGCTGGTCTTTGTGAAGCTGGCGGGTGTTTTAGCATTCTCAGCCATTCCTTTCACAGCGGTGAAAGCCATCGCCAACAGTCCCCTGGGAGAGGGGCTTTAGAGTCGATTGGAGGAGAGAAAGAAGGCTGCTGTAGATAATCCTTCCAAGTTCAAGGCACTCACTGAAAAGGCTAGAAAAGATAGGTAACAGAGAGCAAACCAATTCTATTCATATTCGTATTTTGTGTTTTGTTTCCCCTTTCATTCTCTTTTGGTTTTCTATGCTATTCTCTCTCTCTCTCTCTCTCTCTCTCTCTCTCTTTTATACTACTTTGGGATGCGTTAAAAGGAAGATAAGGAATCGAGAACGATTTTGTCAGATGATTGTTGACGTGGCTAGTTTTTCTTGTACATAAACATGATTTTACCATGTTCATTTCGTTAATGTTTCCTACACTATCTCTTAACAATATCAGTGGCTCAACTCTCTTTTTTTTTTTTTAATGTTCAACGTAATTTTTACCATGTTTTTTTTTCTACATTTATTTTTTACCATAATGACTTAATATTATTTGGACATAATTTTACCATGATTATTTTTAATTTACCATAAGAACTTTTATTGTACTTTTTTACCATAGTAAATTGTGCAATAGTTGTACATATTCATCATGTTTAAATCAATTTTTTTAACATTATCAGCGAGCGGCGGCGGCGGTACTTTGGTTGTGAATAGGAAGCCGTGTTCGTGAAAGCCGTAGCAACTCTCAACTACTTGGAAAGGGCGGTGGTGGTCAAGCTTGCATCGTTGATTACCTTGTTGGTGATGTGAACGACACTATTCTTTTCACATTCAATGTGTAATATAATTACTTTACCATTTTTTACTGTAATGTAACTAGTTTATACTATTTACCATGTTTCAATGTGTAATGTACAATATTTACCATGATTTTCTAATGATGTATTAACTAATTTACCATGTTTCCTTATTATTGTATTAAATTTACCATGTTTGTAAAGAATTTACATGGTAAAAGAAATACGAAAAACAAACATGTAAAAAACTATAATTTCATGTATGCCATTTTTACCATATTTACTGGCTCATGTATGCCATTTTTAACATATTTGCTGGTGCGTATTTAATTTATTTTTGCTTGTATCTGTAATTTCACCACACATTAGTAACAAATTTTTGAATTTGAAATTTTTTTTATTATCTCCCTTAATGGATGTGATTGAATCTCATTAAATTAAAAAATGGTTAAATTCCACTAAATTAGGAAGTTATTGAATCCCACAAAATTAGGAACTTATTGAATCCCACAAAATTAGGATGTTATTGAATCTCACAAAATTAGGAAAAAAAATATAATCCTACATATGTTGATATCATAGTAAAAGGGTAGAAAATGTATTTCACAATGGAAAAGAATGAAAACATAATTCCGTAAAACAAGGGGGATGAAAATCTAAATAGTATTCAAAAAATGGATGATTATTTAATTATTTAAAAAATATAGAGAGAAAATTGCTGATCAAAAGGATATATATATATATATATATATATATATATATATATATATATATATATATATATATATATATATATATATATAGAGAGAGAGAGAGAGAGAGAGAGAGAGAGATTATTTCACAATGGAAAAGGATGATTATTTACTTATCTTCATTTGAGTTAAAAACGAATAAATGCTTGATTCAACTCTCTTTTGGTCTTTAAATGAAAGTCATGAGATTTTTTTTTTCACAATTTGAACCATTCATCTTTTTAAATCAATCGTTATTTTTTCATCACTTTAGTGAAAAATTAAGTTGTTTGAGTGCCGATAAATGCCTAATCCATTAGTAAAAATTAGCATTGTTCATAAGAGCGGGGAGTGACCTCAAGGGGTAGATGGATGAGTTGGTTAGTACTCCTCCTAAAGAAGAGGAGGTCTTAGGTTCAACTCTTCTTAACTTCTTGGGCCCACCTGCACAAGATCTCATGGCTCTCATGGGGTATTGGCTTTGTCTGGTCTATGTGTGTGGCGGGGCGTACATAGACCCTAAGATAGTAGAATTAGTCGAGGTGCGCGCAAACGGATCCGAGGGTGCTGGAAATCGGTCCCTGGAAATCACCTTGAAAATTGCCAAAATGACGTCATTTTGGGCGATTACCACTAAGTCCACTTTTGAGAAAATAATTCATATCGAGTGCAGTTGGGATTTTTTTTCCTTTCAAAGTGCTTAAATTCAAAGTGCCTAAACCCTAAACCCCCAAACTGTATGAAACTGCCCAAACCCCCAAATCGTATGAAAGTGCCTAAACCCCAAAAATCCTATAAAAGTGTCTAAATTTCAAAAACCCTATGAGGCCCCGTTTGGCGACCGGAGATGATTTTGGGTGGATTTGTAATGAGGGTGGGCCCACCTCATAAGAAGGGTGGATTTGTATATGAGGTGTTTGGATGATTTTTTTTTAGAAGGGGATTTGGAGGGTGGATTTGATATGATAAGAGGGTAAATGACTAAATTGCCCCCATTTCGTTATTTTAATGGGGAAATTGGTTTGATTTTATTATAATTGGAAAAAAATACATAGCTATCAATATATATGGGATAAAATTATTTCCTTCAATCTAACAAATGTTTAAACCATATTATAAATTATTTTTTAATAGTTAATAAAAAAATGTTTTTTAAAATTTAAATTTGTTAATTTAATAAATGCAATGTATGCTATCTTTTTATGGGGAGTGAGAATTAAAAAAATTGCTAAAAATGTTTTTAGCACAATAAATAAAGATAAATGTACATCATTAACAAGATTAAACCCTAATGTAAAGATTAGATTTTTCTAGTGGAACCTTGGAATAGTTCAAATTTTGGGGGTGAAATTTATAATGATAGATAAAAGTTTTGGGGAATTCTTAATAACCATTGATAACCCCAATTCTTCACCGAATTGGATTTCCACGACGGCGGTGGAGTCGCCTGTAGGTAACCTCCTCTCTCTCTCTCTCTCTCTCTCTCTCTCTCTAGTGAAAAACACCTAGATGGTTATTTTGGTACCCAAAACACCCAAATCCGCCCCTGATTTGCTAATGACAAGGGGAGGCTGTCGTTAGCTAATCTGGGTGCTCCCAGATTTGTACTCCCAACAGTGAATTCTTTTTGGCAAATTCGGGGGGTGAAAATGGCGTGCCAAATGTTGGCATGTGGTGGGATCTAGATTACAAATTTGGGTGTGAGGCAAATCCGGTTGCAAATCCGATCGCCAAACAGGGCCTGAAAGTGCCTAAACTCCCAAACCGTATGAAAGTGCCTAAACCCCCAAAATCCCATGAAAGTGCATAAATTTCTAAAATCCTATGAAAGTGTCTAAACCCCCAAACCTTATGAAAGTGCTTAAATCCCCAAAATCCCATGAAAGTGCCTAAACTTCTAAAACCCTATGAAACCATATGATACCCTAAGTGCCTAAACCCAAAAAAAATTGACCTAGGAATAATGCATGTGGTTTAAAATAAAATGAAAAAAATTGACCTAGTGATAATTAAGTTTCAACCCTTGACCTAGTGGGAATGGGAATTAAGTTTCCAAAAAAGCCCCATCTCTTATGATCCTAGGACTCAAAATGACGTAGTTTTTAAGTGATTTTTTTATTGTCCCTTTTGGCGCCCAAAACGACGTCGTTTTGGGCAAATTTCAGGGTGATGTTCAGAGGAGCTGATCTCCAGCACCCCCGAATCTGTGCGAAAATTGGCTCAGACCACCCAATTATGTAGTTCGCACCTAGTTGGTGGCCCCTATTGAATTTTGATAGTTGTGACTTGGTAAATTTTTTTATTTCTATGAAAATAAGTGATGTTAATCATTGGGTATACTTCTATAACGAATAGAACTCTTGTTCCTAGCGAATTTAAAGATGTATTGCCTTGCTTTATGGCAAATAATGCATTATCTTGTTTTTTGTTTTTTTAACCAAAGCTTGTTATAAATTTCATAGCGAAAATGATACAAACACTTCCCACCATACAATTGGGTAAAAAATGTCTAAAACGACGTCAATTTTGGATCCGGGTCGTTAAAAAACTCTTCCCCTTCCCATTCTTCCCAAATCGTAAGTGTTCAGAGAGGAAGATAGAGAGAAGAAGATCCGAAGACCACCACTGCCCGCCGCCTCCGCCGGCGACCACACATGTGGTACTTGACAACGATGGGGCTGGTTTGAAAGTCGAAACTGGTGGTATCGTTCCCAGCAATTCAAACGCCCAAACCAAGCTCTTCTATATCTGAGCCAATCTTGGATGAAGAGGGGATTTTTTTTTTTTTTTTTTTTGCGAAGTAGGTGATTTCCACCCCCCCCCCCCCCCCCCCCCCCAAATTAGGGTTTTTTCTCCCAACAACTCAAAATTGAGAGAGAGAGAGAGAGAAAGGCGGCGGCAGTGGTGTTCGGCTGTCGTGGAGGCGGCAGCCGTGTTCGGACACACAGAGAGAGATAGAGACAGACAGCCGTGGAGGTTTGAATCTCGTTGGCGTACGGACGTGGTGGTCGTCGCCGGAGTGGGAGACGTGTGGGTGCCAGAGCATGCTTAGCAAGAAAGTGTACCCACTAGACATGATGGCGCGCAACCTTTGAATTTTTACAAAAAGACAGCTTGGGGACCTTCACTGCGAGGTTCCACAACAAAAACGTGTCATGAGGTTCCACAACAAAAACATGTCATGATGATGACACTGAGCCCTCCCTGCTATTTGCATTATTGCATTATCAAAACAATCAGGAAACACATAAACCACAATATAATTATGAATTAAAGCCCATCTAATGACTTCATAACATGCTTGAATTATTATACAACTAAATCTTCGATACTCCATTACACTTGCTTGATCGTACCCAGAATCTACCAAAGTTTGTGAGCTCCTCTTTGATTTGGCATGGCATTCAACTAGGGTCATTCACATAAGCTGGGTTTTATTCTTCCAGGGAAAACTTTTTACCATCGTTTTCATTTTTTCCTCCGCAAATCCTTCAACAGGAATAGTTAGTTTGCTACTTTGCTAGTACTTTGGAAGAAAAGAAAAAGAGAATTCTGCTCTTAAACGATGAACACGTCTAATTTCACATAGGGCATGGTAACATTAAAGTTCCCTAGTCAAAGCACTATTGCTGCATCACTAGTAATCCACATCCAGCTATCTTGATTACAGAAATTTCAAAGTTCAAGAGACTGCATAATACGACATCTGGCTAAATTAGATTTTCCTCCCATCTTTTTTTTTTTGATAAGCAAAGAATTTATTAATCTTTGAAAACGGATTACAAAGATTAAAGGGACCCGAGACTGAAAACGCCAAAGGCCCAAAGGGAAAATAACAATAAGACGAAGGGTGGTAAGACACCAACCAAAACCTGAACAAAAAACAAGATACAACAAATCTGAGACACCCCCACCAAACTACAGCAAAAATAATGAAGCAACCTAAAATCTCCTTCCCCTAAGCCACCAACAAGCAAAATCAGAAGCATCGAAATCACCCATAGCAGCAGAAAACCCCCAAACGAAGAATCTCCAACTTCCAAAAACAGGGCACATTCCAAAAAGCTCCCAGCAACAAACAAGCGGCAAATCAAAACTCCACAGAAATGGATGCATCTCCCTCCGAAGAGTCGAGAACTTTAATTTCCGCTTTAATTTCCTGTTCTGAAATTTCGACACCGTTCAATTCTAAAATCTTCTTAATATTATAGCTCTCCCTTCCATAATACTTTATACCAATGCGAGCACCCATCTTCATGTTCCCCGGGCTTCCTTAATTAAGATCGAATTCCTCTTGTGATCGTCACAACTAACCTCCTCTTGGATCAAATGAGTGGGATCATCAAGACTTACCTCGAAACTTCCTTTCATCGATTCCATCCTTGAAACATTCCTTGTACTGTCCCGGCTAACTGACTTGGATAACAACGCTGTTTTCAAAGGATTTTTGCTCCATGAAGTATTCCCACGATTAACTTTCTTGGACTTGTGAGACTTCTTATGGCGTATACACTCCACATACTTAATAAGAGGTTCGTTCGAGACAAGATCCCCTTCATCATAATCAGAGCCCCTTGAAACTGCCTTATCTATCGAAATTGAGTCATCCGAATTGACATTTAAAAACTTGTCATGATTACTTGTCTTCTCCACTGACTCAACAACATGGGTCTCAAGGAAAAGAGATTGAAGGCCCATAGAATCCTCCACAAACGATTCCAAATCTTTAGTGAAACTCGAGCTACTGACATTTGGATCCTCTTCAGAACCCTTTTCAAATGATTGTGCTTCCTTAGGGATTTGTGAAAGTTGGTCATTATGAACACTATGAGCAGCAGAGAAAACTACACAAAAAACTACAGATTGATGCTTTAGTTCCCTGACACCAAAAGAGGAACAATCTGATTAAAAATGCAAACTTGGAACCATGACAGAATGTATCTCTATTTTTTTTTCCGGCCTCCTTTCCCCTTGGACTTGTTATTCTTCTTGGACTTGTTATTTCCCTTCCCCTTGTTGGCTTCAGCATCCCGACTGTTTCCACTGTTATGTGTTCCTGAAACAACAGTAGCCTCCGAAGATGTTGCTTCATTGGATGTGCTTGTTTCCCCACCCTTGTGATTGCCTTCATTATCATCCGATTTACTGGTCTCCGATGCCTCACCGTCAGTGTTTGTAACATTAGGCATGCACAGCTGATTCAATAAAGTTTCCAGGTTTGGCCTTCTCGAGTGGAAGTTCATCAAAAATGACATGATCACTGAAGCGTTTTTCTTTAGTTCACTGTCACTGGAGATCAATAAACTCAGTCCAGGTAATTCAGTATTTCTATAAAATAATGAAGCAAACATGCATTAAGTATGCATTTGGGTACAAATGGTTCGTACGATTTAGAAACAGATTCAAAAGGCTATGCGAAGCATTACACCTGTACGTTTAGTTCCCCAAACAGAAAATGACACTAGCAAATTACCTTGTGCCACCAAGTTAGTGTCAGAGGATTTGCACAAAATATTACCGGAAAATAAGTGTTGCTTAATACATTGTTTCTACGTAGTTACAACAAAACCTAGTTGCTGAAAGCTGAAGTAGAAATTCTTCTCGCTTACTGCACCAAAATCCAGAATTAGTACATCAATCACGTCTTGTATTCTAACCGGATTCCAAAACTAAGGGGAAAATGAACGACTCCATATATGGACTGAAGCAATTTAGCCATTTTCAATATCAGTCTTTTCCCAAATATCGACAATACACTCTCAAGACAGTGATATCTATCTCAAATGAAATTATTAAGAAACCAAATTTGAAGCTTATACAGCTATGTACGAGTACAGGGATATGGATGTGTAAGCATACAAGTAAACCCAAGCCTTCACAACAATAACAAGAGGTTTGGTAAATTTTTTTGTTTTGTGTATTTATCTTCTGTTTTCGAACATTTGGAACTATAAACACCTTTGATAGATCTTGTCGTTTCCAAGAGAATGGTAACACTTCAAAGGCATCAGAACTTGTGAAAAAAAGGGGGTTTCCTCTGTTTTTAGAACCAAGTTTTCACTCTCTCCTCCCCCCACTTTCGGCATCCCCCTAGTGTCAAAATCCCTCCAGCCACCACCTACGGCTTCTGGCTAAAACATCCAGACACCAACTATCACCATCGGAGGCAACCTTCGACCACATCCAGTGACCACCTCCGATGGACCCACCTCCTTCCACCGCCTGAAGCAACTAGCAACCACCTCTGGAAGTTACCGCATCCCTCCGCCTTCCACCTCTGGTGAGTGAGGTGACGTACTCAAACCACCCCCCATCTTTCCCCGACAAACTCCTTCTCTCGAGCAACCTTTTCAGTGAACTCTACACTTGATTTTAAAACAAGATTTTTAGCACATGCGCCCAAATATGATTTCATTCTTCTAGTTTTAGCCAAGAAAATAAAACTTGGTTCTTGTTTTTTGTCAATAGAAAACTGAAAACTATTAATGTTGACCAACATAAAATTTGTACACACCTCACATTCAGCACAGAAGATAGCTGCTGAAATTCATCGAGCATTTTATTTTTTTGAAGCACTGAAAACAAAGCGGTGGGGGTGGTCACGTTACAACCCTCCCTTGGCTTGAGAAGAGGGAATCCATCATCATTTAAGTCCATCTTCTCACCGGATTTTGTCAGCGCAGCAGAAATGAGGTTTATAATTTTCTCTACCCCCTCCTGAAAGACAAACAACATAAAAAAGAATCTACTGAACATCATTTTATCATTGTATTCAATGGCACAATACGAACTATCAAGCAATCTTGCATTACCTTTATCTTCAACACGCTTGACACAAAATTGTTTACATTTCCATGTCCTGTGTTATCAACAGCCTTCAAAGCATTTGATATTTCCCCAAAGAGCCCAGAGATCATTTCCAGGTCGCCTTTATTTTTTCTATTCTCACTGTCCATCTTCTGATTAGAGAAAGAAGCTGATTCTGAAAATAGAGCCTCGGGAGTCTTCTCTTGATTTTCATTGCTCAAAGGAAGTTCTTTCCCACAAGATTTGGTTGTATCCACCACGATAGATACAGTCTGACCTTGAGGGGCTTTGTTTTCCTTTGGAAACAATACTACCATAATGTCCTCTCTCCTGTTGGTAACTCTCAAGTCCACAAAAATGGCATGAGGAGATATAAATTTGGAACAATTTTCTCCCAAGCTCACTATAAGTAGAGGATTCCCAATCTTCGTGAATGCTTCTGCAACTATATTCACATTTACAGGCTTCCTTGTTCTCCTAAAGACATCATAGAACTCCCTCGGTAGCCGCGACATAATATCATTCCTTCCCAGCAACTCAGAAAGTACATCATAATACTTCCCACTGTTCAAACAAAGCAAGCAGAGCATAACAACCAGCCTCAACAACAGCAGTGGATAGTAGGAATTGAAATTCAGCTTGGATTTTTTTATCCACTCTGCTGTAACTTGCTTATCGTAAAGGATCTGTTTAATGATATTCGCCACAAAATCAAAAATGCCGCTTGTAGAAAAACGCGTATAATTGGCTACATCAGCCCTTTTGTTGGCCTTCAGTTGCTCACAAATTAGCCATTCAACGAAAGAAGATTTTGTGGTGAAAAGGAATCCACGAAACGAGAATGCCAATATCAAAAGCCTCTCAACAAGATACATGAAACAACTAGGCGATATGTAGTCATATTCTCTCCAATTGGCATTGTAAGTATCTTCCAAAGCTTTGTGAAACTTATACACAGAAGATACATCTCTTGGAGCCTCGGTTAAATCGACTGATGCGGATTCCCTCGAAGATTCTGATTCTGTGTTTTCAATTAGGTCATCAATAACTTCTCTCCACAACGAATTCTCATCAAATCTCTTTAAAATTTTCTTGTAAATTTCTTCACTTGGCTTTCCGGAACCAAGCCATATCATTATTACCCTTCCAATTTGCCCATAGGTTAGTTTACCCTTGAAGCTAATATTTTCAAGAATAACCTCTTCAAGTAAATTCCGGGAACCCTCACTAGCCCTCAGAGAAGTCATATCCTTGTTTAATGATTGCTGCCAGTCTGAAGGAAACGCTTTCTCGAAATACCCAGTAGATAGATTGAGAAAATTGTGCAACTTCTGAGCACCGTGGTACTTACAATCAAGATATTTGGATCCCAGAAGAAACTTTGCCACCTCAAATATATAAACAAGTCCGATGCTTTGGCAAAAACCAGACATGGAATTCTTAACAGAGAGCTTATGAAGTGCTTCAAGAGTCTCCAGCACCTTGAGACCAACAGAAAGTAACTCCAATCGCCAATGACTCCTAGCAGCGGAAACAAAATGGCGAGCATCAGTGGATACCAACTTTCCACTTCTCTGAAGAAACCTGTCTGTAATTTCTTTCACCCAATCCGCATCAGAGTTCAAAATAACATAGGTTATGTTCATGTTATTCAACTGCCTCCGAACACCAAAATATTTCAAACAGAAGTCACCATAGTTGATACACCCGTTAAAGTCCTCGTTTTCAAGACAACTTAGGTATTGAAAGATATTCTGAACCTTCTCTTTCCAAAGATTCCATATCCAAATCAGCGTTCCAATAGAAACCCGGTTTTCTGAAACACTTCGTTCAGAATGCTTACTCAAATCCGCTGCCAGCCCATCTTCCCATGCATACTTTGATGCACTTGAATGGAGATGAAAGTCTAGAATTCTTCGAGTGGATAAGATTTCACCCGTGAGGCTTTTATTACGACGAGAAGAATTCAAATACTGGTTCAACAGAAACAAGTTGGTTTCTTCATTTGATAAAATGCTGGCTTCACAGCAAACAAATTCATAGAAGAAATCGGATTCATTCTTTGCAAATGACTTGGCTTTATCTAAAATCTCCTTCTCTTCTGGAAAATGCTTCAGTGGCCAACCTTTGCTTCTGGATATCCACATAGAATTGGCAAAGACATACAATAGGATAAGCCTGCATGCCTCGTTGAAGTGTCGAGCTTTCCCTAGCAAATCAGCCTCACGTAGAATATCTCCTCTAGTCTTTGCAATCTCTGCAGCCTCCAAAAAGTTACCGGCTTCTTCTTCCACAATTAAAAGCTCATCAAGGCAATTCAAAGACTTCAGGAGTTTGCGCCTTGAATCCATAGAGATAATAGCTCTCACAAATTTCATCATGGATTTATTATCCTTAATTTCATAATAGTGAAGTGCACAACTCTCAAGGAACTGTTGTTCAATTTTTTCGATTTCGCCACTTCTTTTGGCCATAACATGATCTCGCGGGGCATGTTGTTTCCAGTACTGGATGTATTCTAAGCCCATGTCAAATAGTTTTCCATTGGTGCAGACTGACAAGCACTCTGAAAAGTAATTTCCACTAGCATAAACTGCAGCTGCCTTGTTATGACAACCAGCCATAGAGAAACATTCCCCAGCTTTTGCCAGCTCAGATTGCCCACACTTTTCTAAATAAATTCGTCCTGCAATATTAAGAAGTCATAAGCCGTATGTCAGACTATGCAAACTACAAAGTGATTTTTCAGTTTATATTTGAAAGCTCAAGACTTAAAAAAAAAACAAAAATATAAACCAGCACGAGAATGAGATGAAAACAAACCAGAGCAGGCATATTGATGCTTTAACCATCTTTAGAGAATTTATCAAAAGATCAGAGTTCCAGCCTTGACAAAAAGGTACAAGAAAATAAATTTGAGTGTTCTTGTTTTGGAGCCCTTTCATGGCTCAGAAATTTGCCAAGAAAGAGAACCTCTGAGCTTATCCTACACTACTCTTTCAGAAACATATTTTAAGCCAAACAAAAAGAAAGTCCATTTATGCCCAACCAATTGTATCAATCAAATGGCTAGCTCTGGGGGATAATAACACTAGGTATTTTTACCAGACACTTTGCTCTCACACTGTTAGGAATACTATTCTTAGCTTGTAAACTGATAATGGGTCTACTGTGGATGATCCTGAGGCTATTAGAGATGAAATTCTTAAGTATTATATTGGTCTCTTGGGCACTCCTTTTGATCAACGAGTGGATGCAAAGGCTGAGCTTCACCAAGCAATTCACTCCAAGGTTTCTGTGGAAGCCAAGGCTGCATTGACCAGGAATGTGACTTGTGAAGAGGTTAAGAAAGCCCTCTGGTCCATCAATGGGGATAAGGCCCCTGGCCCAGATGGGTACAATTCTTTGTTCTACCAGAAGAATTGGGATATTGTGGGTCAAGATCTTGTGGCTGCTGTTGCTTATTTCTTTAACCATGGGTATCTACTAAAGGAGTGGAATTCCACTACTATATCCTTAATCCCCAAAGTCAGTTCGCCTGCCACAGTTAAGGATTTTAGGCCAATCTCTTGCTGTAATGTTTCTTACAAGTGTATCACCAAAATATTAGCAAACAGGCTGCAGCTTTTACTTCCTTGTCTGATTGATCAAGCTCAATTAGCATTTATCAAAGGCCGATCAATCGTTGACAATGTGTTGCTTATGGAGGAGCTAGTTCGGGGGTATCACAGAGATGATGGGATTCCTAGATGTGCTGTCAAAATTGACTTCATGAAAGCATATGATTCAGTTGATTGGCCCTTCTTGTTTGATGTTATGGATGTTATGGGATTTCCTCGTCAGTACATTCTTTGGGTCAGCCAATGTGTTACTACAGCCAGGTACTCAGTGATCATAAATGGACCATCTGAAGGGTATTTTCAAGGGCATCGAGGATTGAGGCAGGGGGACCCACTGTCTCCTTATTTGTTCTTGATAGTTATGGAAGCTTTTTCAGCACTACTTCATTTTCGGGTGGAGCATAGTCAATTCACTTATCATCCAAAATGTAAGGAGCTCAAGCTTTGTCATCTAGCTTTTGCTGATGACTTATTCATTATGTGTGGTGCTACTTCCCAATCCTTCTCTTTGATAAATAGCCTATTGACCGACTTTTATTCCTTCTCTGGTTTGAGGCCAAATCTCAGTAAGAGTTCAATTTTCTTTGCCGGAGTGGATGTGAATCTCAAGGGGGCTCTCGTGAATATTCTCCCCATCCCAGAAGCTAAGCTTTCTATTAAGTACTTGGGAGTGCCTCTAATTGACTCTAGATATAAGGCTGAGGATTGTAGGGTGTTGAAGGACAGAATTTTGCACAGAATTCAGGGGTGGTCTTCTAAGTCTCTATCCTATGGTGGTAGGGCCAGTTAATTCAAGATGTCCCGTTCAGTGTGCAAGTTTATTGGGCTTCTATTTTTGTCCTTCCTTCCAAAACTATAAAGGAAATTGAAAGTTCTTTAATGGCTTTCTTGTGGAGTGGGCCTGACATGAAACATACTGGAGCTAAAGTTAAATGGGATGATATTTGTCGCCCTAAGGAGGAAGGAGGTCTTGGTTTTCGGAAGTTAAAGGATTGGAACAACGCCACTATGTTACGGCATTTGTGGCTCTTAGCAAGAAGGCAGATTCTCTTTGGGTTAAGTGGGTTCACACCTATATCATCAAAGATAAAAGCCTATGGGGGATGAAGGTACCTCAAGATTCTTCTTGGACTATTAGGAAGGTATTTGGGTTGCGAGATATTGGTCAGTCTTTGATTCTATAACAAAATTGGTAATGGACATTCCACTTTCTTATGGATTGATAATTGGCATGCTCTTGGGCCACTGTATAAGCGTTTTGGGGTTGATGTTTTGTATAATGCGGGTAACTCTTTGAAGGCAAAGGTGTCCTCTATTATTCGATCCGGACTGTGGAGATGGCCTAGAGCTCGAACTAGAGTGATGCAAAGTATTATTGCCCAAACTCCCGCGAACCTAACTCCTGCTCCTGACGTTGAAGACTCTGTAGTTTGGCTGCCTAGCTCTACTGGATCTTGCTCTGCTAGGTCTGCATGGGAAACAATCAGGCAGCAATCTCCTAAGCAACCATGGACAACAGTTGTCTGGTTCAAGAAGCATGTACCTCGATGGGCTTTCATCTTTTGGTTGGCTTTTCAACATAGACTGAATACTAAGGACAGACTTGCTAGTTGGAGAATGATTGTAGATGTGAATTGCTCCTTATGTACTATGGCGACAGAATCTCACCACCATTTGTTCTTTGAGTGCCCATTTTCTAGATCTGTTTGGCTTAAAATTTGGAGCAAATTATCTAGTTCAGGAGGACAGTCAAAGCTTTCTGAAATCATGGATTGGTTTACCCAACATGTGACTGGAAATGATTTGCGATGTAGGGGGATGAAAGGATCTTTAGCTGCTACTATCTATTTTATATGGATGGAAAGGAACTCTAGGATATTCCAACAAAAAACTTGTTTGGTTGATCAGGTGGCTCAATTGACCATTGATTCAATTCGAGCCTTTTTAAGCTCGGCAACAAGGATGAAACCCTCTTTGGTTAACAAGCGAATCTGTGAAGCTTGGGGGTTGTCTAAGAGAGCTGTGTTGCTTGGATAGTTTTTCTACTGTATAGTTTTGCTAGTTTTTCTTTGTTCATGCTTGAGCTGTATAGTGTAGTTGCTTTGTCTTGCATTCAGTTGTAATACCAGGGCTATCTCCTTGGTTTGTTTGTTGATTGTTTGGGCTTTATAAAAGTGAAGTACTTATCAAAAAAAAAATTGTATTAATCCAAACTTGCACATATGCACTCACACACAACAACAAAGAAAGTTGGAGAACTATTACCTTTCAAACATTCTGTACAATGGTCTAATTGTTCATAACAGTACATTTTGTGTTTTTATGTCACTGGGGATGCACTTGTGAATTGTGACATACAGTCACCCACTAAAAATTAATATAGCATATGCACATGAATTACCTTTGAAAAAATACTACCATGCACCTGATGTAAACTAGTATAGTCGATACACCGATATGTTAATACCTGATTAGCTTTCGGTACTTGGACGGTTTTAAAATATAATCTGCTCCCATTTTTTAAGGGGATAAAGAATTTACAAAAATATATTTACGAGGCCACTAAAATATGTAATAGAGGCTAAAATGTTTCCAACTTTAGACTACTATTTCTACATGATTTAACATCTACTTGAGGAAAAGAGAAACTAAACACCTGCTCTTTCATACTCCCCCAATTCACAAAAGCATTGGGCAGCAGATTCAGCGTCACCAATAGAATCATAGATATCAGCAGCTTGCCTCAGAGCATTAGAAGCGCCTTCAGGATTTGAACCACGCATACGGTCTGCAGCTGTTCGATGGGAAGCAGCCTTAGCTCTTTTTTCCCACAAAGTGTCTTTTGCCCTTTCAAAGCACATCGTTGCCATCACATAGTTATTCTCTTGAAAGAGCTGAATAGCACACAAAGATGATACTTGTAAGTAAAATCAAGGCAAGATTCCACAGAAAACCAAAAAAATTAAAGGCATGGCAGAGCAGGAACAAACATGCAAGAGTAACAGAAGAATGATGATCGTAACAAAAATTTATCCCTCCATCCCTCTCCTTAAGACCACTTTTCAATTTTGGTTGTTCCATGAAGAATTTCTACTTTGCCATTATAGTTTTGTCCTTCTCTTTTGAAATTAATGTGAATCTCGAAGGAGGGATGGAGGAAAATATGAAGAAGTGTAATTTAGGAAAGTTATAATCTACAAAGTGTTATACTTTTCCTTAAGAAGTTGAATTCCCCAAATGGACTAATAAAGAGGCACCGTGGGAGTAATAACACCAATCATAGCAATACTATATCTTGTAACTAATTGTAACAGTTGTAGCAGCAGTGATATTGGGAGGGAACAAGCAGACCTTGATACCACGTGCCTTCCATTCCTCTGGGCTACTGGCAACTTGCATTGCCTGAGCAAGTGAATCATCCAACTGTCTTACTTGAACAAAGTCCATCTTCTTCCAATAGTCAAACATAGGCTTGGAGAGGTCCTCAATATTCTCACAAATCCATAATCTTTGCCTTGTACGAGTAATTGCCACATATAACTGCTTCAGTTCAGAACACAGGATATTATGTCTTGCCTCATTGAAACTTGGAAAGGAAGTATCAGCATCCAGCAAATCTTGTTCTTTCATGTACTCATATATTACTCTCCACTGATTTTTCAGAGGCGATGATCCAAAAAAGTTGTACAACAATACATCCTATGCATCATAACAAAAGTCAAGAGAAAGAATAAACCATCTGAGTTAATAGTGGGACGCAAAGCCTCAGAAATGCAGACCCAAAAAACTTAATGGCACAACAGTTGCCATTTAAGCCAAACAGCAAATAATTAGATGCTCGATAATTGTAGTAGGTGTGCGCACGTCTAAATGTTCCGATATGGTTCGTAGAATTTCGACATGTTCCATGAGTTATTTTGTGTGTTCATAAGATCATTGGAGTTTCAGAATTCCACTAATGTTTTGTTTCGGTGTCCTAAGAAATGGAAACGTCTTGGCCTTTTCAAGTGGAACAAAAGGAAATTTCGTTCCTTGGGGAAAGATTAAATGAGAAAGTAGGTCAGGTACTTGAAATGATCTTGCTTCTTTCAACTAATTCAACTAAATCTTAGGCTGCCAAAATGTAAGAAATCATAGTACACTGAGGCCAGCAATAAGATGAATAAAAAAATAACTTGGTGCCAACTACCCTCATCACTGAAACACGAGCTAAGCAAAACTAAATTTAATAAAAATGTACACGTACCTGAAACTCTAAACCCTTGCACTCCACAATAGTCAAAACTAGAGCTTGCTTTCCAACATGGTCAGATATATCCTGCCTGGCGGAGTCATCCCGTACCAATATGACTTGCTCAGCCCCAAAACCAACTATATCGCCACTAACATTTCCACTCTTTCCAAAAATAGTAACAATTGCATTTTCATCGTCTCCAGATTCAAGAATAATTGGAGCCTCACCGTATATTACGCTCATCTCAGGTTCCAAAATATCAACAGAGTGACTAAAGAAACGGTACAGTAAGGCAATTACGCTCTGTGCTAGTTTAAGAACACCATCATGGGTACGAAAGTTCTGTTTAAGATTGCGAACTTTTGATAGAAGTCCTTTATCCTTTCTTTCGGCCAACCCATCACCTCTTGATTCCAATACAAACTTTCTGTAGAATAGATTTCTAATATCTTCGAACCTAAAATCAATCCCTCTAGCAATTGTCTGTGCTGTATCGCCCGCAAAAACGAAGCCTTCATCGATATGCCGGCAGATATACTTGAAAAGTTCAATTTGCCTCATTGTCAAATCTTGCACTTCATCAATATATACAAAATCCATTTGATCACCTTCAAATCTTCCATTCCTTAGTCGGAAATGAAGATCATTCACCAAATCGGCAGAATCAAATTCACCATTTTCCATTTTCATTTTTTCATAATCTCGAAAGATGGAGTATATTTTCTCTCTCTTCTGCCTGCTCAAAGTGGACACTCGACCCTCGGACAAGCCAACATAATTTTCCAGACTAATTTTACCTTCATGGGCCTCCCCCACTCCGAAGCCACCTTTTATATGAGAAATTATCTCGGTGAAGACTCTGGAAGGATCAAGCTTCTTAGTTAGCTGGCAATTGAAATGTGGCCAATAAAACGAACAAAATCTCTCGTAATTGACCTCCTTTGTTCTTAAAAAAGTTTCCAAAGCAACTGATCTTGAACTTCTAGTTCCAAAAGGAGAATGTTTGCTTACTCCAATGAACCTTTCAAAGTATGAATTCCCCAGTGTCCCATCAAGCATCATAAGGAACTTATGAAACGTGATGACAAGGGGATATTTACTAGGGGAAATACCAACAAAGGAATCTGGGATATCCTTAAAACGTGCTGTATTATCCATATCAATTGAACCATTTTCTTCAGAGAAGCTCCCCCCAGAAGCAAACCTATGGACAAAACATGGCTAATGGTTAAATTAGAATTGTTTTCATGCAGATAATGAAAAAAAAGTGCAAGGTCACTTGTATGACACAAATTCTGTTAATGCCTTTAGAAGAAATATCCAAAACATACTCGTTCAGAAGAAACTATACAGTACATGGTTATCTGGAAAACACCAGTGATTTTTAAGGTAATATTTTTCAGTTTCACGCCACAATTACAAATACTATTGAGAGTAGGGAAGCGGCAGATGTAGTGCGACAAACAAATTATATACCATATATATTTAGCAAAGTAGTAAAAAGCCCAAACATCCCTAAAGATAGACATCAAATGCTTAACAGAAGAATATTCAGGAATGAACTTCTCCTCATTAAGGAAAATATATTCAGAATCTCAGACGTGGTAACAAAAGCCCATGACGTAATGAAATGCAGAAAATATCACGTAACAAGCAGTTCTCATGTTCCATTTGTTTGTTGCTTTCCAACTACAAAAAGGAAGATGCACTCAAACTGTCATTCCTCAAGTTCAACAATGACAATGTAGGTTCTTAGCTAAACTCAGTAAGCTGTTAAAAATGGAAATGTACCGGGTGTCACTTATTCAGGAATCTGAACATGTCAAAGGTGAGTGCCTTGACTTGTTTTAACAGAAGGAAGCAAACGATCATGTTAGGTCAACATTAACAACAGATCCAGACTGACCATTTAACAAATTAGAGAGAGAAACCATTCAAACTCCAACAAACTAATTCCATAATGTCCAAGCTTTGAATAGATAAAAACTTCTGAGAACTTTTACATGACAGGTTGCAAATTCTGTTTGTTGTCTTCCCAAGGAATCCTAAAGCCAACAGAGGAAAAGAACAAGAGACAAACACAATACATTATACACGAACAATCTAGCTAAAAGAACCATGAAAAAACACATACAATGCTGTAAAGTTTTTAATTAGCTAATCGCCATTGCAGCCTAGAAAATTAAATAAAGTAATTGCAAGCACACTAACATACTACAAAAGGATGCAATAATCCTCTCACTCGTCATTTTACGCACCTTTTTAGCCCGGTCACCTGTTGTTTGACAGCATAACATAGTTTTGGACTGACTGTCACAAAAAGCTGGCGTAAGGCGCTTCCCTTGGTCTCTACAAGGCACTCAAAACCATTGCTCCTCTGGGTTGCATCTGTAGTGTTACTAGACCCAGTTCCATAAAGTCCTTCTGAAGCTATCTGGTGCAGCTGCTCATTCTGAAACAATTTCGTGGTCAAAACTGTTGTTTTTCCAGTTCCTGACCTTCCAAGTATAAAGGTGCTTCTGCGGAACCGAATAATCTCTAATTCCTCATCATTTAAGTCAAACGGGAGGTCCATTTCAATACCAGCGTCATCCGAAAGCAAGTGGTTCACCATACCGCACGACAGAGAGTAGAATTTCATCAACGACAAGCTCTCACTCACCTTTGAATTCTCAACATAACTTCTACCATCGATTGAATCATCGCCAACATCAAGGTTGCCAAGATTCTTAAGCCTGACAATGTCAACAGAGGTCTCCCAACTCATTGGAACTTCTAAGTCACTAAACACAAAAAAATTAATAAGTGAATCAGTTGAAATTCAATGAATAATGAATTACACCAACATGCTCAACAATCCACATAAGGCAACAATTAGACTGCAGGCCATGTTTGGATGACCATAGCATTATGTAGGAATAGGAATTCAAATATTAGGAAGTTAAGTACCCGGTAATCTAATACCTGAGTAAGCTCATAACAATGTTTGGATAAATTCAGGAATCTTATCCAAGGAAACAATATTTTTAGAAAACTTACAAGAAGAGACAAATAAATAAAGTGACTTGGGCTGTATATGTCATTATCACATTCCTATTCTAGTCCATTCCAAATGTAGGAATCATGGGAAAACAAAATCAAATTCTCATTCCCTCCCAAGATTCCTGCCATCCAAATTAAGCCTTAGAATACAGTGAATAAGCTCAGATCCGAAAAGATTATTGATCAATGATCAGTAGAGAGAAACTACCCCTTATAGTGTTTCTTGCTGCAGCGATTGATAAAATCATCGGTGTACATAGCAAACATCCCATCAAGGCGTTTGACCAATTTTGAGATCTCTTCCAATGGCAATATATCCCACACCTTCAAAACTTGGATGTACATCGAGTCCTTCCTTAAGTCAATAGTGCAAACAATGTAGAACCCTTCAACCTTAAATTGTTTCCAGGTCTGTGATGAACTCTCAAAAACTGAGTCAACACTCTTCTTGGGTCGCCAACCACATGAAAGCTTCAGTAATAATTGGATAACAGACTTTTTCTTGTGGACTGATTTCAGTTTTCGGAAAGACTTTCGGAAGTTATCACTGAAAGAAATCTGGGCATAGCCAAAGGGGCAAATGTTAATCCAAACTATGGGAAACGTTGAGACTAGAATTCAAAGATTACATAGAAACAAATCCTTTAACCACCGCGGGTTCTATACCTTCCATTTGGCCTCTTTGAAAAGTACACTATCTTCATTCAACAAATCATCAAGCTGATCAAGCTCTTTCTTGGCATCTAATATGGCTTTGGCCATATTCTTATCCTCATCTGCCCCAAAGAACAATTGACGATCCCGAGCGTCACGGACTAATGCTTCCCAGACAGATTCACTACTGGCTAGCGTCCTTTCATTTCCCAGAATCCAAAGACAGTGCCTATAAAGGAATCAAGGGGCCATAAATATTCATCTACATAGTAGAAACATTAGAAAAACCGTATGTATTTTCTTGCTGCAGCTGTTGCGTAGTGTGTAAATCCAGGAAACTGTGTCAGTTTGTTTGGCACAGCTTCTGCTTTCGGCTTATTGGTCAAATGAACTTAAAAAGTTGGATAAAACAGCTTGTGCTTTTAAATAAGCATCTTTTATCACAAGTTCATTTGCAAAAAAACACCCACAAAGTAATCAAGGAGAGCAAATGTTTGAATCCATACCGAGCTCTGGTCAATGCAACGTTAACTCGCTGAGGACTGGAAAGGAACCCTACAGATCCACCACTATTGGATCTTACTGTCGATATTATTACAATGTCCTCCTCTCCACCTTGAAACCCATCTATTGACTTCACCTTCACTGTGAATCCATCAAGGTTCTCGAATTTTCGTCCGAGTTTATCGCGGATAGCCACAACTTGAGCGGCGTAGGGAGATATAACGCCAATGCTAAGCTTCTTGTTGGAGACATTCCATTCTGCACAACAGCATCAACAACAAACAGTTAAGTAAATAGAATTTAGCAACGAAGTAGTGCTAGATTGTTAGAACAACAGAGTTTTCTTGATGCCCCATGGATTCTCCAGTTGCAATTGTGAGTGGAGAAGAAGAAAAAAAATGCAAAGGTTGACATTTAAGAAAATCTTGTATAACGTCACATGGATGTTAAGTAATAACATTAGGGGGTCACCAGGTAGTTTGCTGAAATGATATTCACTTAAATTGCCTATTGGGGTGAAAGAATTTTAAATAGTTCTCCATGTGGCAAACAGTCGGACCCATTACAAACAAAAATCCAATGCATAAAAAATTATGATTCTTGAAATTTCAATGTCTTCATCTACAACATTTAAGAAGAGGAAAACCACAAAAGAAAATAAATAAGAAACCAACTTCATGCATACCATGAGCCCCTTGACGCTTCCCGTATTCCTTCTAGACCCTAACGAAGCCTCAGTTTTTTGTTTTTCTTTTACCAGGTACTCAATACTATTCATGATACAGTTGGTCGTGGAGTTAAAACTAGACCTATTAACTGAAGGACTAATGTTCGTTCCCCATTTACCCCTCCCAAAGCCCCATTAATTACGACTTACTTCAGGGTACTTTCATGGTGGCAACAAAATGAAATTCATTAGAGAATATGTCAATGGTGTAAAAACTATCAAAGCTACATGTGGCTTTTTAATCAGCTGGAGTTACATGTGCTTGATATTTCAGCAATACAAAATTATAGCTTCAGAAGTTCCATTAAAAATAGACACCTTCAGAAGTTCGAAACATTAAGAGCAGAAAGAAGATAGACCTATGGGATAAATATTTAAACCATCTTCCACAAAATATACCACATATAAAACCAAAGTAAAGACTCTCATAGAGGTGACATCAGTTGACATACCTTTGTATAGATTCTGCAATATCTTCACAACAACGGCCACCTCAACCATATTTCTTTTGCTATGTCCAACATCATCCTCTTCTTCTTTTCCACCAATAACATTGATGAAAGAATAGGGACCAAACATTGACCCAGGAAGATATTGCCATTCGTAACGTCTGTTTTTCACATTCGGTGCATCCAATATTTGGTTGCAATAGAATGTGGAATTTGGAAAGGAACTAATAGAAGGATGCATTCGGTGCTGCATGTTAAGAAGGTGCTTCGGATGACCCAGCGAGCTCAATCTTTCAAATAGGCTTCTTCCAAATCCAGCTTCCAAAGAAACCTAATAAACCACATTGTATATGTTCAATGAATTGAAAATGACGGTAAAAACATGTGGTAGCAAAATAAAAAGAGATCACAGAAAAGTTAAATGGAAAAAGTATACAAGAATCCTTTTCTCCTAAAGTCTATGTTTTGCAGATATGGAAAGAAAGTGAAAAGAATAGAGAAGAAGAGGAAAGGAAAATGAGAAATTCTTGGGTCTTTGGTTACAAGAACAAAGGATGAAACTCCTAAACAACTCAAATAAACCACGACAAAAAACAAAAGGGTAAAAAAAAAAGAGGGAAGAAAATGAAAGGAAAATTTCAAAAGAAGAATGAAAATGAAAATAAATTTTAACCTACCTTCTCTCTCGACACGAAAAAACAAAAAATGGAAGGAAAAATATATTTCCTCTTTCTTTTCCCTTTCTTTCCTTAGTTCCAAACATGGCCTAAAATTAAATATGGTAATGTGACCAATAGCATTTACTTACGTTACTAGTAACCATTGCCGGTAGTTGGCACTCGTCACCAACGAGAATAACATGACCCATGCCGGACAGTTGAAGAGGTATGGTTGATTCACATTCCTTCAATTGTGCCGCTTCATCAATCACAAGCAAGTTCAGCGGTTCCATTTCCACTGAATGCAGCTTATATGAACTAGAAGCAGTACAGAAAATCAAGGAAGCCATTTGAAAACAGAATTCTTTAATTTTAACTGAGTTCATGGCACTTGGCAGGTTAAGGCTTGTAAGAGAAAGTCGAAGGGTTTTTAGAACAGAGAGGCACTTTCTCCTTGTATCCGCAAAAGATTCACAAATATCTTCACTTGCATCGTCATGAGAAAAGATCTCCTCGAGTTCCTCAGAAACCAAATTGTTTTGAAACAACAGTGATTCCAAATGATCGAGAAAGCAAGTGAGAATTACCATGTTTTGGAAATTATGTTCCATAAGGAATCTCCTTGATAAATGTGTGCAGAATATAGATATACAACTTCTCAGGGACGAGGCCTTGGATTTAAATCTGTCTCTCACAAACTCAAGAAATGATTTGAATTCTGCCTTTGCACCTTCATCTTGACCCATCTGCCCTTTTTCTCTGATCATTTTTTCATTTTCGACAAAATCCTGGTATTGAGAAACACAATCTTCAAGAAAATCTATCATGGATGTTAAACAATGCCTCCAACCAGTCCCTGGTCCTAAACACTCGACAAGCCTTGCAACGCGATAATCTAGATAGATATCTCGAATTTCAAAACCAACTTTCAGCCGATCCTTGTTCCCAAACAAGAGAATATCACCCAAAGAACAAAAGAGAGCCTGATTTTCTGATTCAGCTTCAGAGGAATCCTTTGCCAACTTTAAAACCCGAGAAACAACCTCCTTTATTGCTATATTTGTAGGAGCACAAGTAAGTGTCCTGCAGTTCATCCTTAAAAGGGTAAAAAGCAACACACTTACTGTTCTTGTCTTCCCCGTCCCTGGTGGCCCCCATATAAGTTCCATTTTAGGCTTGTGGCTACACTTAATTCCAGGAAGAGAAGCCAAGATTGCCTCTGTTTGGGATTTGTTCAGCTCAGATAAAAGGTCCATAACAAATGTATCAGTCAATTGGCTCTTGCTATAAATGCTACAATGTTCACAATCCTCCTGAACCTGTGTTCCAGAGTCGAAAGATCAGTAAGATCAACCAAAAGTCCCATAGACATTTTACTGACAACAAAATGAAAGAGAATGGGAGAAAACAATGATGTTAAAATCTACAAAACTAAGAATGGATAAGAAATGAAACAATACAAGTGCAGGGAAGCAAAGATCAAGGTTTCCATAGACAAAGTCATAGGTGTGCATTAAAAGGGATTCCCCACTATCTTTTGATGAAAAGTAGGCACCTTTTTTAACTTCTCAATACTTCTATCTAACTTTGCGTACCCAGCAATCCAGAGGAAGATTTCCAGCATTTATGTTATCATTCAGTAGTTTTATCTTTCTGATTCCTCAAACAAACATATCATCTTGAAAATTATCAAAAATACTATCAGTAAAAAATTTCATGAGACAATATGTTGTAGAGCCTACATGAGTTAACCACGTTCAACTGCTCCACATACTGCAACATATGAATACATATTAATAGTTCAGTATCCACTAAGGAGAAAAATAGGTGCAATCCTTACCGAAGAATCAGCACAAAGAACTTCCTTGATGATCTTGAGATTCCCTAACACATGTAATGCATTCCATATTCTTTTGTTAGTTGTTATATTTACCAAGAAAATGACAAAGAGGGATTCCCTCAACCCATTTTTTATTTCAATATCTCTTGATGCCTTCACTTTAAAATGAGTTGAGGAACTATCGCCTTCATTCTCCTCCTCAGTGATTTTAGTGACACAGGCAAAAGTCCACATCCTTCCAACTCGTTGTAAAGCAGACACAGTTTCACATTTTGCATCTGAAATGATAAAAACATCCCCAGGCAAGGTTTTGTAAGGCTCCTTTCCATGGTTGTTAAATCTGTTTCTCCAGTAGTCAACTTTAATGTCAAACAGTGATGTTCCGTATGGCTTGGACTCATCAAGAGAGATCACCTCTGCATAAGGTGCTTCATCAATACTACCCAAACTGGAAAACAATGCTGCCCGTGTTTCCTCCAATAACGGGAAAACAAATGAACCAAGATAATGCTCCACCGATTCAAATGATTCAGGAATCTTCTCCACCTAAAACCAAAGCAATGAATGGTGGATCACAGTGATGGTATCAAGTTCCCAAAGGGAATTTACAACTATACCAAGTATAAAGCAGAATGAAGCATGTGTACATTGTGCCATAGGCCATAGCTGATGGGCCCACAGGAAATAGCAAAGACCACCTTAGGGTAGTAAATATTTGCACATGCATATTAAGTAGTTAGTTTTCAGGTAAGTACACTTTAAAGCCATGTAAAAGGCTTGAATGCAGTTATGCATGTGCATGCATATAACTAATGACCACAAATAAATATCTCACCGTTCCAGGTGACTGTTAAAGACTACAGAGACTTGAAGTATCTAGATGATATTCAACTGAAAATGATATATGTTTTGCAATTCCCAACCTCCATTTCTAAGTTCCATTATGTGAGAGTTAGTAAGAAGGTACAGAACAAGACTTGTGTGATATCTTATTTCTGTTCATTTTTATTAGCCGTACAAAACCTGTTGACTATCAACAAACAGGACTGGGATGGCAACAAAATGTATGAAACAACATGATCATACCATTTATTCTTCTTATATTATCTTTTTCCTCGAACAAAAAGTTTATAAAAGAAAGTCATTGCAGTTCATTTCGCTAGAAATTTCCACAGCATTATTTGATTAATGAAAATACTCAGGTTAGAATAGAAGTGATCACTGTCACAAAATCACAATACAACAGAAGATAACCGAAACCGCTACGACTGTCAAGCAGGAAACCAATATGCAGATTGAAAGTAAAAGCACCACACAAACTACTGATTGTTGTGCCACAAAATCTTACTTCCCCACAAAAATCAATAAAAGCACCACATGAGCTTTTGATTGTTGCAAGAGATTAAGGGCACATATGATATGCAACAATGGCCTGGAATGGGACACTTCCCCTTATTGGTATGCATTTGAAGAAGCAAGTTGAAATGATAAGTCGATTGGACTGCCCATTTCTCATAATAAGTTGGAATGACCATTCCACTCCTTCAAGGAATCATTATTTCTTCTCTGACCAATATCTGATTCCTTTGTAACCTTGACATGGATAGAATCAATCAATCAACAAAGTAAGTGGAACAGTGCCTTTTTACACGAATGAAGCCCGATGTTTGGTCTTGAAACCAAAGTGGAACAGTGCCTTTTTACGCGAATGGATGCTACAGGAACAATCAACAGCAATGGACCTATCCAGTTTCTGGATCTTGTTTTATTCTTCTGAAATAATTATGTACAATACAACAAAGTATTTATGTCCCCGGGTGTGCACCATACACAATTGTCTCAAATGTCTTTATAAGCCAAGGATTGTATACCGAATTGTAACATTTTTGGTATTTACTTCCTTTAGGGGTTTAATCTTGGAATTGGTTTAAACAAAGATTTTTACACCTTACCCCTCAACCGGCTCATTTTGCACCATGGTCACCACCCCTAGGATGACATCCAAAAAATAATCCCCATATGGTACATAGCTTCACAATAAAGTAAAAATACCAAAAAAAAAATAGCACTACTTTGAAAACTGAACAACGTAAGAAATGAAACGGAAAATGATTTTTCGAGTCAGATATAACCCCGGAAACAAACTCATATTATCCTTGAAAAAATAAATTTATTGAAATTTCATCATTTAGTATCTCTGTCTTTGTTTAATCTCAAAGCAGATATCAACCAAAGAAAGGGGAAAAAAAACGCCAACCTACAAATTTGTACATCAATAGTTGATAGAGAGTGAAAAAAATGGAAGGGCATAGGCCGGAAACAGCCCGGCATATGAAGCCGAAGTGGGATAAGACAAACAATCATACTTAACCGCATTATCCATCAAAAGATTCAAAAGATTCAACCAACTTCGTTATTTTTTATACATACCATGATACCAATAGTCTATTCCCAAAAATCTGGGGAAAAATTCCAAGTACTAATACTCCCCCGTCCCAAATTGTTGGTCCTAAATTGTTCGTCCAGTTCAAATTTCGACGCAATTTTTCAATTATTCACGTCTTTCAATCTATAAATCTATAATGTATTTTATATGTAATATAGGTCTTATTTGATAAATCTCAATTAGTTCTATTATACAAAGTTTTTAAAGATTTTTTCAAAAATATTATGAATTGAAAGATACAAAGAGTTTAAAAATTCTATTGAAATTCGAACAAAAGCAGGACCAACAACTGGGATGAAGGGAGTATTTTTTATTTCAATACTATAAATGTCAGTGCACAGTGGAATGATGGGAAAAGGGGGCAAAAATGAAACCTGGTTCTTGTAAAGATTCTCATTGAGGATGTCTTCAAGAGACCATGAGAGCACCAAATCAGTAAAACCTGACTCAGACACCGCTTTCTTCTTATCTGAAGAAATCCCGCTCATCATCCTAGTTTCTCGCTGTTTTCTCTTAGATTTCTTTTAACTATAGATGCTTATCTGCAATAACAACGGCAAAAATCAAAAACCCATTTCGCATTCCACCTCTGTATTAAACCTCACCACAAATAAAATTCTAATAGAGAGGGTGCAAACAGGGGAGGGTCGTAAAATAGCAGACGAGAGAAATGGGTTTTCTTAGTTATGAAGGAAGGAAATGAAAAAGCGCAGAGGGTGAGG
Source organism: Vaccinium darrowii (assembly GCA_020921065.1). NCBI lineage: Eukaryota > Viridiplantae > Streptophyta > Magnoliopsida > Ericales > Ericaceae > Vaccinium > Vaccinium darrowii. The sequence goes on along the minus strand of CM037160.1, from coordinate 21,812,532 downwards.
AGATGAACCTAGGAATCTGTCAGTACAATCAGTTTGCCAACATTACAGCTAAAAGCAAGAGATAAATATTCTCTCTTTCTCTCTCTGCATGTAAAGGATGGTTTTAGCTTTTAAAACAAAAGGGAAAGCAATTCCCAAAATCAAAATGTGAAAAGCTTATGGGAAAAGGTGACAAGAGAAGAGAAGACCCAATGAAGAAGAAAGTCTTCTCGTATTCCCTGCAGTATTTTATTAACACAAAAAAAATGTCTCCTCATCGTCCACGCTCTACAGCTGGACTTGCTTTCCTTCAACAATTTCAGTACTACAGCAGTCCCTTGGCTCTCATGAGGAGCTACTACAGCATTTTTCCCTTTTGTGAGAAATTCTGAATCGGAAAATGAGGATGGGGTTTTCCCACTGCACTTTTATTTGTCGATATTCAGAAATACTTTTATATTGAAGTACTAGGGGAGTACTTTTTATTTTGCCTTTCTATCCTCAATTGTGTGTACTAGTAATAAACATGATTTGGGCATCCGCAGTTGTGGTAATAGTGTAAGAATTAGTAAAGTTAGCAAACATTTTTTATTTTTTGTGTCCTAATGGTGTAATTAGTCTCCGAAATGCCGAAAGTTTTAGGGTCAGAAATGCCGAAAACTTTAGCTGACAACACAACTGTGCTAGTGCAGCTATTTCACAAAGAGAGGAGAGAGAGAGAGAAAAAAGAAGAGGAAAAGTTGGGCAAAATGGGACCCACTTCTATATTTATGTACTTTTTTTAATTTTAACAACATCATTGCAATGTTTCTTACCTTAACAACACATTTTGTCATAATACCACCAAAATGAGACCATTTTTTACATTTTTGTGTCATATAACAACACATTTTTAACCCAACGACTGCAGATGCCCTTGTATGCCTAAGAAATAGGGGCGCCTCCACAACTGCTCTACGCTCTGACAAAGTGGAATATGCGTATGAAATACTGTTCAAAAAAAGATAATTGATATACTATATGAATACGTATAGGAAAATTATTTTTAATTACATTGTGTTTGCATCGGCATACATTTATTTTTTCTCATCCGTGTGAAATTAGGAAAAAACTATGAATACATCACTTATGCACACCAAACTGATATGATAGATGAGAAAAAATCTATTTTTTTTTGTGAGCCCCGCAATAGGTTTTTCATCATCCGTCACATTAGCTTTGTGTGCATGAGTGGTGTATCCATAGCATGCATGTGTGATATACCTATAGTATTTCTCGTAAATTATTAAATGGTCATTCTCATGTAAAATGTGAATGTAGAAGTATAAGTTTGTTTAGTAATTTCATGTGAATAAAAAAAAATTGCGAAAAAAAAGTGTGAAAATCATTTCCCTACACATATGGAGTATTTCACATTTTTTTGAGGGTGGCACTCATCTTTTTTTCATTTTGTAATATAATATGCATGTTTCTTTATTCGAATCAGCGTTGTTTCAGTTCTATGCATATTGAAAAAGATAAAAGTACATACAGTGAGAAAAACAATCTTGATTTAGGTGTCATTTCAATAAGGGAATTTTTGGACCTTTTTTTTTTTCTTCTTACTTTTCAGCTTTGTCGAGGCATTTCATTCTTCTCACATATATCAAGTATAAATACCCAAAAGCCACAATCAGGGGTGTTTTTTGGCTCAATTGTTTTTCATCAATTTTTTTTTTTTGGATTATTAGTTTGTCTCGATGAGAGGAATCTAAAGAGTAAAAAATTATGAATAAAATATTTAAAAAATTCACTAAACACAAAAATAATCTAAAATAAGCAGAATTTTTTTATTATTTTTGTCTTTATTCAAAAAAATAAGTATTTGTATGGTTTATATTTTTTTACTTTTTAGATTCCTTTTGGAGATGAAATAAAAATCCAAAAAAAATTAACTCAAAACAAAAAATGCAATTTTTTTTAATAAGGACAAAAAAAAAAATCTGGCTGACCCTTATATAATAAAGCTGAGTTTTTACTATGATATTTTTTGTATTTTTTCACTAGTAATTCTCCTCACATACATCATGAAAATCACAATTTAACAGAAACTAAATCCACTTTGAATTACAGCGGAAAGACGGTAATAGTGTAAACTTGCCCTAAAACCCAACCTCCCACCACTCACTTTTACAAAAGTTCTCAACCTTGTCCCTTGTTCCCTCTCTCCACCCCTCTCCATGTTCTCTATCTCTCAATTTTTTACTAATTCATTTAGGAAAGTTAAAATTTGAGAATTAGAGACTTGTGGAGGTGTTGCCAATACGGAGTGTAATGAAATAGTGGGACCTACACCAGTTCACTAGTAATTCATTTAGGAAAGTTAAAAAAGTGTAATGAAATAGTGGGATCTACACCAGTTCAACCAATACGAAAGAGGGTAATAATGTTCACCCTCTTTTAAGGAGAGTAAATAAAATTGCACTAAAGTAATTCTATCGAAGAGTTGCATTTTTTTTTTGAACATCAAAACAAATTCATTCATATCAAGCCCAAAGTGCAATGAAACAACCTGGAGGCGCATTACAATGATTCCAACGAAAGATATGGAAAAAACCAAAATCAGCGAAATTTCAATTTACATAATGCAAGAGCAGAACGACAGCTGTTCAGTCGGATTAAGGCTAATCAAAATCCTAGATAATAGAAAATCGAAAGGAACCTAACTCAGACTGAAGAAAGCACAAATAAAATCATTGAGTCAAAACCCCCTCGAAACAGTCCGAGTCGAACAGTTGCATGACAAAAAGACTTTTGTAGAATCTTTTTATTCATCATAAGTTTACTTTTTTGGTTAAAAGGAGGTCTTAATGTCCTATGATGTGTACATTTTTTAAAGAATAAGTACTACTGTGGAGGGCCCCATAATTGCAACACGTCAACACATAAATTGTCTTCCTGAGGACGGTTTCCTTTTTTTCTTTTTCTTTTTTCAGCACGTAAGATTATAGTAATAAAACCTAGCGCAACAACAGTGATCATAACAAAATATTTTTTATAAAGCCAAACTAATCATCTAGCTAATGCAAAACGAGAAAAAAACAAGGCAATTGATTTTTTTACACAACCCGAATTACACCTGACGCACATTATCTCAAAAATTCATATCTGAAATTAGTAGTCTCAAAAGAGATAAAGTACTAGCCAAAGAAAGACAACAAATACCCAGACAATCAAATGGGCTCCAACCAATTACCAAAGCCCCAATGAACTCATGAAGCTACAGATCTGACAAGCAACCACGGGTTGCCCCATTAAAGACAAAGACATCATGTAGGATTAGAGGACTATTGACAGGGAAATCGTTGTGTAGTAACATTGTATTGAAGAACCCAATCTGTAGAAATATTCGTCCAAAGATTAAACAAACTACTCTCGAAAAGCTAGAGACATTCGTTTAGTAGTTTTAATTTAGTTTAATTTTGGAAAAAAGGTGTAATGAGTGGAGAGAGATAGAGAGAGAAACGAGGGTAATGATGATGTCATCAAAACTAAAACTAAACTAAACTGGGAAACGAACACAGCCAGTAACTCGTACAGATTATATGACAAGTCGTTAATTTTAAGAGACAAGAGAAAATCAAAACAAATACGTCTAACCATGGCCTTCCCCTCTTGCTTTGTACAAGGATAGTGAAACCCTGGGGGAGGGGAATCGGAGAAGAAAATTTTTTGCTCCCTTCGATGTTTTGGTTGTGCGGATTGAGGAAAAGCAGCGCCACATGATTTTCCTTTTCTTTTCACCTTTTATTCTTGGAAAAGTACTCTTCTCACATTCTCACTTTTACAATCAAATTTACAACCAATTTATTGTCTTTGCATATAGAAACCATCATTTTGATGAGCGAAAATGTTCACCTTGTAAAGCACATTGAAAATTTTAGTCACATCAAAATTTATATTTATTTGATTTCAATCAATGCGTGGTCAGAAGACTCAAAACACAACAATCTTTTGTGTAAGTTAGTTTTTTTTTCCCCCCTGTTGTAATAATGCATTTATAGACATCCTATAAACTTGAACTTTGGTATGTTAACTATTCAACACGCTCTATGAAGTGAACATTTCCGATCATCAAAATTATAGAGTGATAAGCGTGTAAATATTCACATAAGCACCTCCTAATTTATCATTGTTAGGTCCGTTTATAATATTACTTAGAGTTTAATTTATTTTATTGTGTGTCCTAGGTATTTGGAAGATGTGATATAAAAAGAGCAATAAGTCAAATTTTATTTGATATCAAAGCGAAATCCACAGTCCAATTAAAGAAAGAGGTCCATCACGGACAACCAATTGTGGAAGCAGAAAATTACCAGTAGGTCTAGAAAACCAATCCTTAATTCCCACTAAGGATACACTCAATTTTTAATTACATTTATGTACAATCTCATTATTAAGATTGTCGTTCTATCCTTGAAACACATATTTACACTTTACTTCACCCCCCACTCCCCAACTCCACCCACCATCCACTTCCGGCCGGCGATTTTTTCCGACGACTGTGAATTTGTAAAAAAAAACACTGCGAATTTTGTAGACTTGTAGAACAACAAAAAATAGCACTGCGAATTTGTGTTTGTAGTGGGTGCGAATTCAGATAAAAAAAAAACCCCGTTCTCACCACTGACTGTTTGAAAGTTCACACAACGGCGATTACAACGGAAACACATCTCTCCGACAACCAGTTTTCAGTGAACAAACATACATGCATACACCACTAGTTTCCGGCGAAAAAGATATAGAGGAAACCAAGTAAAACAAATCTCAATTTGAGACGATCCCAATCAACAGATCGATCATCAATCGAGAATGCAAAAATTGCATTTAATTAGAACACAAGTCTAATTGAGAGGTGCGAAAAAAGATACTGGTATACACCACTAGTTTCTGTCAAAAAAAAAAATACAAAGAAAATTGAGTAAAACAATCTAATTGAAAAAAATTCGCAAAATTTGCACCCTGCGAATTTTTTCAAAATCCATTTTTAATGATTCCTTCGACTTAAGTTTGAAAATTCGCAATGGTATGATTCCCAATTTGCATATGTGTACCTTGTTCGAAGAAATTCGCAGTGACAATCTGCGAAATTCGCACCCAAAAATTCGCAAATAATAATAAAAAAACGTTTATTTAAAATCACCACAACCGAACTCTACTTGACTGCTCCTTCAAGCATTGAAGCAGAAGAGCTCTATTTGTGGTGTTGCGAATTTCTGTCCGTGGTATACCTGTAGATCTAGGTGTTTTTTTTTTGTATTTGTGAGACATGCATAGCTCTTCTTCGCTTGTATCGGCACCACGTGCTATCACCACCATAGCTTTGTTGCTGCAACTGGGAATAGTATCCACCTCCATTGCTGCTTCAAGCATTTCCCAGATATTCCCAGTTCCAGCTTCTTTTTTTCCCCTAACTCAGTGAGTTCAATAAAGTGAAAACTCGGTCATTGCAATCGAAATTTAACTAAATCAGAAGATCATCCATTGTTGAATCGGATGTAGAGTTTTTTGTAGGTTTTTTTCTAGGGAAATGGGAAGTAATTTTGGAATTCGGGAGAAAGAAGAAACACAATTTGGAGAGAGAGAGAGAGAGTGGCTAGAGATGGGTACAGAGTGGTAATTACTCATATTGATTTATTGTTCTGAATCCCCAAAAAGATCGTCGGATGAATGGGAGGGTGTGACGCAGTGGAATTCACGAGAAACTAGTTGCGTACTAGTTCAAACGGAAATAGGTCTCGAATTCACGAGTTTCTTGAATCCACAAGAAGAAAGAGAATAACTCTGATTTATAATTGATTAAAAGCTGCATAATAATAGAGGTTACATGCCCTTTTATAGGGAAAACTAGCAAACCCTAGCAAAACTTACCTAAAAATAAAGTATCCCGAAAATTGGGGAAACTCCCAAAATTGAAAACTAGAAAGAAAAATAAGATATTCCCAATTGGAAACAACGTAAAGGGAATTACACGCTAAGAGTAATTCGAAATCTAATTATTACCTAAAATAGCAAAATTACTAAATTGAAGGCCTAAACGAATGAATTTGGCCGAAATCCACCATCAGTCACGATCAGGGTCGTGAGTCTTAATCGTAACGCGATTCTACTTCAGCCCACCAAGTTTGGGCCTATTCCGGGCTCGTCGATAAATTGCCGAAATTGGCAATTTTCAATTAAAAGTTGTTTGGACCTCTTAGGCTTTGACCGGTCCAATTGATCGTAGAATTGGGCCGCTACTTGTTCTGCATCAGGGTGACACGTGTTAGGGAGGGGTAGTAAATCATGCGCATGCGTTGCGGTTTGACTCAAGTGAAGACTGGCGCAGGGTAATTTGGGTACAAACTTCGGCACTTACCTTGGTGGGAAGTTTTATATTTGGGTTGGACCCGGAGGGAATCAATTAGAATTTTTTGTACCGGCCCGTAAATGCCTCTTGTGGAAGCACCCAATGAAATCCCTATATGATGTGTGACTAGTATTGGCCAAGTATAGACTTTCCCCCTATTGTTCACGTGGAATTGAAACTGGTTGGAGTTTATCCAATTTTGTCATTTCGTGGTGGGCCCAAAGGACTTGTTTCATCAAGTTCATGTTAATAATTGTTTTCACTAACCTTTGGCCCAAGGCATCATGGGCTTACGAAGGAAATACACGGAACAGAGAATAAAATGGGGGCGGCTGGTCTTTTCGAAGGTGGGCAGCATAGCAGCCCACAAAAGGGAGACTACTACGCACAAGATGAGGGGGGATTCAGAAACGAAGAAGGTGGCTATAAGAAGAAGGAAGCTGCGTCTGAAAAGGAAAAGGAAAAGTTCAAGGCTAGGTTGGTAGCAAAGGGGTACTCACAGAGGAAGGGGATTGATTATGATGAGGTCAACACTCCATTGGCGAGTCATTACAGTAAAGGAAATCACCACAGGAATTTACGTGGTTCCCCAAAACCGGGTACGTCCACGAGAGCACACAGAATAGTCGTTTATTGAAGAGCTCACACTAGGGTTTTACAATAGAGAGTATTTATATGCGGCTATCACTTCTATTCCAATCCTAATTCGCATTATAGCCTGAATACCTATAATGCCCTTAAAACACCGTTCACTGGCTGTTTTAAGCCTCTCGGTATCGATACAGGGAAAACCCTGTATCGATACCCATACATTCTGTTCACTCCTTGTTGCTCCGGTATCGATACAAGGAAACTCCTGTATCGATACCGTCACCCCCAAAATGCTTCCCACCTTGCTTATCGATTCTGGAAACTTCTCAGTACCTCTCATACACACCATATGAGCCACAAGTTCCAACAATCTCCACCTTGGCGAATATCCTCGCCCATTCAGAAGATAACCATATCGATCCAACAAGTTTTGGGAGGGCGCCTCCTTTCTAGCATCTGGAGACATTAACCAAGTTCAAGCAATGCTCGAACTTGTCCACAGTCACAATCTTTGTTAACATGTCAGCTGCATTATCAGAAGTGTGCACCTTTTCCAATATCAAATCACCCGAAGCAATCAACTCTCTCACCTTGTGAAATCTAACGTCAATATGCTTGGTCCTCGCATGATACACCTGGTGCTTCGCCAAATAAATGGCACTCTGACTGTCACAGTACAACTGCACTCCACCTTGATCTATCCCCAGTTCTTTCACCAAACCCTTCAACCACAATGCTTCCTTAGCTGCCTCAGTCACCGCCATGTATTCAGACTCAGTAGTAGATAGAGCAACTAGAGGTTGAACCATGGATCTCCAACAAATAGGCCCACCTGCAAGTGTAAACACATAACCCGTAGTAGACCTCCTGTCATCCATACCCCCAGCATAATCCGCATCCACAAACCCTACAACTGAAACCTGATCCTGCTTTGCAAACATAATCCCACGGCCTACAGTACCCCTCAAGTATCTGAACATCCACTTGACTGCCTTCCAATGCTCTCTGCCTGGATTGGCCATGTACTTGCTGACTGTGCTAACTGCATGTGCCAAATCGGGTCTAGTACACACCATTGCATACATCAAGCAACCAACTGCGCTGGCATAAGGCACCTTTGACATATCCTGAATCTCTTCATCAGATTTCGGACACTGTGCTGTAGACAACCTGAAATGACTCGCCAAAGGTGTGCTAACAGGCTTAGCACTATCCATGCTGAACCTCTCCAACACTTTCATCACATAATCCTTTTGAGATAACCACAGCTTCCCTGCTGACCTATCCCTGCGAATCTCCATCCCAAGTATTTTCCTAGCAGCACCCAAATCCTTCATGTCAAACTCCTTGCCCAACAAAGATTTCAACCTGTTCACCTCAACCATACTCTTTGCAGCAATAAGCATATCATCCACATAAAGTAGTAGGAAAATACATGAACCATCGTCAAGACTTTTAACATAGACACAGCAATCATACTCACAGCGTGTGAACCCAATCCGAACCATGTAGGAGTCAAACCTCTTATACCATTGTCTTGGAGACTGCTTAAGTCCATAAAGTGACTTCTTCAACCTACAAACAAGGTGCTCAGTCCCTGGCTGCATGAATCCCTCAGGCTGCTCCATGTAAATAACCTCCTCCAAATCACCATGGAGAAATGCTGTTTTCACATCCAGCTGCTCTAACTCCATATCATAGCTAGCCACCAATGCCAAGAGAATCCGGATCGAAGTGTGCCTCCACCACTGGAGAAAAGACCTCATCATAATCAATCCCCTTCCTCTGTGAGTACCCCTTTGCTACCAACCTAGCCTTGAACTTTTCCTTTTCCTTTTCAGACGCAGCTTCCTTCTTCTTATAAACCCACTTGCAACCCACTGTTTTCTTCCCTTGAGGCAATTCTTTCAGCTCCCAAGTCTTGTTCTTATGCAATGACTCCATCTCCTCCACCATGGCTTCCATCCATCTGTCCTTTTCAGAAGTAGTGATGGCCTCCTGAAAAGTAGACGGATCCCCACTGGTAGTGGACAAAGCATAAGCAACCATATCCTCAAACCCATACCTCACCGGTGGCTTGATAACACGTTTGGGTCTCCCTGTGGCTATGCTCTCCTGCTGCTCCTTCTGCTGTTGATCAAGCTGTTCGTTTGGTTGAAAACCACCTGTGTCTCCACCTATATCTGTGTCCCCACCTGTGTCAGAATCATCCAGCTCAATCTGTATACCCAGCTGCTTGCTACTTTCCCCTGACTCGGATTTCTGTACCCCTTGATGTGCCTTGACCATTGAATCCTCATCAAATACCACATCTCTACTAATCACCTGCTTCCTTGCTTCCGGATCCCAAAGCTTGTACCCTTTGACCCCTTTTTCATACCCAATAAAGATACACTGTTTGGACTTCGCATCAAGCTTCGACCTCTCATTACCGGGAACATGAACATAGGCTGGACACCCAAAGATCCTCAAAACTGAGTAGTCAACCTCTCTGTCTGTCCACACCTCTTCCGCTACCTTTCCATTCAAAGCAATACTAGGCGACCTGTTTATCACAAACACTGCCATGCTCACTGCTTCTGCCCAGAACATTTTTGGAAGCCCTGCATTAAGTCTGATACACCGTGCCCTTTCTGCTATGGTTCTGTTCATCCTTTCTGCCACCCCATTTTGCTGCGGTGTCTTTCGAACTGTCCAGTGTCGCTGAATCCCATGCTCCTCACAAAACCTCAGAAAATCTCCATCCTTGTACTCAGTCCCATTATTTGTCCGGAGGCACTTAATCCGCTTCCCAGTCTGATTTTCCACCTCAGCTTTCCACATTTTGAACGTTGCATAAACCTCAGACTTGTGTCGCAAAAAGTAAACCCAGACTTTCCTCGAATAATCATCGATAAAGGTCACGAAATACAGAGATCCCCCTTTCGAGGCTACCCTCACTGGCCCCCCAACATCAGAATGAATGTAGTCAAGAATGCTCTTCGTTCTGTGAGTAGCATTCCTGAACTGCACCTTACACTGCTTCCCCAGAACACAGAATTTACAGAACCCCACTTTGCACGATTTCACCCCTTTCAGCAGATTCCTCTTATGTAGCTCCAGCATCCCACGTTCCCCCATATGCCCCAACCGCATATGCCAAAGAATGGTATCATCAGTATCAATTGTTGTGGTGGCAGCAGCTCCACCTACAACTGTACTCCCTGTCAGCTTATAAATATTACCAGAAACTTTGGAACCCTTCATTATCACCATGGCACCCTTCGTCACCTTCATCACCCCACCTTCTGTTTTACATCCACCGCCATTGGAGTCTAAAGTTCCCAACGAAATTAAATTTTTCCTCAATTCTGGAACATGTCTAACATCACCCAAGGTTCTCACAACACCATCAAACATTCTGATTTTAATTGTGCCTATTCCTATGACTTTACACGATGCATCATTACCCATAAGAACATTACCACAATTCACTGACCTGTAGGTGTCAAACCACTCCCTGTTAGGAGACATGTGATAAGAGCATGCTGAATCCAGAATCCATGAGTCTTCCAAGTGATCCGGATTGGCAGAGACTGAAAGCATATCACCATCTTCAGAATCATCCTGCTCCACCACGTTTGCAGAATTCGATGGTCCATCTTTCCTATCCCCTGCCTTTCCCTGTTTCTTCTTCCAGTTCCCTCCTTTTCCCTTCTGCGGACAGTTTTTCTTGTAGTGACCCGGTTCATGACACCTGTAACACTTCAACTCAAAACCTGCCTTCGATTTCGATCTCCCACGCTCAACAGATTCCCCCTCTCAAACTTTCTGCCACGTTCCTCGTACCCCTTAACCATCAGTCCTTCACCCTGCACCGACTCAGTCTGTAACCTGCGCTGATTATAGGCCAGAAGGGCTGCAGTAACTTCCTCCAGTTCTAGGGTTTCTTTCCCCCAGAGTAGAGTGGTAACGAGATTATCCAGAGAACCCGGTAGAGAGGACAGCAACATCAGAGCCTGATCTTCCTCTTCGAATGTTACTTCAATCCGCAACAAATCACTAACAATCTGATTGAACGTGTTGATATGCTGAATTAGGTCAGAGCCCTCGACCATCTTCAGCCCGAATAATTTTTTGCTTCAGAAACAGTTTATTAGTCAAGGACTTCGACATATACCTGCTCTCCAGCTTCGTCCAAACCCCAGCCGGCGAATCATCGCCGATCACGTGATACATAACTTCGTCTGCAAGACACAGGCGAATCGTACTCACGGCCTTTGCCTGCAGATCTTCCCAATCATCGTTGGACATCTGCTCTGGTTTCTTGGACGCCCCGCTCAACGCCTTCGACAAACCCTGTTGCACCAGCAGATCCTTTACCCTCTGTTGCCACAGTCCGAAATTACCAGTCCCGTCGAACTTTACAACATCGAACTTCGACACAGATGTATTCCCCACCATTGTTCTTCGTGTGATTCAATCCGCGTGAATAAACCCGCGCTCTGATATCACTTGTTAGAATAATCACCACACGCACACAACAGAATACGAAAACAGTAAAGGAAATCAACACAGGAATTTACGTGGTTCCCCAAAACCGGGTACGTCCACGGGAGCACACAGAATAGTCGTTTATTGAAGAGCTCACACTAGGGTTTTACAATAGAGAGTATTTATATGCGGCTATCACTTCTATTCCAACCCTAATTCGCATTATAGCCTGAATACCTATAATGCCCTTAAAACACCGTTCACTGGCTGTTTTAAGCCACCTGGTATTGATACAGGGAAAACCCTGTATCGATACCCATACATTCTGTTCGCTCCTTGTTGCCCCGGTATCGATACAGTGAAACTCCTGTATCGATACCGTCTCCTCCAACATGCCTCCCAGCTTGCTTTATCGATCCCGGGAACTTCCCAGTGCCTCTCATACACACCATATGAGCCATAAGTTCCAACAGTGGCTGTTTGTTTTGACAGTCAGCCTGTCCGGCTAAATCTCTCGTCTAGGGGAAGATAAAGCTCCGCTCCAAGTAACGATGTATTTTGTATGAACTATGGTTTTTCTTCGGGTCTGATTATGTGATCATAACTTGTACAGTTTATGAAATAGTTTTTATTCTTTCAATCGGTTGCGTATTTGTATGCTAGTTTCAAATACCCATTCATATAATTGTTTTCAATGTTGTGCTTGGAGTTCTGAGATTGATTATGCTCGTAAGACGGATCGTGCCATTGGGTGGCGTGACACTCTACCAGTGAGACAGTCTATGCTATGGGATAATCTATGCCTTTTAACAATCACAAATATCTTCTTGCCAACTATTGATATGGATTGCAAGCCCAAGCAATAGAAATTCGGTTTATGTGAATACATGGTTATGCGGTAAGGGTGGATTCCAAACCCTAGGCTTTTCCTCTCACCATCTTCATCTCATTTAATTTCAATTTTTCTGTAGTTAATTAGCTTTCCAAAATCAAATCTCATTCAATTGTTTCCTTAGACTTAATTTAGAAATTAATTAAATTTATTGTAACTTAGCCAATCTGTCTTCGTGGATCGATACTTGGACTTAGCCATTATTCTCTAGAGTAGTAGTTAATTCTTAGTTTTTATAAAAATATTTTTGACTCGGCACGACACGGTCAAATTTTAGTGCCGTTCCGGGGATGGTGTGCACAGTTACATAGTTTCAATTAGTTTTTATTTTAATTCTTAGTTTAGGATTTTTTATTTTCATTTTTATTTTGGTTCTTAGTTTAAGACTTTTTAATTTTGTTTGTTAGTGTGATTTTCAGAGTACAGGTTGCAAGGAGTGTGTGGAGGGTAACAGATTAATAACAATATTCCAAGGAGGGCACCATCACTATGCGTATCAAATAGTTTGCATTAGGTTTGATTTGTTATGTAGAATATGGACTACACCTATGCTCCCCAGTATCTTGAATATGTCCAAGAACAATTTAGTCATGCCCAATGGTTTCCTAAACCGAGTTATGATTGTTACTCCAACACTTACAATTCAGGATGGAAAAATCATTCTAATTTTTCGTGAACACAATACCCTTCACAGAACCTATTTCACTTTCACCACACGCATCTATGCCTGTAGATATTGGACCAATAGAAATTTCCACAGTAGTCCCACATTTGCATGACAATCACTCCATGGGGGAGAGAGAAGAGAAAATATTGTCTAGTTAGACGGTTGTTAATCTGATGGGTTTGAAATTCCTACTACGGTACCAAAATAAAAACCACAAAGCAATAAGTAGGTAATGAAACAAAAATACGAAGAGCACCGGATATACATGGAAAAACCCTAAATGGGAAAAAATCACAGGAAGGAAACAAGCACTAAAAATATTATTGTGTGATTACAACCAACCTATACTTACAATTGAAAATCCTCTCAATTGACCAAAGGACCGGTTGCCGAATCCATGTTCATTGCACCAAGCGCTTGACTGCCGCCACCTCGAATCCTCGAGCCTTCCAATTACTCTTCTGGAAATCCACCGGATAATACTCAATCTTAAGGATTGAAGGTGATGAAGACTTCTTGGAGAAAACTCGGAAGCGTATTGATCGATGGATTTCCAAGACCCACAAACGTGTTTTCTCTCTCAAAGATATATTCAATAGTTGCTATCCAAAAAATGTGGTTTTTTGTGTTAGCCACACACATTATTTATAGACTTTTGATCCACCAGAAAAAATGACTCATTTCGATCCGTAAATCAAAATCAATCAATGAAATATGTGAAGACCCAAAAAATTTTCACGATTTTCTTTTATTTGAAATTGGGAAATTATGGGGAAATATTTTTAAAAAAGTTTAAAAGCTTGGCTTGATGTGAGAAAATGAGAAAACATGGACTAGTTGGTAGCACATTAGTAATGGAGGGAGGTGTGATGTAATTATATGACTTGGAGTATAAAAGGGATGAGAGAGGGGAAAATTTTTCATTTCTTCCCCTTTCCATCAGTCGACCACCATGTAAGGACCCGTGTTTTTAAATAATTTTTCGGAAATAATGTTGGGGAAGTGTGAGAAATGTTTTAAAGTGCAATATGGGGGAGAATGTGAGTTTGGTAATAGCATTTGGGTGCTTGTGAAACACATTAGAAATACTAGGGGTGTGAGTGTAATTGGTGGGGTGTATATACATTAGGAGGGGTTGATTTTTGCTAACAAAACACAAACTCTTTCCCCTCTCTACACATCGGCTCCCTCTCTTTCTACTCCTCTCCATAGTCTACTCCATTTCTCCACAAAATCTACACCTCCACACCCCATCTCTTCAAGATTTAACCTCATTTCTGTCATCTACGCGTGATTTGGAGTCTGGGTTCTCTTGGAATCACCTTGGAGGAGCTCATTTCGGTTGGGTTTGCAAGAACAACATACAGTTTTCATTCCTCTATCTATTGGAGCTAAACCACTGAGGCAGGGGACCTATTTCTACCTTCTCTAAGTGTATATGGTTTGAATTAGTGCATATTGCTTATCTTTCCTCATAGTATCTTGTCAAATTTGACCACCACCATGAGAGTTGAACTTGAGTGAACAATTTGTTGGATTGATATTTGAATTAGTGCTTAGACATGCTCCTCTGATGTTTTGTTGTGATTTGGAACATCACATTTGACTTGGATTGAAGCCCCCATCATTTTGAAATAGGCTGTCAAAATTTCACTCATAACCCAGGTGGAATCGATCCACAACCTTCTATTTGGCACTTTGAACCATAGTGGATCGATCCACTTATTGTCTGGATCAATCCAAAACCTTCTGATTCACCTTTGGAACAAGGTGGATCGATCCAACCCTAAGGGTGGATCGATCCAGATCATTCTAGTCACGTTTTTACCATAGTGGATCGATCCACTCAAAAAGTTGGATTGATCCAACTTCCCTCAACTCACCAAAACTTGTTTTCGTCGATTTTGGTCGCTTGTTAGTGCTTCTACTTGACATATCCACTCCTTACACCTCGAAACTTATTGGAAAACACCTCCCTAGACTAGTCGTGGTACAATTTATGTTTTGTCTTGATTTCTCACATTCTCGTACACGTGTTAACTTTGCCACAATCGATACACTACGAGATTTTGAACCAAATGAATTACATGAAAGTTTTGGACACATGATGGTTAAAGCGATTTTTTTGAAAATGGTGATCATTAATACTAGGGCCACCGTTTGGTGCGTCCCTGGCCATGGGTGCACGGAACCCACAAAATCCAGCAGGGATGCACGAAGCCCATGAAATTTGGCAGAGAGATTTATTCCCTATTAATGACGAGTGGTTATTTGTGAAGTGTTTGTAAATGAAATGTTTTATGAAAGATATGGTATTTTGATGAAATTGAACACACGACACGAATGGTAACAATTATGAGAAAATCGATGGACACTTAGGTATTGGTTAGGCATTTGGGTATCTTGTGGACACTTTATCATTGAGTCAATCAATCATAGTCCTATTTAACCTATTCATTAATATTAGTTACACCATCATGTGCATCTTTCATTCTCTATACCCTTAGCGATAGTAGAAAAGTTTCATACTGGACTAGTGAGCTCATCCTATCATTTTCAGGTACTTGGCAAAGCGCATGAATTGGATGCTTGGATTGTGGATGCATGGCATGAAGCACATTTACGCATGGAGTTATTTTATCCTCTCCATATTAAGTATATTTTTGGGAGATGATCATGTAACTTCTATTTCTTCTATTTTTTGACAAATTTGATACATGTAATAACTTCAAATATTTTCGATACTTGAGTACATTGGGTTCGGGTACCCTTTGATGAGAGACACGTAGATTTTGTATTTTGGGGGTTGTATCTTTGACTTTGACTATTCAACGGAGATATGTATGACTTTGATCTATCGTACGTGGATAATACGTGTATTTTGGATATTAAAATTGAGGGTGTGACACTCCACCCCTCCCTTCCTCTCTCTCTCTTTTGGCTCCACTCCCTCCCACTCTCTCTCTCTCTCTCACACACACGCACACACATACAAAATCTCCACAAAATCCACCCTAAACCTTTGATCCTTAACGATTTAAGCACCTATTACACGTGTTCAAGCTCGGGGAGGCATTTCTTTCGGTGGATTTGAAGATCAAAGGCTAGGGCTTGTTGGGGTTTGTTGGGTTTTGCTCATAACCCATAGAGGTAGGGAAATTTCTGCCATTCCTAAGTGTGTTTGATTGTATTGTGTGTGTATATTGCTCTCACAAGTGGTCCATTTCTATTGCTTCATGAAAACCCTCTTTGAAATTCATATTCTAGGCATTTTGATGTGATATTGGCTTGATCTATGCTCCTACTTGAGTTTTCCCATGAATTAGTTGATATATTCCTCCATTGGATGGCTATGAGTTGATTTATGTACTCCTTGATTGGTTCAATCTCGCTTTTCATGCCCAACGATCAGCCCTTGTTGTGGGCTGGGGGTATTGATACCCAGCAAATCTGTATTTTTTAGCCTTTATTGGGCTGAGTATCGATATTGGGATTCCAGGGTATTTATACCCAACAAGTTTGTTAGGTTTTCTGTCCTAAGTGGGCTGGGTATTGATACACAGATATGGGGTATTGATACCCAGCAGTTCTGATTCCTTTTTGTTAAGCTGAGTGGGTTAGGTGTTGATACCCGAATTTGGGGTATTAATACCCAGAGGTTCTGTCCATTTTTTGAAAATTGTTTAATGAGCTGGGTATTGATACCCCAGCTTCCTGGTATTGATACCTAGAGACTTAAATTCTAATTTGGAATGACATTCACTTGACACATTCTTATGTCAGGTCGGTGATACGTGGCACCTTTGAGAGATGACGTGAAATGTGAGTTACGTTGTGACAAGAGAATGAAATTGGTATTCGTTAAATGAAAGTGAGAACTTGAAACTATTGATACGGGATCGTAAGATAGCCTGGAATGATACTAGGGCTGTGTTATGGACGTGTCGCTAGGAATATACCTTGGCCAAAGAGAAGATTATACAGGGTCGTAAGATAACCCGGAATGATACTAGGACTGTCATACGAATGTGTCACTAGGAATGATACTAGGGCCGTCCTATGGACGTGTCGCTATGAATATGCCTTGGCCAAGGGAAAGACTATACGGGGTCATAAGACGCCCGAAATGATACTGGGATCGTCCTATGTACGTCTTGCTAGGAATTTCTAAAAACTCATAACCATAAAAAAAAAAAAAAAAAAGGCGACACCATGAGTTGAGTGAGTTTGGCACATGTGAGACGCGGGATAGTGTTGGGTACGTATGGAATACAATTGGTTGTAAGGGATGAAATCTTGAGACATATGTGTTTATATGTATTCTATTTGATTATTGTAAATTCGTAAGCATTCTCTTGTGGTCATCATCCATGTTCTTATCCCGCACTTGCATTTCATTGCATTTAGTATTGTTAGACTTTTCTCTATTGGGCTATGAGCTCACCTTAACAATTTCAGGTACCACGCATGGAGCATGACGTGGATTGCTTGAAGTGTGTGTGCATGCATAGTTTGAAAGCTCATTTGAAGGAGTTATAACATCATCTTGGGACATTACTTCTTTTCGGAAATAGATGATTTTGTAACTTCATGAATATCCTTATCTTTTGACATCTGGAAATTGTAATAACTCCTCATACTTTCGACTAGTTATGATATGCCTATGAGTATGGGTACTCAGGTAGCATGGACTATGGATTTAAACTTTACTTGACTTTAACTTATCAAGAGACATGTTTGACAGTTGGACCATCCTATGTAGAAATGTTTTGTAATTATGATTTATAAAATTGAGGGCATTACAAAATCTTCCTTGACTGATTGCCTAATCATGCCATAAAAGTGGCTGAGAATCTCGTGCATTTTTTATTGCCCACTCCTTCCTTGTCTGATGAAGATTTTCTTGGTGGTAAAATCTTTCCAATTTCATTGCTCTCCAAACTTCCCATTTGAATAGGCCGCATATGAATCTCGTGCAAATCAGTCCGTAAAATTCACTGCTACCAATCACGTGCACCTTGACTAGCTAACGATTCACGATCCTACGTTCCAAGATAAATTTAATTCCTTCCACTTCATATACAGACACTCTAAAAAGAAAAGAAAAAGAAATTACAAAGTAATAAAAAGGGATACATATGAATGTGTGTTTTTCGCATGAAAGTGCCAACCAAAAGGGAGCTCGGCCTATGGAGCTTACAATATCCCCCTTTGGCACTTCCATGACAAAACACACTATAAAAGGAAAAAATTATCCCTTAAAACAAATACTAGTCAACACATGTTATGCTACAACACAACACTTCCAAAATGCCACACATATTAGTACTCTCCTTTGCTATCATGGAATGACAAAGGTCAAGGGTTAGAGAAACAAAATAGACATGTAGTATAGAAATAAGTAGCGGTGTAAACCATGAAGTTTTGGAAATCAAAACACTGTAGTAAAGCAAACTAATCACACAAATGCATTAGGCAATATGACATATGAGTCCAACTGTGAATAGGATAAACCAAATGAAAGTAACAAGGAAGATAAGCCAAAAACTTAGAGTACCGTAGTAAAGAAGTAGCCGGCAAAGGTCCGAGAAAAAAAAATGGTGCTAAAATCTAGTTGTGGACGGTCGGCTCCATACTGGCTTTTAAAAAAAACTTGTTTATTTTGAAAAATAGGAGTCGCCACCCGGGTTTTTAGAAAATGGTTTAGGACCCGAGAAACCAATTTAAAAACAAATTTAGAAAATGATTTAGAAAACAATTTGAAAACCAGAGATTCGTTTTGGATTCGGGAGTCAGGTTACGAACGGGGAAGGGTTTTAATGCACCCCGCTCGCCCGATTAAAAATCGGTCTTTACTAAACATTTGTGGGATTTTTAGAAAACTTTTTAATGCAAAACTTTATTCAAATAAACAGTTAATCATGCAAAGCAGATGATAATAATGAAAAACAGTAAATGACAAACAAAATGATAATAAACGCCACAACAGTAAATGACAAACAACATGATAATAAACACCACAACAAAGAATTAAAATAGAAAATCAAAGTTCCAAACTGTTTATAAAGGAAACTATTTTAAAATTTCAGATTTGAAAAAAAGTGTCGTGCGGCACACAAAGTACCAAAGTTGAGAAATTTGGCGAAACGGGATTATACCTTAGGTTGCAAACTCTCGGATTGAAACACCTTCTTGTACTTTTGATCATGGCTAGGACCTCCTCTAGACTCCAACTTCTCTCTAGTGCAGCAGCAAGGATGGTTGGTTCTTCGGTTTGATGGAATTGGTGGTGATCAGTGGAGGTTTTGGACTGAAAACAGGGGAGCAAGTTTACGGGTTTCGATTGGGTTTGCTTTGGAGAGTATGAAAATGATTTTTGGGGCTAAAGAGTATTGGCAGTAAGTAGTTTTGGTTGAAGGTGGAATTAGGACAGAATTAGAGAGAGGTTTTTCATGGTTTTTGGTTACCAATGGCAAAAGAGAGTTTTCGGTGGTGGAAAAACAAGGGAGAGACTTCTTATTATTTTAAAATGGAAGAGGAGCATCCAATTTATAGCCAAAATTCACTTGGGGAGCAAGTAGACATGATTAGGAAGGGTATAAGTAGGTTATGCCAGTCAAAATGCTTCAGGGCGAAGTAAACTTGGTGACCAAGGCTGCTGAAACTGTGTCGTGCGGCACTGTGACTGTGCTGTGCGATATTGAAACTGTGTCGCGCGACACTCTCCATCGCCATTGCAAGAAAAGAACACCGTGCGGGACAGATGAAGCACCGTGCATGAGAGTTAAGTGCCATGCGGCACTGTTGACTTTGTTGATTTGAAGAGTTTCAATCCGAGAGGCTTTCCGGGAGTTTCTTTTCATCATTGAGGATAAAAACGTGTACGAAGGCCTCATTTTTGGGTGCCTACACTAGTAGAGGACCACCTACCACCAACACAACCCAATAGTAATAAATGCAGTGATATAACAACCAAAATTGCCATGCAAAGCTAAATACTAAACGATCCGGTGTAGCCAACTGAAAAGAGAACTAACAAGGCAAAAGCAAGGGAGCAAAGTACTAAACTTTAAAAGAGTTGCATAATATATGAAGAAATAAATCAACTAATGAGGCGATGGAGGCTTAAGGAGTTTGGACTTCAGTCATAAAAGCCTCACGTTTGGCATCCTGGAGAGTTAACAAAGCATGAAGTTGATCCACTTGTTTTCCTTGACAAGCTTGCTCTGTTTTCAACTCTTGAAGCATTTCAGAGCAGTCTTTTTGAGCCATATGAATGCGGTGAAGAGAGGCAGCTTGTGAAGCCTCAGAACATGTAACTCCCCCAAGGTGAGTATGGGAGGTTTGGACAATTTCCTCAAGACGGCATATGGCAACAGACAAAGTATCCAGGTGGGTTACAAGAGAAGAGAGTGAAGCAACACGAGAACGTTTACCCCATGAAGAAGATGGGGAAGTGGTGTTCCCGACCTCTTCCGAAGACTCGTCATCATCTTGACTAACATCATTAGGATCTTCATCCACTGTAGGTGTCTCATCACTATGATCCTCTTTTACAACATGAGCGTCACTGATAATCATAGATTGAAGATTAAGACGCGGTTTGTCAGAAGACATCTCACTAATATCACCTGTTATGGCTGGGACATGGAGGATTTCGACAAGAAGAATGGAGAGGACAACACCATATGGAAAGGAGGTTTTTTAAGGAAAACGAGTCAGAGTGAAATGGGCAATCTAACGAAAAGTGACCCTAAACTAATCAACTAGACGACCTTGAACTATGTGTTGAAGGATGAGACCACGAAGAGCAAGAATACTAGACGTGTGAGAGTTGCATTCAATAGTGGAACAAAAGAACAAGCTCAAGAACTGATAAGAACCATAAAGGGCACCCTGAGTTATTTGGTTGTGTTTCCACTTACGAGGTTTACCAGTCAAAGTAGTAGCAATGGAATTACACACATCAGCAGGCAGAGCCCGACGAGTACGGGAAGGACGAGGGAAACCAAAGTCCTCTAGGGGAGTGAGATTGACAATCTCCCCAAGTATGGATGGGGTAATAGTAATTTCCCGGCCATGCATATATGACTTAATAGTTTCGGAAGCTAAATCGACAGACAAGATATTACAGTAGAACTCTCTAACCATAGTAAGATTAACGGAACATTCAAGCATAGCTAAATTATCCCAATTTTGCCTATTAATCCACCCAACTACTTCAGACCCTTGAAGCTCCACCAAATCAATTTGACGCTCAATAAAAATAGACCTAGTAGCAAATTTCTGAAACTTATCCTCGAATTCGAAAGAGGGAAATCGAATAAGGGGAACAGAATGGGCAGTGACAGCAACCTTACGATGAGGATTACCCCAGGTACGCATCACAGTACTGCAAGAAGCAACACACAAAACAAAAAACATAAGATAATAGCGAATGAAAAATCCACAATATAAAACTACCCCGAGAACAAACGAAAGACCCAAAACCAGCAGAAATGTTCGCCATTTAGTTTTTGTTTTTTTTAAAAAAAAACAATCACCATAGGGGAAAAACAAAGCACAGCCATCGGAAGGCTAGAAGAATGAGAAACCCCAAAAGTGGTGATCACTAGACAGAGGAACAAAAAAACAACTAGGTTCAAAAATTGATTTAACAAGAGATATAAAACGAAACAATGTGATAGGTGTAAAATCGGAACAATATAGGTTTGATAAACCCCCGAAATAAAAAAATCTGCAGAGATTTCGAGTGGCAGGATGAACCCTAATAGTAAAAAAATAAAATAAATAAAAAATAAAAATATGAAGCCCTAATAATAAGAAAAACATGAACTAGAGTTGGAATAGAACAAAATAACAAGAGGAGGTTTTATGTGAGAGAGGAAAGAGCGAAAACTTACCAGCGGGTCACGATTGCAGGTGGAGAGAGGTAAAAGAATTGGCAACGAGGAGAAGCAGAGAAGTTTTTATTGTGGAAGGAGAGGAGGAATAGGAAAGGAGTGGGAAGGATGAAAGAGAATAAAAAAATAATAAGGAAAACTTCCTTATGACCGTACATTATTTTGATAATTGCCAACACACCGACTGGAACGTTTCTTTTTTACGGAAAATAAATAAGGAATTAGCAAAAATATCCCACTAAGAATGATTATAATAGGTAAACATTGCTAAACATAAACAGGAAAAGAACTTAACCTTGTAATCAGGCTATCCAACTTGCCAAATATATATATAAAAAAATCTTGTAATCAAAATCCCACTAAGTGCATAAGAAAGATCGACCCCCCCCCCCCCCCCCCCCCCCCCCCCCCTCATTTTTAAAATATTAGATATTTTAGTGAAGATATATTTATGATGAAACTAAAAAAATGAACACCAAGGAATGACCCATAACCATGCTCAAGCGATTTCTGACAACTAGTATGCACTAAAATTGCGCACAAATATACTAGAGCTCTTGCATAGAAAAAAAATGAAATCAGACCCATAATGTAAATGTGACACACCAGCAGTAAAGGAATTCATTGGATATGAAATTGGATGAACAAAATCATCTGTAAAAATACATTCACAAATTGAGAGAATTCAACCATGGATACTTGGTAAGGCATAATGCCCATGTGACACGAATCCATGACAAAAGTGCGTGTGTGACATGTCAATAGCTCTCAAGAATGACATTTTCAAGGAAACTGATGTTGCTCATGTACACTCAGGCCGTCAAAAAATCTCTCCCTCATGAAGTCAAACCGGGCAATAATAAGATATGACAAGACCAGTCTTAAGAGAACCACACCTCCATCATATTTTTCCAATTCTAAAAACATTGATTTATCACCAGACATATGACGAGAACCCACTATCTAGATATCACATGTGAGAATTACGGGCCTTAAAAGCCGTATGGATAACCATGCAGCGCAATCACAAGTTTTAAACCAAATAGATTTAGTCCTAACCTTATCCGTTTTGCTTTGTTTGTGGGAAACAAACTTTTGCATTTTATTTTTAAACACAGTTTTCCTGTCATTATCACACTTGATAGAGTTAAAACAAGATTTTTGTATAGCTTGATTTTTTCTTGCAGTTTTAAAACGGTCAAAGATATTGTGATGAGCAAAATTACGGGCAATAGAGGGATGTCCGTGCAATTGAAAACAATTTGGTCTAATATGTCCTTTAGCATTACAGTAATGACATATTGGAACAAATCTAGCAATATTCAATTTCTTCTTATTAAAAAAAATGTTAACAGACTTACTGCTCTTAGGAGCCGGATTTACTTCTTTAGATTTTACCCATATTGTTTTACCTCCATCTTGTCCCATTGATAAGCCTTCATGAAGACTTGTCACTTGATGACTTTTGAACCTGAAGGATGTCATCCAACTGCTTGGAACCAGCTATAAAACGCTTAAGAATATCATTAACATTGGCTAGCTCAAGCTGTAAAGTGATAATTTTATCAATTAGCATGATACTTGACTCAGACTCGGCTTTGTTTTTCTCTTGAAGAACTCCAACCTCCTTCTTAAAATGATCTCTTTCATCTGTTACATTGTTCAAAAAATCTTGTAGTTCCTCTACCTGTTTTTGGGCTGTTACCAACTCCAGCTTACATTTTTTAAAATTTTCAGCGAGCTTGAAATTTATTTTGTCGATTTTCAAACTTTCCTTGTACAATAAATCATATTTCTCCCTTAACTCAGGCATGCTTTCAGCCTCATCAACCCCCTCATTACCACTATCATCTGAGGAGTCACACTCACTATCATGAGATTGTAAGGAGGCCCCGAAAGCTATAAAATTTGAAATATGTTCCTCCTCTTCTATAGACTGGTCTGACTCACTATCATTCCAAGTTATATTGTCTTTGATATTCATTTTCTTTTTCAGTTTATTCACACATTCATGTGCCAAATGACCAAATCCTTGACATTCATAGCATTTAGGCTCTGATGGTGTTCCTTTTTCTCTCCTTTTATCTTTTCCAGTAGAAAAACTATTTTTTCCTTTATTATTCACTGTTTTAAAATCAGAATCTTCGTTAGCCCCATTCTTTATGAAGAATTGCTTAAAATTTTTAGTGAATAAAGCCATAGCTTCGAGGTCGTAATCATTCTCACAATTAGAATCTTTTGAATCACTTTGACTACTAGACAAAGCAATCGGCTTAGCCAAATGTTTTGTTTTTGGTTCAATAAATTCAGATTGTAGGATGTCAGCTTCGTAAGTTTGAAGAATTCCAAAATCTCCTCAACAGATTTTTCAGACAGCATACGCTTTCCTTCTAACATGGTAACTTTAGTTTTAAACCTTTTAGGTAAAGATCTCAAAATCTTTTTTACAACTCTAAAGGAATTGATAGGCTCACCCAGAGTCTCACAATTATTGGCAATGTGGATTAATTTCGAGTAGAACTAGTTGGATGTCTCATCTTCTTTCATTCTAATCATTTCGAACTTAGTAGTAAGCCTTTAGAGTTTTGACTGCTTAATTGTTTCCATACCCTCATGACAGGTGACTAATATATCCCAGGCTTCCTTAGCTATTGCACAATTCATAATTTTTTGATGTTCTATAACGTCTACAGCACCAAACAAGATGTCTAACGCACGATTATTAGCCTGCAATTCTGCCCTTTCGGTAGTCAACAACTCAACATGACTTTTTCTTACTTGCGAATTTCCTACAGTATTACTGGGGTGCGTATAACCTTTAACACAAGAATTCCATATTTCCTCATTGACAGAACGCATGATGGCCCTAATTCTTGACTTCCAATAATCAAAGTTCTCGCTATCGAGAATCGGAGTACGATTGGAAGGGTGATTCATATTCGTATTCATGTTCATAAAAACAAAAAGGATCCACTCAAGAAACCAACTTCTTAATCATGAGCAACCCGCTCTTATACCAAATGAAATGTCTACTACGGTGCCAAAATAAAAACCACAAAGCAATAAGTAGGTAATGAAACAAAAGTAAGAAGAACACCAGATATACATGAAAAAACCCTAAATGGAAAAAAATCACGGGAAGGAAACAAGCACTAAAAATATCATTGTAAGATTACAACCGACCTATACTTACAATTGAAAATCCTCTCAAAGGACCGGTTGCCGAATCCACGTTCATCGCACCAAGCGCTGGACTGTCGCCGCCTCGAATCCTCAGCCTTCCAATTACTCTTCCGGATATCCACCGGATGAAACTCAATCGTAAAGATTGAAGGTGATGAAGACTTCTTGGAGAAAACTTGGAAGCGTATTGATCGATGGAACTCCAAGACCCACAAACATGTTTTCTGTCTCAAAGATATATTCAATAGTTACTCTCCAAAAAAACGTAGCTTTCTGTGTTAGCCACACACATTATTTATAGACTTTTGATCCACCAGCAAAAATGGCTCGAACCTTTTCTCAAGCCGTGAAACAGAATCAACAATGAAATCTCCCTTGATTGATTGCCCAATCATGCCATCAAAGTGACTGAGAATCTCGTGCATTTTTTATTGTCCACTCCTTCCTTGTTTGAGGAAGATTTTCTTTGTGGTAAAATCTTTCCAATTTCATTGCTCTCCAAACTTTCCATTTGAATAGGCCGCATATCAATCTTGTGCGAATCAGTCGATAAACTTCACTATTACCAATCACGTGCATCTTGACTAACTAACGACCCAGGGTCCTATATTACAAGATAAATTTAATTCCTTCCACTTCATATACAGACACTCTAAAAAGATAAGTAAAAGAAATTACAAAGTAATAAAAAGAGATACATATGAATGTGTGTTTTTGGCATGAAAGTGCCAACCAAAAGGGAGCTCGGCCTATGGAGCTTACAGGGTTTATATGAAGTCGTGAGCTTGCAAGTGAATGAGGTTTATGTGAGCGAGAAAATGAAATAATGGTCCAAATGAACAAACATGCAATAGAAATTGAGTTTGAGGAAGATATGAGTAAAGTGGATGTGTCAGTTTCTAACTCTACAGGTGCTGGGGTTGATGTCATTATTGAAGAGTTTGATATTCTCATGGAGAACAAGGTTATTAGAACGTGAGCCTCTTTCATGTGTGAGTGTTTTGGACTTGTTTGGTCCTATTGATTCTCCACAACTGTTAAGTTTTAACAAGTTAGAATAGATTGATTTTCTGGGTGTTGATAATTTTGATTTGGTATACCACCCATGTTTAATGAACATTGTCAATAGTCTGAAAATCAATTTGGTTTGAATTTTGCATTTGGTGGAGCTTAAATTTCTAATGCAACTAAGACTGTTGCGGTACTCTAAGTATCTAATTTTGTGGCATGGTCGAGTTCAATTCTTGCTAGAAAGCTTGAAGGGGGTGAGATCTTCATGTTAGTAACTCTTTGTGGTGTGGTGGAAGTATGAAATCCACGAAAGCGTAAGGTCTTTAGTTTTCTTTCAGTTTGTAGTTTTTTTTTTCCTTTTATTTTATATTTAGTGTTTCCCTCTTTTTCTATGTTCCTTTTGTTTTGTTTTTTGTGTCGTCAATCTAACATTGCAGGTTGCTTTCATTCAAGTTGGGGGGTCTCGTCCTCCACACCTTTTTATGTCCTGCTTAGTTCTCTGTCACGAGATCTCTTTCCTTACTTTCCATTTTTTGTCTGATATTTTAGTGTATGGCGTTCAATGAGGACATTGCACTATTCAAGTTGGGGGAGGGATTACTTTGTCACTTGTTTATACTTGAGAGTCTTGAAAATCCAAAAAAAAAATAGAATTTTTTTTTTTTTAAAAAAAAAAGGTGAACCGAGGAATTTATATGCTTTAGTGAACTTACTCTTGATTGATGGCTGCTGATTAGTGTTGTGATGGTTGTTATGTGAGTTGATGTCTTGATATGAGTTCATAGACCAATGTAAACCTCAGGAATTGTCTCATAACAAAACCAGCCATTGCTGCTACTCTTCTCCGGTTGTTTTCTATCAAGAAGCTGGGGCCAACGAAGAGATTGCAGTGCAGACCTATGGTGGGTATGGTCAAATAAAAAACTTGCTCTTCCTTCGTAAAAAATGACAGTCTTAGGGCCATCCTTTTTGCTTAAGATACTCGACAAGATCCTCGAGCTGATTTATTCTCATTTTAGTTAATAAAAACGGAAAATATTCCACACATATCTCCAAAAACACTATTCTTGTTGCAAAATGTATTATGCACATATCTCTCAAACATCTAACAAATTTATTAAATATTCTGACCATAAACCAAAATACAATGCAAAATGTGAAAAACCAAAAAAAGGAGACTCCCAAACACCCCTAATAGAACTGAACAAAAACTAAAGAGGAATAAGACCCACCGAAGAGAAACACATTGTTTGAACAATTGTTTCCTTCAAAAAGGTGAAACAACACATTGGCCATGTAATCGATATGTGCGGGCGTGCCAGGATCACGGTTGGTTCGAGTGTGGATGCATTTACTTTTGAACAGGTGAATGGTGTGCGGTAGATGAAACCCACCACCGGTTATTTTTTGCCTCACCGAAGAGGACTTCCACAATTTTCCCAGCTGGCGTTGTGGAAAAAAGGAGCAAGCGCGGTGATCAAACGTAAATAACGCTGTTGGAATGGAAAATGCAATCGAAAAAGTCGAAGTTATAACTATGGAGTTGCGGAGCCAGAGCATAATATAAAATTGACCGGGGCCGATAGAAAGATAATTGAAGCGGGAACTTGAAATTGCATAGGCAAATTAACCAATTGCAATGAACCTTGCCAAGTTTCCCATGATTCTTCCAAGTTCCATGAAGCTCATTATTTGAACCCTTTTATCTCCAACTAATCCCAATAGTAATTCAGCCACACTAAAAAATACATGGAGCCAACGCCACATGGCGACTTTTTAGTGAGCGATCATTTTTTAGTACAAACAACACCACATTTGAAAACTGCTACCATGCAAATAAGGTCAATGTGTACATACCCGTGCGAGTCCAACATCAATTACTCCATCTGTTCCATAATTAATCTTGTGGATTTCCATGTCATTTTTAAATAAAGATTGCATTTCAAGTCATAAATTTTTAATTTGTTCACACCGTTTAAGAATTTTGAATGAGATCTTTTGAACAGTGTAAAAAAATTTACAAAACTATTTTCAAAAATGTAATTTTTGGGTTTAAAAATGGCGTGAATCCTAAACATGAAAAAATTATGGGGCGAAAGGAATAATAATTGAGACAGCCAACAACATTGTATCTAGGCTGACAAATGACGTCACTCGACTTAATATATAAAAATACGAATATTTTACGGACATTTGAACCTAGATGTATTTAAAAAAAAAAATAACGACCTCCATTGAAATTATTTTGTAAAGAATAGGCAGATCTCTTTATTTTAAAACACAAATTTGACCTAAGAAGTATTAAAAAAAAAAAAAAAGCCTCAAAGACCTCCATTCAATAATTACCTAGTATTTTGAAAGGGGGAATATCATTATTAACAACCAAAAGAGTCCAGATGAAGCAAATTACAGAATACAGCTAACGGGCAAAAGAAAAGAAATACTACAAACAATCTGATTCCACAATGGCTCGATCGCTCGACCGCAACGAGACTAGTACAGATTTTGTATAAATTTGTTGTTTTGGGCTTCCTCTGGGTCTCACACGGATGATCAGAACCGTTCACATTTATTAAAATAAAGTTGACTTATACCCGGAAAAAATCAACTCAATCATATATCGGAAAATGCTCCAATCAGTTCATCCAGTCTTTAATTCTGAATCAAAAACTGGATGAACTGACGGAACATTTCCCGATATCTGATTTAGTTGATTTTTTACAGAGTACAAGTAAACATTATTTTGAAAAACATGAACGGCTAATCATCCTTGGGGGACCCTAAGGAGGTCCAAAACAATAGATTTGTTCAAAATCTGTACAAAAAATTCTGGACCTACATATTTATCCAATTGCATATATACCTCCACTTTCAAAATGTACAAAGATTTGTTAAAACAAAACGTATGTAGAGACCGACTACTATTTCAAATCTTTTGAATAATCCAAGTCCAACCCATACATAAAAGAAAATTCAAAGTTGTTCAAATTGCTATAGTAGTATATATTGCCTTTTGACTTAATAATACCCTTAATTAATCATGTTTAAAATACCATCATGCCCAGATTGGTATTTTAGACTAGCAGTATCTATGTTCCCTTCAGGGAAAGGGTACAATACATATTCTGATTTGAGTATATATCATACACATCCCTAAAAATGTTACAAATCGATTAGCTCTTGTAAATAAATAGTTACAATTTTTTGTATAAAAGTTATGAGACGTACCAAAATGTTACGAATCATAGAGAAAATATTATGAATCATATATGTTTCTAAAAAGTTACTATGAGTTTTTAATATAAAAGTTACGAAACATTAAAAAATGTTTCGATTGCCATAATGTGTTATAATATGGAGCATACAATAGGTGCATATGGTACAAATCTTTAATGGGTTTATTGAGTGTGTATTGTAGCTATTCCCTTTGTTTTAACCCATCATGAATTATTGTCATCTATATATATCACCCCCATGAATTGATTTTAATAAATCCAAAATTCTCTTTGTCTACACCTCGTTTTGATCCTTTTGGTTTTTTTAAACTTAATTTTAATACCCTGAGGAAGATTATTCCCAGGTCCAACATATATGAAAAGGCTTTACAATTAATGAAGGCAGGCAGGCATGCAGCCAAAGAAGAAGAGGTCGGTCTTGCAAATTCCCACTTCATTACCACTTCAACTTTATCTATTACGCGGTATGCCAAACCCCCTTATCAGCACTTCTCATTGCCCTATAAATTAACGAAATTCCTTCTTCTTTCTCATTCATCTTCCCCTTGTCATTACCTTTCGCTTCATTTTGAGCTTTCAAGAGCCCATATATATATATATATATATATATATATATATATATATATATATATATATATATATATATATATATATATATACAGTAATCATATCAGCTAGAGAGGGAGAGAGATATATAGTAATAGCATTAAGCCACGTACGAGTTCATATCAGTCATGAATACATCAAATTGTTGTGCAGTACTACGGCTAAGTGCTTATGCCCTCATCTTGTTTTTGCTGTTGAATAATAATATTACACCTATTAATGCACAGTTGTCTTCTACATTTTACGACAATACCTGCCCAAATGCACTCACCACAATTCGAACTTCCATCAGACAAGCTGTCTCACGCGAGCGTCGCATGGCGGCGTCACTAATTCGCCTGCATTTCCATGACTGCTTTGTTCAGGTAATTAACTACGTTAACACGTAAATTATGGACATATTAAGTTTATCCCCGCGATGAAGAGAATTTTCTTTGCAAATATTAATTAATTTGTTGTTGGTTGGTTGCAGGGTTGCGACGCATCAATCTTACTTGATGAGGCTGCAACGTCAACGAGTGAGAGGAGTGCACGTCCCAACGCGGGATCCGCTAGAGGTTACGAAGTCATAGAGGCTGCGAAGGCTGAGGTGGAGAAAATATGTCCTGGAGTTGTTTCTTGTGCCGACATACTTGCAGTAGCTGCACGAGACAGTTCCTTCCCTGTAAGTAATTAAACACAACCTACTCCATCGTTTTCCAGAACTTTGATCGACAAACTAAAATTAAATTGGAGAGATGCTAACGGGGTCTCCGTATATCAGGTGGGTGGTCCCTCGTGGACAGTAAAGCTTGGAAGGAAAGATTCTACTACAGCGAGTCGCGATTTAGCAAACTCTGATCTTCCGAATTTCCGAAGTAACCTTGAACAACTTGTTTCCAACTTTGCTAAGAAGGGTCTCAGTGAAAAAGACATGGTAGCCTTATCAGGTAAAATTACCACAGCCAAAATCTGGTTGGGAAAGGGTTTTTTTTCTTCTCCTTTTTTTACGTATTCTTATTTGAAATGCAGGGGCACATACCATAGGACAGGCACAATGCTTTACATTTAGTGACAGGGTAAACAGCAATGGGAGCGACATTGATGCTGGCTTTGCTAGCACACGCAGGCGCGGTTGCCCAGCCGGTAGCGATACGAATTTAGCACCTCTTGACTTGGTGACTCCCAATTCATTTGACAACAACTACTTCAAAAACCTAATTCAGAAGAAGGGTCTTCTCGAATCGGACCAGGCACTTTTCAGCGGAGGATCAACTGATAGTATTGTCTCGCAATATAGCAGCAACCCTTCAACATTCAAATCCGATTTCGCTTCTGCCATGATCAAAATGGGAGACATCATTGATCCTGTCACCAGTCAAAATGGGGTTATAAGAAGGATTTGCAGTGCTCTAAACTAAAATCACAAAATTCTATTGTTCTTAACGGAATTGGTCAACCAATTTTCGTTCCATTTTGATAAATCTTTTTCGTTCGATTAATTATTATGAATTCCAATTTCTTTGACCAATCAATAAATTAAAGATTTAGAACGGGAAGAGGTGCTTCCATTCAGTATCCCTACAAATCAAACCAGTAAACATGAACAAATTAAGCGCTATAACGAAACGTTGGCCGTCAATGATCTAATCAGAGATGGAGCCAGAGGGGGGCCAGTAGGGGCAGTCGCCCCTGCAAGGAAAACAAAAAACCTCTAGTATTACATAGAAAAAACTAATTTTCCTATGAATTATATAGGCTCGCCCCCGCAAAGTATTTTGGATAAAACATCCGCCCCTGCATAGTGAAATTCTTGGCTCCGTCCCTGGATCTAATGCCAGATGACTATCATCCTCTTTCGGCTCTTTTAGAATGAGAAGTTTTGGTTTATGCGTGTGTGTTTAAAAGGGTCATCTCTCTCCCTTTTTTTTTTTTTTTTTTTGTGGAACAGCAAAATTTTGTTTACTAATCTTTGAAAACACATTATACAGATTAAAAGGGACTGAGGCATAGGCATCACAACGTACGCGAGGAGACATCGCAACAATATTGGCACCCCATCCCGCGACAATCATTTGTTGAAGGGTCATCTTGACGTTTACTAGTTAGCAATTGCCTAGTTGAATGGGTTAAGTGAAATTACATTCTTTCCCTTAGCTACAAAAAAAAAAAAAAAAGCTAGCTTAAGGGTGTTCCACTAAGGGTGTTTTTTTTACTTTTCATTTTCATTGCTTTTTATGTGATGTATTATGAAAAAATAACATGTCTCGAAACTGCAATAAGTTGGCTTGTTGAGTTAGTGGAATTACGAAAAATTATCGTGCCGCCAGTCCATGAAACTCATCTGAATATCCGTGACATATATTAATGAACGTCCTATCTACCGACGAGCAATATAGTTTTAAAACTATAAGGTAGATCTAATATAGATTAGGTTATCTATTTGGCCGACATTTTACTCGAATTAGACATTTTTCTGTAAATTAAAAGATTTCCTGAGATCAATGGAAACGATACATAAACTTATAAAATTGACACGTGAAGTTACTTTTTTAAACTGAGTTTTCACTAAAAATATCGTCTTTCCACTATAGTCAAAATGAGAGTTGTTTACACTAAATGGTATTTTTGTGATGTATGTGATGGGATTGACTTGTAAGAAATTTCCAAAAATACCAACAAAAATACCGAAAGTATCGTAGTAGAAATTCAACCTTAATAATAGACACTGGGGAAATGCTAAGTACGAAGAAAAGTTACCCTGAAAGTACCCAAGATTTGAAAATGAGTGGCTCAGATTACTCCCAAATCAATCTAAGAGCATCCTCATTTGGATACTCAATTTAACTTTTAAGTTAAATTGAGTAGTCAAAACCCCAAAAACCCTTCAAAATCAGGCTCTCCATTTTTTCTCACTAAATAGTTTTTGCTACAGTACCGCACCAAATTTGGTGCGGTACTGTTCACGCACCAATGGTTTTTCTATTTTTTTTTTTCCGGCTCCTGTACGTCACAGAGGAGAGAGGGGAGGGGAATGGGAGAATGTGTGGACAGGTGGCATTGTGTGTGTGGGGGAGGGGGCATTACACAGCCGGCAATGGGGGGCCACTGGACACGTGTCGGCTCGCGGGGGTGTGGGGCATTGTACAACGGCTGAAGGGGTGGGTGGGGGCGTGACAAGTGGGCTGAAGGGTGAGGGTGGGGGTAACGGCAGTGGGAAGTTTTTTTTTTTTTTTAAAGATTTGAGGGGAATAGTTTAATATAGTAAAGTTAAAATAGAGAGTTTGATTTTGTGGGTTTTTGATAAAGTGACTTGCTAATTTATAAAAGGTGTTTTTAAAGTTAAATTTGGTGAAAATTTTGGTGCCCCAGATAAGAATGCTCTAAGTCAATCATTTTCAAATTTTGGATATTTTCTGAGTAGTTTTTCTGTGCATGTAACACTCATGTAGACAATGTGTACTTAGATCGACCTCAAGTACTCAAGATCAATCAACTCGTAATTGATTTGTTTGTTTTACCGGTCTTTAGTAGACGGCAATCCTAAAGAGAGGGAGGGAAATGGAACAGTTGTCACCTAACTAAAATAACATTGATGTATAATTTTATTATTGAATCATTTTCTATGGCTTTGGGTGAGGGTCAAAAGCATTGATGTATAATTTTATTATGGAAGCAATTTTTATATATTTTTTTGGCCAAATATATGCAAAATTTTCGGATCTGGACTCCTGACAAAGACAACGTCGTCACAGCTCCGGTGATGTCTCCCGCATTCTCATTGGCTCCGGTGATTTTCGGAGCCAATGAGCCATGCAGCTGGAGATCCGATAATTTTCAAATGTCAAAACCGAAGGAAGACAATTTGGATTGTTGACCTCATCTCCCCCTTTCAACCTTAGAATTTTCCAAGGTCATATAGTCCGAGTTAATGAAACTCCCTTTCCTCTTTGGTAAAATAATAAATAACTTAATGAAGGCCAACCAAACAAACCTTTTCATGCAAGCTTCTACTTTGTCTTCCTCATGGCGATTAAATAACAATAAATAGGTGTAATTATCTACAAAATAGAGTCCACTATCAACATCTCTATCTATCTATATATAACATATAAGTTAAAAAAATGTTATTGTGATTCCGAAATTGCTTCAAACGTGGAGAATTGCGAAGTGCGCCCGGACCTAGCTAAGTTGGGAGCTAGGTTCTGAGGGTGAGTTTTTCATAAAAAGCTCGTCTATGGCTTATGGAATTTAGACAAGATATTTTTACTAGCTAGGCTTTTATTTATTATATAAGAGAAGAATGATATGTCTCGAAATCTGTATTTTTGTTGGCTTATTTAGCCTAATTAATCTGTTTACGAAAACTTAGCTTGATTCACTGCGTTGACGCTCAGTCATCTTCCTACATTTTTAATATTGTTCCTTGCTGTCATTAACAAAACTATTTTTATGCTCGGTACTGTACATTTTATGGACATATGGGTCGGTACCCATATGTTTTCCAATATACCTAAAGTAATAAAAATCCCAACCATCATAACCAGCTAATACACCACTCTCATTTACGGTATCTAAGAAATATAAATTCCAAAAGCATCCGAATACTACAAGAACGTACTCGCCGTCGACTGTGTTATGATATTTCCTCTCACCTTCCGTTTAAATAACTTAAGCATTATAAAGGCATGCGCATATTTGTTTTGAGGGGCAGCCAAAGATGAACAGAACGAATTCCAGCTATAAAGACTTTTGAACTTTATACTTAATTGAAATCCTTCCTAATACCACTTGATTTTAGGAGAATGGTGGAAAAGTGGTCCGATAAGTGGTATTGAGCCAAGAGGTAATGGCTTTGAGTCACGGGAGCGTCATTGTGAGGGAGGGATTGTTGGAGTGCCCCCATGAATTTAGTTACACAATGTCACTCCCTACGACCGCTATAAAAACAGACTTGCAGATGCAATGTCAAAAGCCATAAAAAGACTTAATTGAAACCCTTCCTAACACCAATTGGTTGTAGGAGAGATGGTGGAAAAGCGGTTCGACAGAACAAAAACTTTTTTCCAAAAGAAAAAAATGATGAGCAAAAACTTTTTTCCCAAAAAAAAAATAAACAATTGGACGGGACATATTTAATCAGAATATTTCCCAATATGATTTTAAAAAACTTGCTAAAAACGGTATCCGTACACATTTTAAATACCATAATAAATAAACAAGGGCATAATGCTAAACAACCAATAATGGTAACTCATTTTCATCATTATTCTCCCAAACATTACTCCTATTACAAAATGCATTTTACATATTTCTCTCAAAACACTCCTTCCAAATTCAAAACACATTTTAACCATAACTCAAAAAGCCAAAAAAACAAAATCAAAAGTTAAAAAGTAGGCTTTCAAGCACTCCCTAAACAACATTTTTTTATTTTTGAGTTATAACCTGAAGTCTACACAATGTGGTCGACACAATGAGTACATAACGAACGTGAAAACTACCTTTGACGGTTAACCTTTTAGTTGGATCCTCTTATGTTTTATAACAACTATTCACTCCCTCTATCCCAATTTAATTTTAATCAAATAAAAATTTATTTATACCATTTAATTAATAATTTTTATAAAGAATATGAATCTTGGATAATAAATCTTAATTATTTTTGTAAAACAAATGTTTAAAATCACATAAAATCTCTTATATTAAAGATATATAAATAAGACATTTGATATTTCTGAGAAACTTCCTCTGATGTCTCTAAAATTACACTGTTCTCCCTTATTTTATATGGAGAGTATGCAAAAAAAAAAAACTCACCTTCGTTAATTGGCCGTAAAAAACCCTTAATGGGAATTGGTTCAAGGAAATTTAGAAAGACCCGATCGGGTTTGGTTTGGGTTCTGGATGATATTACCTCACTCCACTAGTCATGCTTAACTCTCTCTAGAATGTGATTATGTATGAAATTATATTTTCTTATATTTTCAAGGTTATAAAAATAAAAAAAATAAAAAAAACTATTTTCCTTTATATTTTCACCATTATACTAATATTTCACATTATACAGAACTACTTCGTCCCATTTTACTTCAAGGTTAAATACTTATTTCTCATTTTGTGCCTATATAGTATCAAAAAAAAAAAAAAAGAAGTGATTACTTGATTTTTGTTGAGCTCATCTACCATTTCAGCCTCAGAAATTTCCAGATATAAAAACTAAAAGGGAAACGAGCCCGACTCGAAGAGACAATTGAACACATATAAAAACTGTTTAACCTATTATTAGATCAGGTGTTAACTAATTCATCTAAAAGCAATTACTGTTAAGAGAAGACGCAACTTAATCTTAAAGAACAGCACAAAGCCCTACACTTAGCGACAGACGGACATGAAGCGCTTCGCAATGTTGCACATATATACAGCACCGACGGACGCCAGCAAAGGACACCTCAGATGTTGACCCCGTAAATCCAACATAACCAATTTATGGTCCCAACATCAATTACTCCATCCCTTTCATAATTTATCCCATCGACTTCCATGTATATTTTGAAATTAAAAATGCATTTCCAATTAATCATAAGTCTTGATTCCCAATAAAATAACTAAATAAATAAAAATCTCCACTATGTTGCTCGCTTGCTCATGATCGAACGTTGCTTACGTATTTGAACCTACTAACCAAAAAAATTAACTTTGTCCTGACCCACGGGAGCCTGTAACTTCCGCATCGAAAAATCATAAATTCAAATCTGAAACGAATCACCAAATAGCATAGAGTTGATAACTACTCACTCTTCTTTAAGCTTATTTTCAAGATTGAGCTAGGTTCAATAACTACCGAGGATATGTGGAGTAAAATTATTACATGTGGGATAAAATGTTATAACATCTGTTAGAGTAATTGTCCAAGGCCATATTGCTTTGGTATAGAATGAGAGATCATTTAATAACATTTGAGACCTCTTCACTCATTGCTAATTGACTTTAAATTGGATATAAAATTTTCATGTGATATCAAAGTGGGTCCATTCCATTCCAAACTTTCTAAAAAAAATAATAATTAAATCATGTCCACACTCCATGATGACAAAAAAAAAAAAAAACGATGTATGATGCTATCCCAATAAGTGACCCCATGTGACATATCTTAGGGGTGCACACGGTCCGGATTGGACCAGTTCTTTACAAATCCAGTGACTGGACCATTCCAACCGGTTCTAGAAAACTAAGAACCAAAACCTAACCAATACACATGAATTAGAACCTGTCCAGATCCAAACCGCAAGACCGGACCAGTTTTGGTTCGGTTCCGGTTCTACCCAATTGAGAAAGACTTTATCACAACACGAGTTTAAAAGATTATTTAGAATTTAGAGCACCAAAATAGCTCATAAAATAAATAAAGAATTATAGGATTTCATAAGATTCATAATTTTATACATGTATAAATATATTTAATATATATATATATATATATATATATATATATATATATATATATATATATATATATATATATATATATATATATATTAATATTATACGGTTCGGTTTGGTTCTAACCATGGTTCTTAAATTGAGAACCAATAACCAAACCATAATTACCGGTTCTTAGATTTTTAGAATCATAACCGGACCAATGAACCATAGAACCTAACCAAATAGACCGGTTCGATCCGGATCGGATCGGTTTGACGGTTTTATCGGTTTTCTTGTGCACCCCTAACATACCTAAATGAATAATGATACTGACACACCCTTTCATCCACACTCTACCACACCTTCACTCACATGTGGGTGGTCCCCCCACCCACATGTGAGTGAGGGTGTGGTAGAGTGTGGCTGAAATGATGTGTCTGTATCATTTTTGTACCTAAATGCGGCTGCATGTAAGAGGGGTGTTAGAGTAGTTGTCCCACATTGTTTGGGTATGAAATGAGAGATTGTTAGCAATTTTTTGGTCTGTATCAGGATGATCTATGTGGACCAAGTGAGAGATTCTTAGCAATATTCTATAGGCAGGCTTACATAGATCAAAAAATTAGACATATTGTCAAATAAGCTTTGAATGGTGCCGGTATTACCTATTAAGTTGTGATCGTTTAATAAATGTAACCGGGTAATTGACAGTCTCTATTAGCACGTATTTGGGTCATGATATCACATGCTTTAAGTGGTGCAGACTTAATATTAGGGTAGAGGCTATTAAAAGGGCCCAATGATTCTATCTATTATGATGGTCTAGAATGAAATCAGGGCTTATAAATATGTGGTTAAAAGCCCGACTCTAAACCCTAGCTTCTTTTCTCAAACAATCTAATCGTCTGTGAGACAAAGGAAAAGATCAAGAAAAGCATTTTGGAGGTGGAAGACGAATGACCACCTAAAGGACCTAAAGGTTTTCATCACCCATGGCTACAGATATGCATGTCATTTATTTTTTTTTAATGGTTTGACATGAGATTTTGGGTTTAGGGATAAAGCCCCAAATGTCGCAAAAACAAGGAAAATGCTATTAAAAAAAATAAAAAAAACCAATAGGCTTATGTTAAGATTTAAAAGTGTATTGAAATATGTGAAAAATGTATAAAAGTATAAAAAAAAATGTATAAAAGTAACTGTAAATGAATTGATAAGTGTAAAATGTACACCAATGAGTGTTTTATTTTTTATTTTTTGTCTTTATCTGTACTTGTTGTAATCTCACTCCAAAAACAAAACGATTGTAGACACCACTATTAATTCAAGCATCCACTTTTTTTAATAACCCAAACCACGTAATAGAAAATTCAAAGTTCAAATTGCTAGATATTGCTTTTGACTTTGCACGCTTCTTTGGAGATCACTAGCTTAGTTAATCATTTTTATAAGAATACCATTGGTACATCATGCCTAAATTGGCTGTAGGTCCCAACCATCATTATTGACATCTATATCACTCCCATTGATTTGAATAAATCCAAATTCCTTTGTCTACCTGCCGTTTTGACCATTGGTTTTCTTTAAGTTAAATAATTACTCGGACATAAAAAACCTAGGATATATTCCTAGGTCCAAATATATATTTTGATAACCCCGGTGTCCATGGGCAAACCAACTGCCCACTTGCGGAGAGCCTAATTAAAATCAGATCAAAATTTTGTATGAACTGACACTAAAGAAATTGATAGAACGTGAAGAATTTTAAATATCAGACCTAAGGAGAAAACAAACCCCTAAGACACGGGCTTTGACCGCCGGAATTTTGAGGTTGAAGGTCCAACATATGAAAAGTTACACTGAAGGCAGCCAAAGAAGAAGAGGTCATATTTTATCTCATGTAGCACTTCGTCACATTCAACTTTAGCTGTTAGCGGTGTAGCATGACTTAGCCAAACCTTATGGGCAATTCACTCGCCCTATAAATTAATGGAATTGGTTGTTCTTTCTCAATTCCATTTTCATTTTCACCCGGGACACCTTGCATTTAAAAAAAAAAAAAACTCTGAATAGTTTTTATTTCTTTGACTAAACATTAAATTAAAGATTTAGAACGGGGAGAGGTGCTTCCATTAATTATCTCTACAAATTGACCCAAAAAAACCCGAAATAAGGCAATTTTGGCCGTCAACGATCTAATGCCAAATGATTATCATCCACTTTAGGCTTTTTTAGAAAATTAAGATTGGATTGCAAGAAATCTTGAGGCAACATTTACTCACAATCTAAGTTTCTAAACTATATCAAATTAAACGCTTCTAACAAAGTATAAGGCCTAGCTTACTACTCCCTCCGTCCCTTTTGAAGTGTGTTGCCTCATAATTCCAACTTTGAATTTTCTATTACATGGTTTGGATTATTAAAAAAAGTGGATGCTTGAATTCATAGTAGTGTCTACAATCGTTTTGTTTTAGGAGTGAGATTACAACAAGTACAGATAAAGACAAAAAATAAAAAATAAAACACTCATTGGTGTACATTTTACACTTATCAATATATTTATAGTTACTTTTATACAGTACATTTTTCACACATCTCAATACACTTTTAAAAAAGTGAATGCTTGAATTCATGGCGGTGTCTACAATCGTTTTGTTTTAGGAGTGAGATTACAACAAGTACAGATAAAGACAAAAAATAAAAAAAAATAAAACACTCATTGGTGTACATTTTACACTTAACAATATATTTACAGTTACTTTTATATATTTTTCACACATTTCAATACACTTTTAAATCTTAACATCAGCCTATTGAATATTAGCCTATCTATCGGCAACAATATAACGTCGAAAATAGTGGAATGTAGATTAGGTTATGTATGACCTAATAAATTCAATAGGGGAAATCGATTGAATTATCATTTCATTTCATCTCGAGCTTGTTTTTCGATTAATTTGGATCCCTTTTTCATCTCCAGCTCACATCTTGTAAATCTTTGATGTGTTCGAGTCGTTGTGGCTTATAATTATCGTCAATTTTGGATGCCAATATAATTAGGATGCAAAACAGATTTTCCGTGAAGCCAAAAAATCCTAGCCACACCCAATTTTCTTCCAGCGCCGTTCCTTAAGGTAGGGTCAAGGACATATAATTAAAAATCCAAGATATATGGAAGATAGATAAACCCATGGAAAAAACCACGCGTACACCACATGTGTGCACGCCATTTACACACCACTCCATCCAGACCGTCCAAACACTTTTTTGACGTTCTGGATTTGAAGTCATAATGCGTTTCAAATCCAGAACGTCGAAAAAGATTTGAAACGCATTATGACCGGTCATAATGCGTTTCAAATCCAGAACGTCGAAAAAGTGTTTGGACGGTCCGGACGGGGTGGTGTGCATATGGTGTGCGCGAATACTGCTCATGACCGGTCATAATGCGTTTTAAATCCAGAACGTCCAAAAAGTGTTTGGACGATCCGGATCGGGTGGTGTGCATGTAGTGTGCACAAATATGGTGTGCACGTAGCATTACTCATAAACCTATAGGATTTTATAATCTCAGTGAAGTCGCGCGTAGCACGTAGCATTACTCACAAATATGGTGTCACCCACCACTAGGAGCCAATGAGTCATGCAGCTGGAGATCCGTGTTGTTCTCATAATTTTCAAATGTCAAAAATGAAGGAGGACATTTTGGATTTTTGACCTCGTCCCCTCTTTCAACCTTAGAAATTTCCAAGGTCTTACGTACTCTGAGCTAATGAAAACTCCTTTCCTCTTTGGTAAAATAATAAATAAATGAAGGCCAACCAAATCAACCCTTTCATCCAAGATTCTACTTTGTCTTCCACAAATAAATAAAAGAAGAGGAAATTAATTAAATAACCATAAAATATGTCTTGTAACATGTAAACTGTACAAGATGTTATTGTGACAAACAAATCCAAAAATTGATGTAGACATCAACTTCTAAAAAATATATATCGACCAACTCCCGTCATGCTTCAACTTTATCGCTCACCGCGGCGATCCCAAAAT
This sequence comes from Vaccinium darrowii, assembly GCA_020921065.1. NCBI lineage: Eukaryota > Viridiplantae > Streptophyta > Magnoliopsida > Ericales > Ericaceae > Vaccinium > Vaccinium darrowii. The sequence continues at coordinate 21,771,149 of CM037160.1, read as the reverse complement.
TTGATACATTTCTATAATACCCTTAAATATTTGGATATTTATACAATATGCACGAGTTTGGTGTGTTCAATAATTAATACTATACGATATGCATTAGTGCCGACTTAGTTGGGAATTTACTGTGTTAATTCTTAATCATTATCCAAGATTTTTAATGTTCTATATTATAATAAATAAATAAAAAAATATATTTTCACTAATAGAAAAAGATTTTAAAAATATTGCTCATGCTTGAAGTCTAATACTGCTTTTCTGACTAATGTTTCATTAGTTTAATCATAATCAAAGACCACGTGTACATAATACCTAAACTAATACTTTAGTAAATTAAAGTCCCAACCAACCATCATAAACAGCTAATCCACCCACTATCCTAATTGAGATTTTCCAAAGTCCAATTTTCTAAGGGCATATATCTGTTTGAAGGCAGCCAAAGATGAATAGGACGTATTCCAGCTATAAAGACTTTTGAACTTTAGCTACGCGGTGTAGTGTAGCAGTAGAATAGTGACCTAGCCTAACCTACCCTTATGCCACTGCATTATTATTGCCCTATAAATTGATGCATTTCGTTACCCTTTCTCAATCATCTTCACTGCATTCCAATTTCCCTCTTACTCACTTGCACATTTTGAGCCCATTTGTCTATTCCAATCTAATATCAAAGAGAGATCAGAGAGAAAGAATAGCTAGCCATGAATTCTTCATCAACTAATACTTCTTTCACTTCTTATTCAGCCATTGCTTCAGCCTTGCTCTTGTTTTTGCTTTTGAATAATACGCCTACTCATGCACAGTTATCTTCTACGTTTTATGACGGTACCTGCCCTAATGCACTCCCTACTATTCGAACTTCCATTAGACAAGCCGTATCGCGTGAACGCCGGATGGCGGCATCGCTAATTCGACTTCATTTCCATGATTGCTTTGTTCAGGTAATTAATTAGTCACGCCAGCTTTTACACGTTAAAGGATTTAACAATGAATGTGTGATATATTCTTGTGAGTGTACTGCAGGGTTGTGATGCCTCGGTCTTGCTTGATGAGGCTGCGACTCCAACGAGCGAGAGGACTGCTCTTGCAAATGCTGGATCTGCAAGAGGTTTTGAAGTCATAGATGCCGCCAAGGCTGAGGTGGAGAAAATCTGCCCCGGAGTTGTTTCTTGTGCCGACGTACTTGCAGTAGCTGCACGAGACGCCTCCTTCGCTGTAAGTTAATTAATGCTTAACATAACCTAGCATTTGATCTCTTGGATTTCTTCAAGCAAGAATTGTTTTTTTTTTTTTGAACGTTTAAGCAAGAATTCGATATACTAAAATTCGGGAGATGCTAATTAGATTTCGGTTAATAATCAGGTGGGTGGTCCGTCATGGACAGTTAAGCTTGGAAGAAAAGATTCTACCACAGCCAACGTTGATCTGGCAAACTCCAATCTTCCAAGCTTCCGAAGTAACCTCGACGAACTTATTGCGAACTTCGCTAGGCAGGGTCTTAGTGAAAGGGACATGGTTGCCTTATCAGGTAATAATCACTAAACCGTAAAACATCACTCTTTATCGGACCCTTTTTTCATGTTTGTGGAAAAACAGTTATACTGATGCATTTTTTTTATGCGTATTTGGAATGCAGGAGCACACACCATAGGACAAGCTCAATGCTTTACATTTAGCGAGCGCGTAAGTAGCAATGGAAGCAACATTGACGCTGGCTTTGCTAGCACGCGCACGCGTGGTTGTAAGAATGCAAATTTAGCACCTCTTGATTTGGTGACACCCAATTCGTTTGATAACAACTACTACAAAAACCTAATTCAAAAGAAAGGTCTTCTCAACTCCGATCAAGTACTTTTCAGCGGAGGATCAACCGACAGTATTGTCTCGCAGTACAGCAGCAACCCTTCAACATTTAAGTCTGATTTCGCTTCCGCCATGATCAAAATGGGAGATATCATTGATCCTGCCACTAGTCAAAATGGGGTCATAAGGAGGATTTGCAGTGCTCTAAACTAGAGCCATAAATACTACATTATGTTCCATCATTACAACTTAAATTCTTTTTTGTAATTGGCCAATTCAATTCCAATGTATTTTCTTTAACTCTTTGGTCCTAATCAGGTTTAGTGACTACTGCAAGTGTAGGTGAAGATCGAATACTCAGAATTTCAAGTGTAATCTATTTCATTCTTTTGTAATGCATTAATTTGTTCCATTAATTAATTTGCAGATGAATTAATGTTCTGTCCTTGGTCTATACTATTTTTATTTGTTACTGGAAATTGCTACAATACACACACACTAAAGGTGTGTGCCTTATGCACCTATTGTATGGTCCAAATTGTGCCACTTGATTGACAATCGTAATATTTTTTAGTTTTTCATAACTTTTCAGCAATTTGATACGTAACATTTTAGTGTGTTTCGTAACTTTTATAAATAAAAAAAAAATAGGAAGTTTTGTACATAGGGGTGTGCATTGTAGCCTTTTTTCTTTTTTGCTAGATATATTAGTTGAACTCTAAAGAAAAACAGTAATGTTTAAGACCAAAAAAAAAAAATTTACGACAGACTTCCGCTATCTCCAAGCTAACTTGTCACGCCCTCATTTTTAATAACCGAAATTCATATAAAATCCACGTAGGAAGTCGTTGAAAAGTCAAGTCAATAGTACATATTCAAATCAAAATTTCTCATTTCCATCTCTAAAGGGTACCCATACCCAAATACATAAGTACCGAAAAGATTTAAAATTATTACATACTTTGAATATCGTCCAATGATTGAGAAAACTAAAGTTACATAATCGTTTCCCAATAATATACTAAAAATGAGAAGGATAAAATGACTTCATGATCAAAAAGTTTCATGCTATGCATCCACACTCCAAAGCATCCAACACATGTTCTTTGAGCATGTACCTGAAAATGATAGATTGAGCTACACTAGCCCAGTAGGAAACCATTCTACAAACACTAGGTGTATAGAGATGATACATGCACATGGGGTTAAGATATGTCAAATGGATGTACATAAGTGAGTAAAGGTAACAAATCACTAGAGAAAGAACTAAGGTGTATCGAAGTATCCAAATTGATTGTCAAGTATCCACAAACAACCCCAAGTGTTCAAAATCATTTCTAAGCACTCAAACACCACCCAAGTTTCCATTGTTGTTTCACCCAAACTACCCAAGTAATTCACACAAGTCTAAATACAAGTTCACACGTTGAGTTTCGACAAAACACAAAAGATGGTTTATAATCTCATTTCTCACTTCTTTCATATCATACTCATCACATTCCTTTTCAAACATTTGCTTATTCTCCGGGTATGCCATATAGGCTCCGTGTCACTCCGGGCATGCCATAAAGGTCCTGTGTCACTCCGGGCATACCCTAGTGGGCCCCGTGTCAATCATCATACAATCATATCATCACTTATCAAAATATAAGTTCAACATAGTCCCATATATAACTCACATGCCGCATTATCCATTTACATGTATCTCGAACTCCCCACTCAACTCGAATGCACGCCAAATGTTAATAAATGCACTAAAACCTCACCAAATCCATAAAATGTAAGAAACAAGTGACACCAAGCAATCCCCCCTATCATTAGACTCCAAAGTGCTACCAAGGTGGAAAGTGTCCAAGTATAAGTGAATTATGCATTTCGAGACCAAACAAGCACATAGTCAAATTACTCAACCGGAGGTCAAAGGGATAGCCAAGCAAAAATTACGATCAACTAAGTGGTTGATAATAAGTAATATTTTGAGTGAACGAAACATTTGAAGGTACCCCAAGACGTCCAAAAGGCATGGAAAGGCCTAAACAAAAAATAAGGTTCGGAGCTGTCTGGTATCAATACCCCAAAATGGGGTATCAATACCAGTCGACCAGAAAAAAAAAAAAAAAATAGAACGCGCTGGTATCGATACGAGGTTGCAGGGGTATCGATACCAGCGGGCTTTGCACAGATTTTCAACAGCTTTTCAAGTTTGATGGAGGCTTCAATCTAACTCAAATGGGAGGTTCCAAAACACAATTAATCATCAAAATATGGATCAAAACACTATCCAAACACTTGAAAGAGTAGCAATCAAAGATTGAACAAGATCAAAACCTATCTTCATGATTATTCCAAGATCAAAACCAATTTTCATGGTGATAAACAAGTTTAGCTAGAAATTTGTGGGCAACCCAACAACACATGCAACTAATCAACAAAATACAACTAGAGAGAGTAGAAATTTGTTCCTTACCTTAATGATTTAGCTTGAAAACCCTCCAAGAAGCAAAACCCACACTCAAGCTTCAAGATCCAAGAAAAGCTCTTCAAACACCGGGGTGAAATAAGTACATCAACGCGTAGAGCACGAGATTTTATGAAGGTTTTGTGAAGGGAGTAAGTTTGGAGCTTGGGATTTGGCTTGATTTATGAAGAGAGAAGTTGGAGAGCTATGGAGGAGAGAGAAAGAGGGAGTTGGCTGGGGTTGGGGGAGGAAGATGAACATTTCCTCTCTCTTCTCTCACCACACACACATATAACACATGACATAATTACACCCCAAGTCCGAATGTGACTTGCGTAATGCAATTTAGCCCTAACCAACTCACACATCGAATTAATCTAACACTTTAACATATTTAAACATTTTACACAACTCCTCACATTACCCCAATGTTATTTACGAAAAATAAATAAAATTTTACGAGTCTTTACATAACTGGTAAAGATGAAACAGGTGTAGACACCCCAAGGAAAATCAAAGTTGTGGCAAGAGGAATTGGAGCATGGCAATGGTAGACCACTGCACAGCATTGAAACCAAGAGCAAAACTACCGTGCCATGGCCATGCACTACCGTGTGGCAATATTACACCAACACACCGCAGTGTGCCAATTGCCGCGCCATGGCCATGCATTGCCGTGCGGCAGTATTACACCAACACACTGCAGTGTGCCAACTGCCTTGCCATGGCCATGCACCGCCGTGCAGTAGTACACAACCATCACACAGCAGTGAGCTACCACCGAGGGTGGTGTCAAACTTTGCAGTGGTTTAACCGCCCACCTTTTTTCATGGAAACCGCAGTTGCAGAGCTGAAAGCCTGCGACTATAGCCAACGGAGGCCACCATAGGCTGTCAGATTCCTTTGCGTGACCGCCACGACCAATGTCGGTCAAGCTCGCCTATAAAAACCGACATGGATTGAAGGTGCAGATACATAAAAAATTCCCAGGAAAATACCGCCCAAAAATGGCTTAGTAAACTCCTCATCCACAGTTTCCATCAAAATTCACCCAAAAACACCCACAGTTTGTCCAAAAACTCCCAAACCCAGCGAAACCAAATCTCCTTCCTCCAACCCGTGCGAGCCAAGCATTATCCTTACCCCTCAAAGTATTGTTTTCCAGTGGAAGGAGTGTGTGTTCATACGTTCATAGTTTTCTCGGAAAATTTTCTTACAAAGGTAAAAAATTTCATGGTTCAATGGCTATGATCTTGTCAATATGAGGGGAGGCTATCCTAGCATCTAAAATGATCATCTAATATCATTTTGGAGGCTTGGTGTGCCAATATTTTTTACAAAAAATCAAAACTGATTTATTTTTCACACTGTTGTGCCATGGTGTATCTCTGCAGTATATCAGTATATCACTGTTGTGAGGCAGTTCCTTGCCTAGGAAATTTTTTCCAGATCTCAGAACCTCCTGGTTAATCCATAATCAGGTGGGGAAGGACTTAATTGGATACATATTACTCCAAAAGTTGTCTTTCCTTTTCTGAAAATAAAATTTAAAAAAAAAATGTTTGAGAGCATTGCAGCACAGCAGTGCTTACAGCCGTGCAATGGTACCCTTTACAAAGAATAAATCTATTTTCTAAGATTCCAAGTTTCTGGTTTGCTTGATGACAAAGAGGATGTTTAACATCTCAAGTTTTGAATTACTTGATGACTTAGAAGTACAATGATTTTCCTGTGATAACATCACCATAAGTTAGTTTGGTCAGAAGATGAACTTATTTTTCAAAACTCGATTGCAAATGGAGTGTGGTAGTAAAAAAAAAAAAGTTAAAAGTTATCAAAAATAATGTTTTCATGTTTTAATTTTTTTTTTTTACTTTATTACCACATCCTCCATTTTAGATTAATTGCGTGTATGAAATAGTACACAAGATCATTTTTTTTTTATATAATTTCCTCACAGCGTCTGAAAATAACTTTCCTTAGTACTGGTTTCCTTGATTTCTTTTATCAATTATTATCATTAGTATAATTGAGTAACAAAACATTTTCCAAAAAATTCCACTAGCATTGAGTAAAGACTGTTTTAAAATTGGGCGAACAGGGTGCCTTAAAAACCTTCCTTGTTCGTAACCTTGCTCCTGGACCCAAGATTTTCTATTTTTCGTAGGCCTAATCTTTTCCAAAAAATTGTCGGCACAAGAGTCATTATTTTTCAAATCATTTTTAACGGTTTCTCGGGTGATAAATCCATTTTCAAAAATAAAAACCCGGGTGGCGACTCTGAAATTATTTTCTAAATGAAAATTATTTTCGAAAATCATTTTCTAAATACAATTTTTATTTCGTAGCACCTTCCACAACAGGAATAAAGGAAATGTCAAATCGTTATGATCTTATGATGCTATTTTAAAAAAACATTTTATGTCACAAAAGGGTGAGATTAAAGGAAGTAATTGGGTGTCTAACGGGTATGGGAGAAACATTATTAATATTGAAGAAACATTATTACTACTATTTTGGAGAAAAAATTGGGTGTCTAACGGGTATGGGAGATGTGTTGCCAAATGCGCATGTATGTTGTCCAAAACTTTTGGACAACCCAGATTTTAAGAGAGAGAGGCGTCTCCCTAGGGTTTCCTAGCGGCCGCCACATTTCCCCTCCCCCACCGCCCCCTTCAACCTTCTTCCTCCTCCTCCCCTCCTCCTCTCCTCTCCTTTATTAATTCACCCATAGTTTCCAGTGACTCCCTATGGTGTTCGATCTCCTCTCTTCTTCATATGGACGGCTTGGAACTAGATTTTTGGGCAAGGGAGAGCTTGATCTGGGATCTCCAGGTCCGGACATCCATCATCGGCGACGGCGTGACAACTCCGGCGAAACTCGGGCGACTTTCTATTTCCTTTGTTTTTTTGCTGTTTTTTTTTTCGGTTTTTTTTTTTTTGAAGGTTGTATTAGGTTTTGATTTTGTTGGGTTGAATGGATATTCTTTCTTTCGGCTAAAAAAAAAACACACTACATCACTAGTAGGGTCTATAGGTAGAAATGGCAACGGGTCAGGCCGGGTTTTGCAATACCTCGCCTTGACAATCTAGGCTAGCCCCTGACCCTGCCCCAAACCCCGATCGAGTAATGTATGGGTACTCCTGCCCCTATTGGGTGACGGGCTTACCCGCTCCACTCCTATCTTTTTTTGCATATTAAGAAAATATATTTTAGGCTCCAAAATTAGTGAGCACAAATAACAAAAGTTCACCAAATAATTTTTATAAAACTAACCAAAATCTACTTTAGAAGAAAAATAGAAAGTAATCATTGTAATGTGGTATTTTAGTTGTAAGGATAAGAATATAAGAATAAAAATAAAATCTTATGCATAAAAAAATTTCCAAAGTGGGGTGATGTCTGCTTAAGTCTAATAAAATCTTATGCACATTATAAACTTTTTGTAAAAAAATTGTACTCCCTTCGTCCCAAAAAATTTGGCCTATTTTTTCTTTTTGATGTCTCAAAATATAGGGGCAATTTAAAATTTTCGACAAATGAAAGTTTTAAATTCAATTTTTACCCTTGAAATGCTTTTAACAATCAAAATAATGAGACCAAACAAAGAATAATTCAAAATTTTAAATTTTAAAGAGCATTTCAAAATTTTGAAAAAATGCTCTGATTACATTGACGGCAAGATTTTTCACTTTCCGGAAAACAATTTTAATTCAAAACTTGATTAAATCCTATTTTATTAGAGTTAACTAATGAAAGGTAAACTTAAAAATTTGCAAGTTTTGGATAATATTGTGTATTATACATAAAATGTTGAAATTTAAAAGTAGACCAAATTTTTTCGGACGGTGGGAGTACTACTTAAGTTTTAATAGGCCTTATTTACAAGTCCAATAGGCTCATTTATTGGGCCATTGAGGCCCATTCTCTTCGAATATGCCGGCTGGCTAAGTACGCATTACGGTTAGGGTGATTCTATCCGCAACCCATTATTTACTCCATGTAACCCATTTTTTTCATTTTCTTCATGCAACCCATCATTTACTCCATACAACCCACAAAATACACCTAAACTTGCCCAAACTACCCTCGCGACCAGTCTTCGTACTTTAAATGTCGAAGTACACACTCATTTTCGACAATAACATGTCGATTTATATTGAAGGACGAATTTTCAAAAATTGGACCCTGTCTATGTTCGACATCGACATCCTCATGTCGAAATATATGTCTATATTCAACTTCCGAATGTTGAACTAGATACATGTGGATAAAATATTGTTGTTTTCGACAATAACATGTCGAAATATAACCATATTTTCAGCTTCTTAATGTCGAAATTTGTGAAATCAAACATGTGAATTTCTCTGGTATCGTTTTTCGGAATGTTTCGGGGTATGAATGTGAAAAAAGTTCACATATTTCAGGTTATGAATGTTGAAAAAAAATGCAATTCTGGGCCATTTTGGTCTTCACACAATAAATAGAAATTGAGGAGTTTTTTGTGGGTTACACGAAGTAAATAGAGGGCTGCGGATAGAATCACCCTACGGTTATCCTCCGCTCCATCGTTGCAACAAGAAGGCCACTCTCTGCACCGCGGGATTGCACAGGAACCAGGTATGGCTTCTCTCTCTCTCTCTCTCTCTCTCTCTCTCTCTCTCTCTCTCTCTCTCTTCCGGAAACTGATCTCTCCGCGCTCCTCTCTCTCTCTTCCCACCTCCAGCAGTCGAAACCCACCTGTAATTATTTCAATTTTAGAATTTCCCTCGAAGTTATTATTTCGAATTAGAAGAATTACCATCAAGGGTTTGAAGTTGTTAACGTCAGGAGGGTTGAAGGATAAAGTAGCGATTGTCTCTTAATTTGGTAAAATTGTTGTGTCTTTCGAAATTTACGTACTCTGAAATTTAATTTCATCTAAGTAGGTGCTACAATCGAAAATGTTATTAAGCATGTGTAGTCGTGTGAACATTCTTCATCTAATTGTGCTGTAGAGTTCCTGTTTACAGAGAACTTGAGGTCTGCTAGAATGGAAGACGGAAAAGATGAGGAGCCTGTTTTTCTCAATCGCACTTCTCGAGCAACAAGAGGCAAAAGGTATATCAACTATTTGATCACTTGAGCTGTATGTAGATGACTTAAATGATCTGCTTTGTGCGTGTATGCAGCCGTAATCAGGTACATAATTGAGTTATATCTGGGAATAGCTCTCTCTCCCTACGTGTATATATTTGTATGTGTGCATATATATGTTTATTTATGTATTCATTAACTCATGTAGGAGTATGTATCATGTATACAAGATACAGAAGTGATTCTTCATTGATTCCAACCAAGACAGATTACACAGTTTATATATGCGTAATGCACCAAACAGCCAACTTAACTCCTAACCATAGTTCGAACAAATTGCTAACTATAGTTACTTACATAACAAACTGATTAACTAGATATGCTTTACTATATATACAAACATATAGATATACATTTACGTACATTAGGTAAAAATAGTTGAATTTATTAAGATGTTGAAGAGTTTTGACACTGTACTCATGCCATGGTTTTTTAGGATGACCAAGTTGCTTGATGAGGAGGTTGAAGAGGATGAATTGTTCTGGAATCAGGATGCTCTTAAAGAGGTAGATGTTCATATTGTCTGCTATAAGTTATTGACCATTATATGCACATATATATTCATTATGTTTTTCCTTTATGTGAAAAACTAGTAGTATTGTTCTCAGAAAGAGATATTGGTTATGTAAAGTGAAGCAGATTTATAAGTCCCCCATTAAAATCAGGACAAAGGAAATAGACTGTCTGGGCCTCTCTGGAGTGCAATATGTTTTTTAATAGGATAACGCAGGTGGACTTTGACTGCAAAGAGAAGGTATTGAATATGGATTTTAGGATCTTGATTTGACCATATGCAATGATTTATGAAGCACAGATACACTGATACAGTGATACTGCAAAACCCAAAATATAGGATACGGATACATCTGGGATAGGTCTGTTAAAGATTGAAAGTTCTACATTTTTTGCATTTAGTAGTTATCTACTAGGCATACGAAAGACAGAAATATGTATACATGTATATACATTAGTGAATGAGCAAGTATGTGTATCAAGTAATAAAACATTCTTAAAAGGTGTAAAATAATGTGCGTAAAGTGTATACGATAGAAATTGACTATCTGTGTTTTACGGGGTGAGTGTGTGACTGCGTCTAAGAGAGAGAGAGAGAGAGTACCTGAAAAGAATGGGGTGATTCAGGACGGTTTTAGGACGCTCGAGTATTACCGCCTACAATAGGAATCGTGGTGGATTTTTGGTGGGAAATAAGAATAGTACTTCAGAGAAAGTGCGCAAAGAAAAAGAGAGGGAAGAATGAGAAGAAGATGAAGAGAGAGAGAAAGGGGGAGAGAGGTGCTTCACCCTCCCAAGGGTTAGGCGGTCGCTGCAAGGAAGGATCGCAACCCTATCCCCAATAGGAAAGGACCGCAGCCCAAATCCCGATAACAAAGACCGTAGCCTTGTCACTCAATTCTTTAATCAGTCAACTCTCCTATTCCAAAATGAAATATTACATCCCAATTTATAATACATGGAAAAGAACCTTCTAATTCCTAATGAAATAAACCAAACCAAACCAAACCAAGCCTTATGTCCCAATCAATTGGGGTCGGCTACATGAATCCTTTTTCTCCATTGAGCTCTGTCTAGTGCTGCTTCATCATTTAAACCTAGTATACTCAGATCTTTGCGTACTACCGCATCTAATGTCAATTTGGGTCTTCCCCTCCCTTGTGCGTTTCTACCCAAAGCTATCCTATCCACTCTCTTAACTACTGCATCCGCTAGTCTACGATAGACATGCCCAAACCACCTTAGCCTATTTTCCCTTAACTTCTCCTCTATAGGTGCTACGCCTACCATCTCGCGAATTTTTTCATTTCTAATCCTATCTCGTCTAGTCTTACCACACATCCACCTCAACATCCTCATTTCCGCTACACTTATCTTGTTCACTTGCTGCTTCTTAATAGGCCAGCATTCTGTCTCGTAAAGCATCGCTGGTCTTATGGCAGTTCTATAAAATTTTCCTTTCAATTTTGTTGGTACCCTCTTGTCACACAGTACACCAGTAGCACTCCTCCACTTGAGCCACCCCACTTGGATCCTATGAGTCACATCATTTGCAATCTCTCCATCTTGACTAATAATAGATCCTAAATACCTAAAATGGTCCCTCTTTGGTATCTCCTGATCTTGGATCCTCACTCTTTCCTCATACGTACTTCTGGTATCACTAAACTTGCAGACCATATACTCAGTTTTACTCCTACTTATCCGAAAGCCCTTAGACTCCAATGCTTCCCGCCAAATTTCTAATTTAGTGTTAACACCACTAGCCGTTTCATCTACAAGGACAATGTCATCTGCAAATAACATACACCATGGGATATCCTCCTGAATGTGCCTAGTCAATTCATCCATAACTAACGCGAAAAGGTACGGGCTCAAGGCAGACCCTTGGTGCAATCCTACTGTAATGGGAAATTCACTCGTTTCTATTGCTGGTGATCTAATGGCAGTGACTGCCCCTTCATACATGTCTCTAACCACGTCAATATAGCCTCTGGTCACTCCCTTTCTCTCCAGAACCCACCATATAATGTCTCTAGGCACCCTATCATAGGCCTTTTCCAGGTCTATGAAAATCATATGGAGGTCCTTCTTCGTTGACCTATGTCTTTCTACCAATCTCCTTAGTAAGTAAATAGCTTCCATAGTTGATCTTCCAGGCATGAACCCAAACTGTTTCTCCGACACCGTAGTCACCATCCTCAATCGATGCTCAATAACTCTTTCCCACAACTTCATCGTATGACTCATCAACTTAATACCTCTATAGTTGTTGCAGCTTTGAATATCCCCTTTATTCTTGTAGATAGGTACTAAGGTACTCCTCCTCCACTCGTCGGGCATCCTCCTAGATAAAATAATCTTGTTGAACAATTTTGTCAACCAAGTCACCCCCAAGTCACCTAGGCTTCTCCACACTTCAATGGGGATATCATCTGGTCCTAAGGCCTTACCCGATTTCATCCTCTTCAAGGCCTTGGCCACTTCGAACTTTTGTATCCTCCGATAGAACTCGTATTCTATTTTCTCGCTAGGGACATCAACTTCCTCCTCACCAAAGCTTCCTTCATGTTTCTCATTTAACAGCTTCTCGAAATACATCTTCCATCTATCCTTGATCTCCTCATCTATCACTAACACTTTTGAATCACTACCTTTTATACACTTAACTTGAGAGAAGTCTCTAGCTTTCCTTTCTCTTAGCTTGGCGAGTTTATATATATTCTTTTCTCCATCCTTACTATCAAGTCTAGCATAAAAATCATCGTAGGCTCTCAACTTAGCCTCACTAACGGCCTTCTTAGCTTCCCTATTAGCTTGCTTGTACCTCTGAAAATTTTCCACACTCCGGTCCTTCTGCCACTTTTTAAAGCAATCCTTCTTGGCTTTTACCATGGTTTGGACCTCGTCGTTCCACCACCATGTCTCTTTAGAGCTTGGACCTTTCCCCTTTTGACTCCCCAAGAACTTCTTTTGATATTCTTCTAATTCCTAATGAAATGAACCTAATTAAATGAATACATTGAATAAGATATATGAATGAACCTAGAAACAAATGCATACACTAAACCTATTAACAATTAGATGCAATGAACTAGAAATAGAAATGTGTTTAATGTATCTAGATGAATATGAATGCAAGTACTAGATTCATGATGACCCTTGACCTTCCAACTACCATAGATGACCCTTGAACTACCAACTACCATGGACACTTGTTTTTGGACCCAAAAGACTTCTCAATGCTCGTGCTACCCATGGCCTTTGGTTTAGGCTTCCAAAGCCTATGGGACTTGTCTAACAATTCCATGTCTATGTCATCATGGGGATGAATCAGTCAACATCAACTGGTTTGGACGTCTAGACCTAGGGTTACGTCTCTACCTCTGAGTTTGAATCGATCACTTTATGCTTCAATCGGTGTGTCTATCAAGTATATGTGTATATCTATACTATTTTTATATTCGCCCCTTATAATTTTTGCTAACTATTCCCTCCGTCCCAAAAAGATGGTTCTACTTCACTTTTTGAACCACTCAAATAATTTATATCTCACAACCTATTATTTTTTCTATGATTTTGAAATACGTGTTTAATAAAATTAATTGAGGTCTATCAAACAACGTCCATATTGGATATATAAATCATTATAAATAAGAAGATATGAACAATTTTTTGTGAGGTGTGAATAGTGAAGTTGGATCATCTTTTTGGGACGAAGGGAGTATAAAGAAATATCATTTTAAGCCCCGTCGTATCCTGAAAGTATCCTCGGCGTATCCCCTATCCCTCACGTGTCCAAAATGTATCTGAAAATAAGAATATATAATTTTAATACGGGATACTTATTTGCGTTATCTGATACGTATCAAGGTGTATCAGGCTCATATCGGTCTCCAATATGCATAAGCGGCTAGTTTCTCACTATTCGTTGTTCATAGGCAATGATCCATTAAGGCAACTCCAGTGGTTCAAGCCATATTGACAAAGCCAAAGTCTTTTTTTGGCTTGCTAGTTGATACATTTCAAAGTACCAAAAAATATCAATGTTTTGACTCAACTATCAATTTTCTACCATTGGATCAGAGTGCAAGGCCAAACTTCATTGCAAATTTGGCTCTGGGAATTAATTTGGAAATACTTTTTCCCGACCAATGGAACATCACATTTGGTCTTCTATTGCCAAAATTTGGCAATGGCAAGAGGTTTGTTGAACCAATGGAGATGCTCTTAGTCTTATCAAGTATCTTTTTTTTTGAAGTAAATGAATCCTAATTCCTTAAGCTTCTTTTGGCTGAAGATTTGGATGTCCAAGGTTATTTATCTATCTACTACAATTTAGCATCATATCTAAGATATTCCTTATCTTTGCTAATTAGTGAGACGCTCTGGACCATAAATGAAGGAAGTATGGTAATGAGTACAGAAATTGATTTGGGTCTCTATGCCTGCCAACCTGATGCCTTTCGGCTTTGATTTGGGGGCCTGGTTCTACAGCCCCCGTAGCTCCTTGGTTTTGGGGGCCTGGTTCAGTGGTATTCTAAGCGCAGCCACTTTGTGCATATTGTCAAAGGTTAGGTCTGTCGTCAACATCCCCCGCCGATACCCCCAATGATTGGGGACTAGATGGGTTCTGTTATTGTTGTTGTTGTTGTATCTAAGATATTCCTTGGTTCAGGCCTGCAAAGCTTTATCAAACCAACTGCAATCTTTCTGTCCATGACAGAACGTCATTTATAATGATTCAATAGGCTTATTGGGATAGATATAGAGGAATTATACCCCTTGGAAACTTACAGGATGTTTTCTCCCCGTACAAAAATTATTTGACTTATTTCCATTATCTAGATTGAGATTGAAATTGGAGGGGTACAAAGCTCAATGTTATAGTCATCATAATCATGTCTGATGGTATTTCAAATTTGTAGATGTAGATCCACTAGATAATTATAGTTGAATCTGTAGGAATTCTTGGAATTTTATTTTGGTGAATATTTGAATGGATAATGAGGGCTTCAAAACTGGCAAATGGTCTGTAGTAGCCTCGAAGTTACATTAATCAAAAGAGACGAGCAGTTGAAAATAATTATTTTTGGTTCTCTTGGATTCTTTGACCGAGTTCATTTGTTTACTTCTCAGGATGAAAATGATGAAAATTACGAAGAAGTAGAAGGGGAGGCTGCCGATGTTTTTGACAGTGACTTTGATGATGATGTAATTATTTCTTCTTCTTTATGATTTGTATTTCTCAGATTTAAAATATGTATCTATTCCTTTCGTAGTGTCCATGGCCACTTGAATTTCCTTCCTGTCCTCTAATACTATTTGAACCAGGAACCAGAGCCAGATGAAGAAATAGAAAATGAAGGAGACGGCAGGTTTGACTTCTTCAAGTTGCAGGAAGTTGAGGATTTAAATTTGCTGTGATGGATTTGAGTTGTTAATTTCTTATCATACAGGGAGAGAACAAAGAAGAGACTAATATTTCCTGGAAAGCAATTGCCAAAGAGAAAGAAAAAAAAGGTCCTTTCCAAACTAGGAAAAGATTCCCTGGACGAAAAAGCTCCGGAGAAGTCTACCCTGTCTGAACATCACGATACACCGGACGACGACATAGAAGTAGAGAGGATAGTAAGGAAATCAACAAGGACTTCAGTCATTGTAAGGCAAGCTGAAAGAGATGCAATACGTGCAGCTTTGCAAGCAACAATGAAGGTTAGCTGAAATTTCGTTCTTGATAAAAGAGAACATTGAATGGTGAACAAGCTTGTAGCTTGCCCAGGAACTTAGGTATATTTTTACTTATAGATAAGCAGTGGGAAAATTTCATTTATGTCATCATTTCCACCACAGGTATGTGGAATTGTTTCAGATCAGCTAATCCATATGACCTACTAGGCGATTCTCAGCAGTTTTGTGGAGTTATTTTCCTACATTGATGAAATTATCTGCAACTTTTAGGTACTACAATAATAACTTGTACGTATAACTGGTAAAAAGATTCAGACTAGTGAGATAAGTTGTATGGAACTGCATCTATGCCTCCTATCTTCTTGGTATTTTCTCTCTTTCGTTTTCTGGTAGAGTTTGAGATTCCTGAATCAATTTCAGTAAACTAATGGATTTTTGAAGAATCTAACCACTCACTCATGATTTATAGCAACTTTTTTTCATAGAGGAGCATATATGTTGAAACTGGTATCAGTTTGAGAATATGAGAAGTACGAAAACATTTGGTTGATGCTTAATAGAAGTTTTTCATGGCATGGTGTTTACTAATGTATCGTATTTTGTATTTGTGATCTTCTAGTGCAGGTTCCGAATTGTTCCAATATTTCCTTCAGCAGTTTTGGTTTATTTGTTTGTTATGTTTATGATGAGATAAAAAAAAATACTCCACAATAGGTCATCATTAAGTTATGTGGTTCATTCATCTAGCAGCAAATGCAGTGTCAAATTTGTACCTTATGTATGAGTCATATTAGATTTCATGAGCATAACTGTTGAAACGTTAACTGAAGATTGAGTTGTCAAATGAAGATACATTCCCAAGTCCATCATTTCATTTAAGGAGAATATATTGGTGAATGTTTGATGCTAATTTAGTTTATGACTTGGATTGCTAATAAAGCCAAAAAAAAAAAAAACTGCAAGTTATTTGGAGCTTTAGCTCTATTGAGCTAATCTTTGAAACCCTTATTAGATACAGTCCCAGGTTCATCCGTGCTAGTATTTGTCGGGAGATAGCTTTGACTAAATTTTGCACTCTTTCCAGCCAATTATTAAAAGGAAGAAGGAAGGCGAGGAGAAGAGAATGACCCAAGAAGAGATGCTTTTGGAAGCGGCTCAAACAGGTCGAGTCTGGAACATTTAGTTTGGGATAGTCTACATGTTGCGTGGGGCAATAGGTAGAAGATTTATAAAGAGGTTACTTTTGTGAGATTTTCTCAACTTATGTGGAATGGATTTTTTTATATTACAGAAATCATGAACTTGAGAAACTTAGAGCGAGTGTTAGCCAGGGAGGAAGAAGTTAAGAAAAGAGCGGTCGTGCACAAAGCAGTTTATAGTGGCCCTCAGACACGATATCTTTCTATAAATGGCAAGCATTTCCTCTTCAACTGTCAATACTTACTGTTTTCTGGTTTAACTTTCTCGGTTACTAGCATCTGAATGATCATCTTGGTCTTTTTCATTGGAGTTGATTAATGATTTTTACTTTTCCTGTACTAGCACTTGTTTTGGTAGCATTTGTGTTTTGGGTTTGATATGATGGAATGTTTTTACTGACGGTTTTTTTCTCTTCTTATTTCAAGTTGATTGGATATTTGTTTCAGGTAAATCCTATCCAGAATTCAGTAAAGGATTTGTCCTTATTTCAAGTTGATTGGATATTTGTTGCAGGTAAATCCTATCTGGAATTCAGTAAAGGATTGTCATTTCAGGCGAAGATTGCTAGTGGTTCCATATCATGTAAGTGTATTATTATGTACTAGTGAGTTCGTTAGTTATGGTTTAAACATCATGTTCATTGATACTTATCAAAAAAAAAATATTCATGTTCATTGATACTTGTAAAAAAAATCATGTTCATTGATGCTTTAATATTTTTTAATTTTCTGCCAAATGCTAATGATAGAATTTATGTTACGATAGTGAATTCGATAAGTGGAGAGAATAGCTTGATCAACTAAATGTCATGGTGTGCATTCTGGAGTGGAATAAGTGTCTTCAACTGCATCACGTGTAAAATGTTCTTGCAAATGATTCTTCAAGTTGTTCAATGCATTGCTGTGTGAAACCATGAGTTAACGTATGTTGGGATCCTTGACTTTCGCTAAGGTCTAGCTGCTCCCATTTTTCATTTTACATTTCAGTACGGAAGTGAGTTACACAATATAAGGGAAGACTGTGCAAGTATAGAAGCAATGGTTATCAGAAGTTCGGCCTCTATCCCACCATTAGTGATAAGTTTGTTGATAGCTTCTTAGTCTAGAGCACCGAATGAGTGTTAGATCACAAACAAACCGGTCGGATAGGTGAACGGTTGACAAGGCCAATTTACTTTTCTCGGTTTTGTATTAACTTGTGCCTCCCTTGAATACAGACACAGTGCCTTGAGGTACAAGGATGGTGGAAGTCGACACTGAAAATGCTGTTGTTAGATTTTACTCAATGACCTAACATTATATGTAAAAATGCATTGTGGGATATCTAGGTAGTCAGTTCTGTAGTTATTATTACAGCTCATTTTGGTATTCATTCCTTTTTTTCTTTGCTAGATCCGCAGAGGGCTGTGTGTGCAGTTACTGGGTTGCCTGCGAAGTAAGAGTTTGTTTCTATTTTTGTGGTTGCTTATTGCATTTGCACTATGTTATTGCATTTTTTTGTGACAAAAACAAATTTAAAAATGGACCTTCAGAAAAATATCTGTTATACTTAAAATTTATGGCGGCTCGTAAGCATAAGCATGGAACAAAAATCCTATGATAATGCTACGTGGTCCTTATTAACCTTATTTTTATATTTTGGGTAATGAATATCCGAAGTTTCAGCGACAATGGCTGTTCAATTAAGAGATTAAGTTCAAACAGGGGATCGAACTAGGAACCAAACATTCGACAACTACTGCCTCAAAATTTTGAACTGGGAAAAACTATGCTTCTCGAACTTTTAGTTGATGTACACTTTTGAATGTGTGAAATGCTTTCTTTTGATGCTCCACGCTTGGTTGGTATCGCATTTAGACGCGTATTGGAACCCAAACCTCTCCTAGACTCCTCGTAACATAGCATATGAAATATACGATCTTCCAATGCTTGCATTAAACCATATCCAATGGGGATGGATAATGGTTATAGCCATTTGCCCACTTTTAGCACCAAAAATTGGTTAGAAAGTGAGTAACTAACTTTAGGCGTCAAATTTTAGCACCCACCCTCCAACGGTCTTGGGTAGAACTCAACTCCAAAAGCTAGCTCATGAAGTGAGGGTGCCCTCACGCTTATATATTTCATATTACTTTGGTACCCAAGCAATGTGGGACTTCGCTTCACCACCTCCCTCACGCGCAGCTTGCTCACTCGACAACACCTGCCGCGTGCAGGCAAGAGACACTCACCCTACCTATCACTGGTACCCAACTCTGATACCATGTTACAGGGTCTTGGGTAGAACTCAACCCCAAAAGCTAGCTCATGAAGTGAGGGTGCCGTCACGCTTATATATTTCATATTACTTTGGTACCCAAGCAATGTGGGACTTCACTTCACACCCTCCCTCACGCGCAACGTGCTCACTCCGCAGCACCTGCCGCGTGCAGACACGCACCCCACCCATCACTAGTACCTAGTTCTGATACCATGTTACACTAAAATAGAACCAAAGGGTTCCAAATATTAACTAACTTTCCCCCCGCCTTATTTTACCCTATTTTTAAAATCCCAATTCAACAACTAGTTCCGTCTCAAAATATGTTTCCAGTCCTCAATACGATCTACTTTAAAAAATCATTTTTTAAAAATATTTCATTTTCAAATTCTGTCCAAAAAAATGTTTGAACTTTATTCTTGAAAAATATATAATATTTTTTTAATCCTTCATTTTGTGGTCCTGATAAGCATTTTGGGACACGGAAAAAAGAGCTGCTGGGGAAAAAAGTGCTCTTTGGGGTAAAATAAAAATAAAAAGAAGGGTCAAGAAAAAAAAAAAAACACTAATTACTCTATTGTCTCATCTCTCTCTTTCACTCTCAAGGAGACAATTTTGCCATTTTCCATTCCCATTGTAGCTTGGAGTTCTATAATGGGGGATGGGAAATGGCTTTACAACTCCATATCCATCCCCATTGGACATGCTCTTATTATCCTTGTCCAGCCCTTAACCATTGCATCATGGATTTCTGCTCATGCTATCTGAAGTCTGAACTTAATTACACAAATAAGTACCTTATTCACAGTATCCTTTTGTTTGATCTGCCTTATTTGTAGTATTCCATTCGCTCGATTTGATTCCACTTTGCCCTGGGGTCAGTTTTAGGTTTGGCTGGGTGAAAGGTTTGGTATGCCGGGGCGGCTCTGCAAGGGGTTTAGGGGGTTCAAGCAAACCTCTTGGATTCTGAAAATGCACTAAAATTTTATATTTGTTTGTATATAATGTGATTTTCCTCATGTATTACCTGCATCGGGTCATTAGAGCGAAGTCGTCGTAAATGAAAATCTACTTAAATTTTTTTTATAATTGGAAAGTATGACTACAACAATACAATAATTACAAAACCCATCTAGTCTCCAATCATTGGGGGTATAGGCAAGGGATGATTGGAGACAGACCTAACATTTGGCATTAGTTGCACAAAGTAGCTGCTCTCAGAATACCATTGAAACAGTGGCCCTAAACCTCCGAGAACCGAGGAGTTACATGAACGTTTTGCTGCAGAACCATGCCCCCAAATCAAAGTTGAAAGGCATCAGGGAGGGCAGGCCTAGAAACCCAAATCAATTTTTGTGCTCATTACCATGCTTGCTTCATTCATATCCAGGGCATCTCACTGATGGGTACACAATTGGAAAGTATGACTCCACAAAAATAAAATGAATTCGGCCCATTATATTTTTAACCGATAGTCTGCACTTGGATCATGTTTGATTGTCGTGCGGTGGTGCAGGTACCGTGATCCAAAGACTGGGCTACCATATGCAACAAAAGAAGCTTTTAAAATAATTCGTGAGCGGTAAGCATTCTGTCGCGTCGATGAAAATCTGCAAATTGTTTCTTTTACACGTAATATCCATTTATTCTGCAAGTTCTGCTCCAAATTTCTTTTTTTATTTTTTATTTTAAATTGATATTAGCTCTTATCTTGCTTGAAACGTTGTTTGGCAAATTTTGAAGTTTGGAGGAAAACAGCAAGGCTAGTGAAAAAAAGAGCATGGGGTTTCTATGTGATGAGATTTCTGGGGAAGGATTTTCCAAAAAGCAGAAGAGATCAGTAATTCCAAATATGAGGGAGGCATCAGATTTTCGGTACTCGGCTCGTTTCCGCACCATTCCAGCTCTCGAAATTATTGAAGATTCGGAGTAGCTGTCTTCCTAAATTAAGAGGTCAGCCCACCCGTATTCGGCTTTCTAGGAAATTTAATCTGGTTGTTGGATCCTTTAGGCCCAAAGATTGGAATAAAAGGATCACCACATTTAGAAAGCAACAGTTTGTTTCTGTTACAGACCCTGGGTTTGTGCTATGCTGTTAAATTGACTATAAATGGACTCAGTGCACCCCGGGAAAACTCCAATTAATCAGGACTCTCATGGCTCACAAAAAAGTGTGTTAAGTCGACCTCTGGTGTAAAGTATGAATCGAAGCTTTTTAATGTCTAGGAGCACATCTTCAAGACACAACTACAGGCACAGCCATGTCTGGAACTGTTGGTTGTTTTGGACTCCCATGCGTCAATCTAACGGTTGGAGTTGTGTTCCTATATTGCTCTTCAGGAGCATCCCAAATCGAGAAGGTAAACAAACATAATGACACCAAGTATATGAATATGTATATCCGCACACACAGACATCAGAGAGAGAGAGAGAGATGGTTACTAGCATTTATTCTTAGAGGCACCGAATGCCTATAGAAAGGAAAGATCATCATGTCATGTGAAACCAAACTGTTTTGAGATTCACATTGTTTTCCTGGGTTTGAGTTTAGCATTTTTTCCTGCAAAAGCATCGTTTACGGAAGCCCTCACAATGGCCATCATCAAAGCCTTCACGCAGGCAAACGTTGGAGCAATTTGTGTCGCTCAGGCAAAGTCCCTTGAACGTGTGGCTCGCTGCCTCACATAGCCTTGCCTCCACCACCACCACTCCAAGGGGACCCATCTCTGCTAAAACACACAATATAAGAAGAATGAAAGCAGTAACAGTCCAACGTTCTGTTTTCGAGCAGCTTTGACTGTATACGGTTGTTTACCATCTGCTTTTATCATCATTTTCGAGCAGCTACGCTATTTTTTTTTTTTTTTTTGTGCAAGTATAGTTTTTTCCAGTTGATACACCTCAATTTTGATGGGTTTATGTTGGTGTTTTACCCGGATACTTGTATGGCAATTACCTGGAATTAGTGCTACATGTCAGATGCCTAAGGGCTCGTTTGTTCAAGTTTAATAGAAAAACCGACCAAACTTTTTTTTTTTTTGCCATACATTATACATCAGCGGGGGTAGGGGAGTTAGTAGGGTTAGTGAGTTAGACGACAGCGGAGTCCAGAGGTTGTCCATAGCCTTAGACCCGAAACTGCCCTTGAACTCACGCCTCCACTGAGGAAGGCAGTGAGCACACCAACTGAGCTAAAGCTCATTAGCGTATATAAACCAACCAAACTTGAGAGACTCAATTTTAGGCTTCCTTAATCAACGAGGGAGTCCGAATCTATCAATTTTCGACTTTATTAGGCTTGTAAACCTAATTCAAAATGAAAATAGTACGGTATTTCTTTTAGAAATAATTTATTTGATTTAAGACTTGCGAACCTGATTCAAAATGAAAATAATATTTTCTTTTAGGATGTATTTATATATATATAGTATTATTCATTTGGTTTTGTGTATAATATATCGTTTTTGCTCCCGAGTATATACACACAAATCAAGATAAGTTTGACCCCAAATCAAAGCCTTCTCTCAACCTTCGTATCCACATCGGAGTGCACTCTCCATCATAAAAGATTTTATTTGCAGCCCAGACCCATACGCCAACTCACCAAGTATGAAAGCGTAATATTTTTTAGTACTCAGTAAGGTTGGTTTGTGAACAAGCTCGAGCTCAAGTTAACTTAGTCTAGCTTGGCTCCGCTCGAGCTTGTCAAGTTTTCATTGGGCTTGAACTTGCTAATTGCACGATTATGAGCACTTGGTCTGTGTGACAGGGACCAACATCCTCCCTCCCTCGTGAAATTAATCCCTCCTGTGATTTAAGATGGGAGGTCGAATTATGGAGCCAGGGGCCCTATAGTGAGAGGACTCACTACAGAGTGTAGTGAGTCAACAGTAGCCATTCATTCTGTTTTGGAGGGTCCGGATTTAAAATAAAACTCTTGGAAAAGAAGAATAAAACACTCTTCCATGGAAGAGTTTTATTTAAAACTCAAACATTGAACACTTTTAAAGGCCTAGATTCACTAACTGCATGCCCCCGATTCTCGAATTATGATTCCATTCATTTTGTAAATATTCGATAATCACTACATTAGGAAAGACTAGAACAAAAATTCAAGTCATTTCTTTAGAGATAAATGTGATAGAGAAAGCTGATATCTGGTCTTACGTTTGCTGAAAAACACTTCAGTTAACAAGAGAGAAATAGAGAGAGAGGGAGAATTACCGGTAGCCAGAAACATCATCAGAAGGAAAACAGTTGAAATCTTGCGCATTGGGTACTCCTGATCCATCATCTCTGTTTTGTGTTCCAATTTGCGAAGTACTGTAACTTTAAAATTGGGAGTATATTTATGGTTTTCTTCTCTGGAGGATTATTATGCACCAACACCTGTGTGTTACTTCAAAGGGAAAAAAAATACGGAGCATGGACGAGTGTCACTTTTTTTTTGCATGCTAATGTTGTGGAGACACCTATTAAGAAAGTGGTTTGTTTCACACCATGCATGTCAGATGTTTTGTGCCAACCTGTTGTTTCACCCTCACTCTCACCCTTCAGAGTTGGCTCAGGGATAAGCCCAACAAACCTCTGGACTTGGGCAAACAAAAATTAAATAAAAAAAAAAAATGTAAAGTAGGTTTAAATATAATCGAGTGTTCAGAATAACATATTAGCTTGGTTTTACGGTTGCGTGACCAACTAAGGCGTCCCACATTGATGATCCAAGACGTTCAATATTTTTAAAATGTTTTTTTCAAGTGGCTCTTCTGAAAAATCAACTCACCAGAATATGTGTAAGTGCTTGATCAAATGTTATCATTTTTTCATTAAGAATTTAGGATCGTAACTTTTGAATGAAGAATTGAAAGATTTGATCAAGTACTTACACGCATTTAGTTAAGCTGATTTTTTTATAGACCCACTGAAAACAATATATTCAAATTATTGAACAACTCAGATCATCGTTGTGGGATCTTTAGTGGGTCCCACGTACCATTTGTACTTATTTTGTACGTAAGTGGTTGGTACCCTATCATTTTGGTTTGGGCTATAGAGGCGAAATTTAAGTCGGGTAATTCAAGGGGTACCAACCCCCATGTACAAATCATGTACCGACCGTGCTAGGGGACCCACTTTTGGGTCCTACATGATTGATGCAAACTATTAATTCATCTTAAAACATTTTTCCAAATGATCCCACGAAAAATCAGCTCAATCCAACATGCTTAAGTCGTTGATTTAAGATTTTCGTGTTTCATCCAAATTGTTTTGAATGAAATGGGAGAATTTTGGATCAACCACCGTAGCAAAGTAAGGGATCCCTTACTTGATCCTACGTGCACGCGTGTGTATACACACACCAAACTTCCTACCCAAACCCTTAAAATACGGACTCAGTCTGCACCTCATTGATTCCCATCGAATTTTGATGATCCCAACTGTGCAATGCATGAAAAACTACTCGAATCAAGCCCTTCTTGGTATTTTTTTTCTGGTGATTCCTTGCGTGGATCCTTAAAAACACCTTTTTAAACACATTGGACGGTTCGGATCATCGAAATTTGATCGGGGTTTATGAGGTGCGGACAAAGTTTGCATTTTAAGGGTTTGGATGGGAGGAGGACTGTGTGTATATTAAAGAATAATGTGTGAAAATTGTCAAATTTACTTTTCCTTGAAAAGGGGAGATATGTTTGTCATTATTCCATAATACTTGGCCTCCTTTTTTGGGTAAATATAATTCTTGGCCTTTGTCCCAAATTAACCTAATTCTGGTTCCACCTCAATCAAATATTAACCAAGTCACTAATTAAACCTTGTTTAAGTCTTTAGTAAGCCCAAACTCCATTCAGTCCTAACCAATTCCAATTCATTTAAACTAGAGGGTGTTTTGGATATTTTAGCATAATTTTTCTATAAATACCATGCTTAAACCAACTCTCTTAATCTGCATTTGTTGGCCGACTTTAGAAAGAAAAGGGTGAGGAAGTGTATTCCTAAGTTAGAAAGGAGTAGGGGCGGACTTGGGGTACAAAGGGGTGTTTGATCCCTGCAAATCCCCAAGTTTCTTACATTTTTTGTACATTTGCTATAGACTGGTCCCCAAAGACTTCTCCCATTGTATTTCTCCATAGGAAATGTGTACTCCACTAGGACCACTACTACTCTCTCTCTCTCTGGGCAAATCCCAAAGAATCAAAATAAAAAGAAAGAAAGAAAATGTACGCAATACACTCTTCCCTCCCCCCTCTCTCCCCCTCTCTCCAAGGATGGAGCCAGAGGGGGGTTAGTAGGGGCGCTCGCCCCTGCAATTGGAAAAAAAACCTCTTGTATTATATAGAAAAATATATATATTTTTCCTATGAATAATATAGGCTCGCCCCTGCAAATTATTTTTAAAAAAAACTCACCCCTGCGTAGTGAAATTCCTACCTCCGTCCCTGACTTCCTCTCTCTAAAAAGTGGACAACCAAATCCCACTGCACAACGTAAGTTTCTTATATTTTACAATTTTAGATTGCAAATTGAGACTCAGGTTTAAATTAGATTGTAATTTCTTTTACAATTCGTGAAGAATTTTTGAAATAGAATGATGTTCATATAAACTTCGTACGAATTACAATCTAGATTGTCTTAACATAGAACCCATGAAGAAAACCATAATTGATGCCTTCTTCAAGAAGAGAGATTCTCAACATTTGGAAGCTAATAGACCAATTTTTCTTCGGCCCTTAAACTCTAATGTTGAGGCTTCAATTCTTGTGGAGGCTCGTCCTTCTAAAGCTCCTAGAATTGAATCAGAAGAAATTGACATCTCCTCTTTGGAACATGATACCGGATTTTGTCAAATGGTTATGCTATAATTATTTGTAATACTAGTGATTAATGTAAATCTCTGTTTTTGAAAGTGGAAAATTTGTCACGACCCAGACCCGTCCCTATAGGCTTTATCATAACAACGTGCCAAGGAAATCATCACTCAGGCCAAAACACATAATTAAACATTTGATAAGCAAATGACCAAAAAGGAACTCACAAGATTAAGCAGCGGAAATCAAGCCTATATTAACATTCAAAAACCATAACGTGTCTTTACATCAGGATCTTAACTCAAAGTATATCTCGGAGCTGTGCCTATTTTTACAAGTTTTACAAACCACTGCAGATATATATACAAGTCAAAAGTACAGTTAAGTGCAACACCCGATCTACATCCAATCTACAACATGCCCACGAGCCTCGACCTCACACAGATAATGCTGTGGCACCCTACTCCTCATTGCCTGAAAGGCGGGGAAAACATTTACATAAGCTAAAGCTCGTATGAGTGATTATCACACAGACCACACGCTTCCCAAGGACTAAATAAAAAACTTGCCTTTAAAGTAATCCAATTCAAACTTCACATATTTCAAAAGGAATCCACAATTCATAATGTAATTTATAATGCACATCCCACCACAATTCGTCATATCACCAGGCGTCCCCGGTGCGGATAAGCTAGACATCTATCGCATTATCCCACAACATACACAAACACATCTTGCTAGCCTTTTAGCACTGTCCCCTAGCAAGCTAGGATGTAAGAGGTGCCATTAATAGATAATAAAAGTGTCCACATGCCTACTCGGATACCCTAACGCATAGAGTTTACATTATTGAGCAAATCATGTAAATAACGCATAGATTTCACATTTGACAACAAAACACGTTTAAAACCGTATGACTTGGGTGTTAACACTCACCTCGGTCCACATGCCTACTCGGATACCCTAAAACAATTGAATGATGAAAACATGATCAGACGATACTAACTGAGTGTAAACATGCCCCTAATAAAGTCCTAGAAGTGTGCAAAGTTAATGCAAAGCCTAGACAAAAGTTGCTGAAAATGCACACAGATACTGGCAGTAGAAAAAGTAGATACCGGTATTAGTTGAACAGAAGACAGATTTTAATTAGATACCGGTAGCTGAAAAAGTGGATACCGGTATTAGAAAAACAGTGGCTAAAAATTGGGTTTGATACCGGTAATAGCAAAAACTCACTACTGGTATTAGCTGGGAATATCTGAAAAATTCAGTTCGTATTCTTCCTCAATTTTAGGTCCGTTCCACCTTCAAATCACGTCAAATACAACTCAAAACATGGGCAATTCATACCCACACACCCCACATATCAAAAACTACTACAAACACAACCTATTTATGCATCAAAACTACCTCCAAACACATGATTCTACCACAACTTTAGAGATTCAAGGTGTTCTTGAACTAAAACCCAACCCAACTTCCAAAAATCCACTTCCACAACCCAGTCTAATGCAACCTCCATGTAAAACATGCAATTGAAGAATTTAAACATGAATTCAAGTTAAGGAGAATAAGAATTACCTAGTAGAACCCTTAATTTAATCCAAGTAAAGCTAACCCCCAAGTTTCCCTTTCCTTCTTCTCCCTTCTTCCTCTTCTTTTCTTTTATGCCTTTCTCTAACTCTCTCTGTTCCTCTTTTTCCCCGTAAGCGGTGGGATAGGTGGGGATGGAAAAACGTAGAACACTAGGTGTTTTACTAGGGCACAGGAAATTATCCTATGTGGTTGTAACCCCATGCACTCATGTACCCAAACCCCACATACCACACATAGTGCTAGTTGTAACTTAAAATGCATGTACGCAATCAAACACAAAATTTAACTAGACTAACTAACCCATTAATTTACATGATTAATTTAAACATGTCACACGATTAGGCCATAAAACACATTTAAGGGTCAAGGGTATTACAAAATTAGTACTTATGTATCCACTTTGGTCTATTTTGTTGTGGGCAAACTGAAAATGTATGACATGCAATTCATTTTTTGTTACTTTTTGGTATCCATAGTATTTTCGTTGTTAATTTATGAATACACGTAGTTTGGTCCCCCCGCACTAATAATCCTACGTCTGCCACTGGAAAGGAGAAAATGAAGAAGAAAGAGGAGGAGGAAATGACTCACTCTCACCACTTCACCTTATGTCTAGCATCCATTTCAAGTAAGAAAACAAGAATAATT
The DNA here is from genome assembly GCA_020921065.1 of Vaccinium darrowii. Lineage (NCBI taxonomy): Eukaryota > Viridiplantae > Streptophyta > Magnoliopsida > Ericales > Ericaceae > Vaccinium > Vaccinium darrowii. The sequence continues at coordinate 21,743,038 of CM037160.1, read as the reverse complement.
CTTCATTCTTTACCTCACACATTAGATTTCTTGATCTTTGTCCATAGCTAGTTAAGGCTTTATGCTATCATTGCATTCTTATGTGTAAAACTCATGTTGGATGTAACTTAGATTTTATTCATAAGATGATCTATGTTGATTAATTCTTCAATATGTCAATAGAGTACTAGTTATACATGTTAGACTCTTGGTTGTTGCTCAAACATGTGTAGTATTTGTTAAGGAAAAAAAAAAAAAAAGAGGTTTGAGATAAATCTTTGTTCATTGCCCAGTTTCTTGTTTGGATGGCCAACTTTCAAAAATTCTCTAGATCCCTAGACAACTCTATTTTAGTTGATTCTTGTGCCAAAAGTTTTCATATTGTGTTTTTTTTTTTTTTTTTTGGGTAAATAGTTTTCATATTGTGTTACTTAAGGAGAAATAAGGGAAAAATAAACTTTTGAAATTGTAACTCAAAAATGTAATTTGCTTTGACTGGTCCTGTTTCGTACCAGATCTGATGCGTGACAAATATACCCCATTTATGAGCCTTCAAACAATGTGTTCTTCATGACTTATCTTCCTAACATCTTTGGCTACATCCACGTAAAATTTCGTGACTTTTGGACATTATTTGATATGGTATTGAGACTGAAACCGATAAAGTGTCATGCTGAATTTTTTTCTATTGTGTGCTTAGACTTTAACCTTGATCATTAATTTTGTGTTTGAAGTATAGAATTATGTTTTGGGATATATTTATGTTTTATTGAATTGAGGTTTATTACATTGTGTGAATAGAATCATGACACGGGTTAACAAGGGGTCAGAATGTGGTACGATACACTTGAAAGATTGTGGAATGGAATTTTGATAATATGGCCTAGTGAGACGGAATGTTAATGGTTGAGTATTGACTTTGAAACTTAGAGAGTTGACATGTAAAGAGGACGTTAGAGCCTTTAATATGACACAATAATGTACACGGCAACGTAAACCCTGAGTTGGCATTGACCCGATTGGCCCCTAATCGAATATGGTTTTAGAATAAAGGTGGCATTTTACCGTTCCCTTCATGGTTCGAAGATGCATTGTACTGAGTAAATCATTTAGGCATAACCATTCCGTCAACGGTGTTGCGGTACACGTAACCAAGGAGGGGGTTTTGAATTGGCCGATGCCATACTTCAGTGGTTTTAGGTAGGAAGGGTTCTCTATGGCGAGACCTTACTAAGACTCTTAGACTTTACAAAACTGGGGACAACATTATGAATATTGACTTTAGGTACAATTTACTTTGCATATATATTTACTCTTCGTGTATTCTTGTGATGTTATGACTTTGTGCTAAATGGGTAGAATGTACGGTTATTTGTTTCATATTGAGTGTCAAAATTTCCATAGTTTTCAAACTCATGCTACATGTATCGGGAATTTTCCTGGGAGTAACAATGGATTTTCCTGCTCCTCTGTGGACACCGGGGAAAAACACTTCGAAAATAGATTGGGAGTCGCCAGCTAGGTTTGAGGTTCACACCCGAGAAAGCATTTGAAAATGATTCTTTTGCCCCTTATTTTGAAAAAGGATTTTACTGGTCCGTCATCACTATAGTATCTTAGGTTCAGGAGCCAAGTTACGAGAGGGAAAGGGTTTTAAGGCATCCCCCTCGCCCGGTACAAGGACCGGTCCCCCTCGCCCGGTACAAGGACCGGTCTCTACTAAGTTTTATGAGATTCACTTTAAACATTTATTTTCAAACTTTAATCACATAAGGGAAAGAGGGAGCAAGCAAAAGGGGATTAAACACGAAAAGGTTGGTACTTGTGCAAAGTGAACAATATGTAATATGATGATGATTGAAGAATATGAACAATAATAACAACAACTAGAAACTGTAATGAAAGAGAAAATAGAACTTTTGGACACTTTTTGAACAAAATCGGTTTGAATCCGTTGTTTACCCTTTAGGCGCCTGAAGGGATGCTTTGGGTGCCTGAAGTTGTTGCTTTCAGGTGTCCAAACTCTTTTTTGGCAAAAAGAACCTTACATATAAAGAGCATTATCGTCAGGTTCGCTACTCCACTTCGAAAAATAAAATTGCGAAGAAAAAATTCAAAAAACCTATCGTCCTCGCTTGGGAATCGGTGAATTTTACAATTGCTACGAGTGCTCGCTTCTTGCAATGAGGCACTATTTACTCAATTAGCATTATTTTAATGTTTTGGTTCAAATTGAATTTTTGCCTTCATCTGGTCTCTTCTGCCACGTACATACATTCAAAGGGCTTTTTTTTTAGGTAAAGAGATAAAAAAAAATATTCAAAGAGTTCTGTTCTACAATCACCGATCATCGACTGTGGGATGGGGAAAAAGCAATTAATACTAATAAAGAATGTACAAATAATATTTTGATCATTATCAGAAAACATTGTAGAATATACATTCAAAAGGCCAATGTTTTGTTTTTAAGTGAACAATTTCACAACAATTTTAAAAAATTTGAAGAATTTCAATTTAGAATAATAGAACATAATACAAATTTTTTTATAAAAAAAAAAAAAAGAAAAAAGAAAATCGCAAGTCGTTTTTATAAAGTGTACCATAAATTTATAGTACTAAAAAACGATAATTAAATAATACGCCTAGAAAAGGCTAAACCCCAATCAAAGTTACAAAGCCCTAATTTTGCCACTTCCCTCCTCTCTTCTACCTCTGCCAATGCACGCTTGGAGGCACGGACGCTAAAGTAAGTCTCTCTCTTTCTCTCTCTCTCGTTGCTTCAACTGGTTCCCCGGGTGCATGGAGGTACACATATGGTAGCTATGGGGAACCACCCTGGATGCATCCATATGGGAGTGACTTACACTTCATGGGAGTCACTTATGCTTGATGAGGCACTTACTGCGGCTCAACTTTCCACTTGGGAACCACCTTAGGGTTGTTGTGGATGCTTGTTGGTATTCTGTCTTGCTGAATTTGTTGTACATCTTTGTGGTACTTTTCTCAGAATAAAAATGGAGCAGAGATTGGCTAATACATGGCAGATGACTGTGAATGAGAAGAAATTCATCGAGACTGCTTTGGTAGCGGACATTAGAGTTGATGGTCGGCGTCCATTTGATTATAGACGGCTTACTATCAAGTTCGGTAGGTAAGAATTGTAGATTCGACGGTCTATGTTAATGGACTTGAATGAGGTGCAGGTGTGTTTTAGGTATTTAACTTCTTTGAAGCCACTTTATTGAGAAAAAGTAAACTTCTTTGTATCGCAATCTTAAAACAAGACTGAACTTGAAAATTGTCTGAGAAGAGACTCCTCCGTCAAATTTAGCTTCCCATTCTTCCTCTGCCAAATGTTAAGGATAGGCTTGTCTTATTTGGATGTGGGTTTGGCGTTTGTTGAACCCAAACCCAATTACCCAACTCGTTTTGTATGGACATGGATACTGGAGAAGCTAGATCAAGTTCCAACAATTCTTTATGTTGTTTTTTCTTGTGTTTTGCCCTCCAAATATTAGTTTCTGGTTATAGATCCTTTCAGTTTCCTTTTATAGATTTGGTAGACTTATTACAGAGCTTCTGTTTTGTGTATGACTATTAATCTAACTAGTAATTTTCCTTTGTTTTATGTTTTTCAACCTGCTACTCCTCCCTGATCTTTATGCAATTTTCACTGGGCATTGCTAAATTTTATTCTCTGATGATAAAAACTTGGACAGTTGTTTAAGAGCCCCGTCCTTTTGTTCAGTAGTAACTAAATAAAATTATGCACTCATGGCAGCAGTTTATGTGTAGGTAATCCTATTTTTCTCTAAGATTATCCACTCATTGGCGCCAGTTTATGTGTAAATAGTACAATTTGTCTATCTTGGATGTTATTTTCTCTCAAATTTAACCAGCACTATTAGGCTGATTGAATGTTGTATTCTCAGTGCTCTTCATATTTTTGGTTGTCGTTTTGGACATGCCCCTCTGACTTGGTAAAATGATGTGCCAAGCATTTAAGTTAAGCTGTAATGTGCAGAGAAGATGGTTCATCAGAGGTGCAGCTTGGCCAGACTCATGTTATGGGTTTTGTAACTTCCGAACTAGTTCAACCATATCGAGATAGGCAAAATGAAGGGACCCTCTCAATCTTCACTGAGTTCTCTCCAATGGCTGATCCTTCATTTGAAGCAGGTCGTGCTGCAGAATCCGCTGTGGAGTTGGCACGCATTATAGACCGTGGTCTAAGGTGATTTTTATGCTTTTTTTGCTTTCTTCTTCTATCAAAGGATTGGCTACGTTTTTGGTTCATAATATGGCGAAAGATCCCAAGTTTTAGGAACTTAAGTACCTTTTTGGGGTTCATATTATACTATAAGAACATACTGACAATTTTTTCCTTCGTTGTTTTCTTTTCCTCATTGATTCTTCTCTGTTGTAGAGAAATCCCACCTATACTTGACTTCTTAAACATATCAATGTGATTTTGAATTCCCTCGTTCGCGCAAGTCTTATTTACTACTTACACTTGTACCACTGTACACTAGTTACATATTTCACTTTCATCCCTCAATAATTATACTAGTGCACCTCAAAATTATGAAACTATCCCCTCCTTTTATACCTCAAAACTGACAAAAACACGACACTATTTTCTGTGCTAATTCGAGTTGATAAGGGACTTGTAGTTTTTGAGCTTTGTTCTTTTAACATGCATGGAGAAACACTTTGATACAAAATCCCAAGTGCAATGTTCTAATGGAGTATTATCTCATCATGCTTGACTGTGAGAAACAGTTTTCAAGGTTACTACTAACAGGTGTCCCCTTGGTGCTGAATTCCTGGATCCTCTGCTGGTTATGATCATTTTTAGAAGGATCCATAACACTTCATCAATCTTTCTACATGTGATGAACAGTAGCTGTACGCAAATAGTAAGGACTTGGTAGGGCTTCATGTTGATAACCAAACCAAACAGAGCATTGTGTCCTAATAAATTGGCTTGGCTACATGAATCTTTTTTCGCCATTCTGCTTTGTGCAGGGCTTTGTATTGTTGTTTCGATAGGTAGTGATATTTGCTTATATAACTTGCAGGGAAAGCCGGGCAGTAGATATGGAATCACTTTGTGTTATTGCAGGAAAGTTAGTGTGGGCCATTCGCATTGATCTTCACATTCTAGACAATGGGGGGTAAGTTGTAATACCATCGACAAAGGCAATTTCTTATATGTTTCTTGAGCTATACATCCAATGTTTCCTTTTCTCTCTCTTGATTATGAGAACAGAAATCTCGTTGATGCTGCCAACATTGCTGCTTTGGCTGCTCTCTCGACATTCCGGCGGCCTGAATGTACATTAGGCGGTGAAGATGGTCAGGAAGTGATAATACATCCACCTGAGGTAAGATGCTTTACTTGTTCATTTAGGTTTAAATAAACTTAATGTTGCAGATATTAGCCTTAGTTTTCTAGATGATTATTGTAAAGGAAACATCTGTGAGAATATTCTTAATCACTGGACAGAATAAATAGATAAAACATGCGAGAGCAAAATGTACTTACCTAGCTATATTTCCTGATGCTTATCACGTTTCTCATTTCCCATTATTATATACTAAAAAGTGAGGACCTTATAACGATAATTTTGTACCTCTCGTTTGATAGGATATCAATAAATCTTTGTAGTATGTGTGCACAGCAATTTGTTGTTTCCTTGTCCATCCTCAGTAATATCCTCCCTGTCTATACTCTAGGACTGTGAGATGGATTACAATCTTATCGTGTCATGTCCATTCCTTCTCCTTGTTCTTTCCTTATGTTCCTAGTCGTAACAGGTGCTCCCCTTTTTGTGCCTTGTCGACTCTGAATCCTTTGACTTGATTTCACTATCACAGATACTCCATTTGTTAAAGTTCTTTTGTGTTGTGCTTGCCATGTGGATTGCTTTAGCAAATATTTGCAATTAAAGTCATAATGCAGGTTAGCTGTCCAATACAGCCTAAGATATTGTCGTGGTCCATTTGCGAATTGTTATCCTTAACTCATGGTTAACTGCAATTCATTAGCGGTGTGTTTAGCATTGGTTTATTTTGACAGGTGAGGGAGCCTCTTCCTTTGGTAATCCATCATTTCCCTATCGCAGTAACCTTTGGGTTTTTTGGTGATGAGAACATCGTGGTAGGCAAACTAAGTCCTAACAGTAATTTGTTCTCTAGTCATTAAAAGAACACGTTCCAATTGTCACATTTACTTTGCTGCCTAGGTAATAGACCCTACCCACAAGGAAGAGTCTGTTATGGGGGGAAGAATGATTGCTACACTCAACACAAATGGGGATGTTTGCGCCATTCAAAAAGCTGGAAGAGTGGGTGTCATGCACACAGTCATTATGCAGTGTTTGAGAATAGCTTCTGTGAAGGCCGGTGATATAACAACCAAGATAAAAAATGCTGTGAGTTTTTCCTTTGCCTGATTGTTTGTTAGATATTGTTTCATCAACTTTTAGAACTATACGACACTATATATCTATCTACTATAAGTCTGGGGCATGCTACAGTTTTTCCAACAAACGAATGGAGCAAAAAGAATTTCCCTCTCCTCCTATCTGAATTTTAGAGGGATAGAAGTGGCTAGTATCAAGTTCTAATTTATGACCGATGTTTGACGCTAGTAAAAGAAGACGACGAATTCCGAAAACCCTCCTCTCTTGCTATATAGATTGTTGAAAATAGGACATTCAAAAACCTTCCTCTCTTATTATACAGATTGCTGTTGTATGAAATTGCAACAGTTTGCACTCAGCAGTTCATTTTATGGGTGAGTGTAAAAGAGGTCATGTTGATGACAATCTTATAGCACCCAAAAAAAAAAAAAGTCTTACTGTTTTTTGTTGTTCCATAAGTAACTATCATCTCTCATGTTGAATTGACAAGCCATGTTCCACACGTAATTTCCTGTTAAACTCTAAAGGTTGAATCATTCTGCACTGAGAGGGCACTGAGGAAGATTAAACGTCACTCCTCTTCTGCTGCTTTGGATGTTCATAAACCTGTTGCTGACTTGGAGACCCAGAACCACTTCGTTGATCAGAGGCGAATCAGTGATTTGCCAGGGGATAAAGAGAGGTTAAAGTTGATATCAAAGGAAAGTGGAGTAAGTCAGAGTAATAACATGGAAGGTGAAGTCAATCATCTGAGAATGTACAGATGCATTGAAGCACCACTGTTTCGGTGTTTCCAATGTTCCGTCCGTCCCACTTTATTTGTCCATTTTCACTAATGCGGAAAGTCATCTTTATTGTCTCTTTCACATTTTTTTGGAAGATGTTGAAAACTTTGTCTAGAAGAGAGAATTTTGATCTTTTGGTTGGAGAATTTCAGGACAATATATTGCTATCCGTTTATCTGATTAAAGCACAAAATTGCTAAAAATGGACAAACAAACCGGGACATAGGCCATACAGAAATTACAGTATTCTTTCAATTTGCTTGCAGGAGTGTTAACACCCAATAAGCCTTCAGAAGAGTCAACATACGAGAAGCCCTCTGAAACTGAATCTGACCAACTTAATGCCGATACTATGCTAGCCCATTCCCCAGATGGGGCAGTTGGAACTGGAGGACAAACAAACAGGAAAAAGACTTTAGAAGATGCAGTAAAGCCCAAGCACAAGAGGAAAAAGAAGTCATCCTCTAACATTGGTGCGAGTTAGCTGAACAAATCTTTTCTAGGTATGTTCTTTATAGACTTTCTGTTAGTGCTAGAAGTTATATTTTCTAACTTTTGAATCGTTCGAGTAAACGACTCAACTGGTGCACCCCGCAAATGACGAGTTTAACCTGGCCTTCGGAATGGGGTTTGCCTGTGATTACGTCAATGACTTTTTGGAAGCTTTGAATCCGCTTTTGTAGCTAGTTCCTCCATTTCTCGTAAGATCTCTTCAGCCAACCTAAGCCCTGTCTCAATGTCTATTAATCTGGCTGAACCTTATCTTTTGGTGGATTACGACATTTTGTCTTGTCAGAACTCCATTAAAATGAATCAATCTTATGATGTCTGTTTGCCCCCATTTGGATAAACACTTGGGAAGATAGTCGAAACTACAGAACATGATCAGTGATGGAATAAAATGCTATGATGAACTTATATTATGCAATATGTTTTCTAATTAGGGTTCTTCTGTAGGTTGTTGCTTCCTTCTGTTGTATCCTATGGACGCCATGTGAAGTTAAAAAAGTTTCCAAAGTTGCATGGAGAAACAGCGTATTCTTGTTTACTTGGAAATCGACACCATAGAAGAAATGCCTGTAGCCTTGATCTTCATTCGGCACCCAAGAATTTGTTTTCTGCAAACTCAAGGATTGCATGGAGTAGTTCCCTTCATTATATTTTGTGAAGCCATTTTGTAGCGTGATTGGATGGTGATTTTCCTGTGAAACATGCTTTTTCAAGTATAAATCAAACTGCAATTTAAGTGAGACAAACTAAGAGTAGATCAGTGGTTGTTTGGTTAGAACATTAGTGGCCTTCCACGTAAAAATTCCGTTGTTCTAGTCAGGTACACCTGTATGATCTGATTGAGCTCTCTCTCTCTCTCTCTCTCTCTCTCTCTCTCTTGCGCGCGCGCATTAAGAATGCACATGCATGCAGTATTAGAAACGACCATGACCTCCCTCCCTTAACTGAGTAAGGGCTCTTAAAGTTCTTTTGCAGCGATGTCTCCTTGTGTTTGAAGTTGATTTCTGTGGGAAGTTTTTTCTGTTTGGTTCTATTGGGGTTTAGGTCTTGGGTTGTGCTATCTTGGATGGTTTGGTTTTATTTTGTCTTTGGTGGGTTTTGGGGTGTGTTTTCTTGACTCTTTGTTTGGTTAGTCTTGTGCGGGTGATCTTGTTTGCCGATTTTGGGTGGTTTTTCTTTTTGGTTTTTGCTTGGCGTGGTTTGGGTCTGTTTTGGTGGGAGGTGAGAGGTCTGCAGTTTTTTTGGTCTGGGTTTGTGGCTTGGTCTTAGCTTTGTGTCCTGTTTTTTTTTTAGTTCGGTTGTCTGTCATTTTGCCTTGTTGTTGGGTTTTGTTCTGGGTTGTGTCTGTCTTGTTTGTTCAGTGTCTTTGGGTCTGCACTTTAAAGACGTCCGGCCTAATTCCATCTGGCTATACTGAATGTCGTGCCCTGATGATGCTCAGCTGCTCCTTGGATGAATTATTTGGTTCATATCTGTTTTAGATTTTCCAGTCTCTGGTGATAAAGATTTGGATAAAGCTATATGGATTTGATGGATTCATATCTGATGTTTCTTGGAGGGCTTTCCTTTCGGTAGTTCTGCAATTTGGGAAGCTTTTTGGTTTTCACAATCGAAATCAGCTGTCTGCTGTTGTTTTTTGAAGTTGTCCCTGCTGCTAATGGCTGGAAATTCTATGGTGCTGTTTGGTCTTTGGCGGCTTGGCCATTCACTTCCATATTCAAGCTACATTTTTCTCCTCAGTTGTATTTTTGGTTGGCTTTTATTCTGGTCTTGGGGACACGTGATTTTCGGTTGCTTGGGTGCCAATGTAGGATGATTGTGGTTTGTTGTGACGCTGTTTTTTTTCCTTGGTCTCTTTGATCTTTTGTACTCTTGTTCTAAAAAAAAACCGATGAACGTGTGAAACAGACCAAAATCAGATTAAACCGCTTGGTTTTGGTTGGCTTTTACGATTAGGTGCCGTAAAGTTTGATTCACATTTGAAGAAGTTATTTGTTTTAGATATATCAATTGTTTGTGTAGGATTCACCAAATGAATGAATCTGTTGTAGCACATTTGAATTTTGATATTTAAAATTTCTAGGTTCAACTCTTGGCAGCGGAAAATTTGTTTTTGGCTAATTTATCAGTTTTATATTTTACCTAAGTGATCCCATTCCATCATTTTTTGCTTATAGACGTTCAGAAATGAAATGGCCATATAAGCTGAGTTGAGAAACGCATTAAAATATATGCACACAAAAAGTAGTACGGTATTTTTCATATTTCCAAATTAAACCAAGCGGTTTACTCTGATGTGGTCTGTTTCATTGGTTCTATACTTCTAATCTTCTATATATGAAATTTTTTTTTTTTTTCCTCCTTTCACCCATACTAGCTATTTCAATTTAGCCGGTATTTGGGAGCTTACTTGCGCTACTCTCATTTCCCCATTTTGCTTGCTTGGCTCTCCCCTCCCAAAATGAATTTTAACAAAATGGGTTTTTGGATTTTGATGAAGGAGAGCAAAAGCCAAGAGGGGAATGAACTTTAACTTCTCATTTTTTCACTTTTCCCATTTTACTTTAACATACTTTTTTCACCGTGCATGAATGGTATTTCCACCCGGACAAAATTCTGGACATTCAAGTTCTGAGACACTTATTAATCAAAAGCAAAAACAATAGCCTTAGGGAAGGCATTTAAGGAAATTCAAAGGGAGCCAATATGTGTGTGTGTGTGTGTGAGAGAGAGAGAGAGAGAGAGAGAGAGAGAGAGAGACGACGCGAGATGATAAAAAAAAGAGTTTCCAGTAAAGCCCTACCGGGGCAGCAGGTAGGGAGACTTTGATCACATGCTTCGTTTGGAGGAGTTAGCACAAGGCTAACGTGTATCCTTTCACAAAGAGGTAATCCATCACTGAGGTAAATATTCAATTTTTCTGCTAATCTCTATACTCAGAATTATCCATTGGGATTTGTTCTTACGATGCCAGTGAAATTTTTTGGTAAAAACCTCACTTTGGAGAAAACCAATCAGGTTTGGTTTATATTTCAACCATTAAACCCCCTTCGAAAATTGTCCGGTTCATAAGTGGGCATTTTGCTATTGTCGGTGGTTTAGTGGTTAGTTTCACTTCCCTTCTTAATGTTTTGCGTGTTCGTTCTAGTTTGTGCTGTGGTGGTGTTGTAGTATGGCGAAGGGGTTTAAGCTGGGAAAAGGGTTTTTCAAAGGACAAGGGCCTACTCCTGGTTCTGGTCGCCTTTCCAAGAAGGTTAAGGGTAAAGGTCTTGCTTATTCCTATAATAATCGGGGGTTCTCCTTGTCTTTGGATATAGAGCGGGACCTTGCCATGGATGATATGGGTTCTGAGGATATTGGCTTTGATTGGGGTTCACGTCTTGCTAAAGCGAAGGCTACTACTTTAATCCAGATTACGAGCCATGGGATGGGAAGAAGTGCAGGATACGTTGGACAATTCTGATCTAGAGGACATGGAGCTCACTAATTTGTCTGGGGAGGGTTTTTCTAGGGTTGCTACAAATTATCGTAGAAGTCAGACTGGTGAATCTTCAAAGTCTGGCTCTATTATGGAGGCATGTCAATACGTAGTGGATTCTTCACATTGCGCTGGTTGGCTTTGTTCAACCTGACAAGCGGGATGTGGCTGGTAAGACTGTGTTTCAATCCAAAGGTATGAAGCGTCCTAGGTGTGCAGGGTATCGACATCGCAAGAAACAAGTCATTATGGGGCGAGACTTCCTTCTTGTTAATCGCACTTGTCTTCACAATTCAGATGTGGGTAAAGGGTTTCAGTTCTTCCATACGCCTAGCCTCTCGACTGTGCTGGTTAGAGTCAAGGTCTCCCTAGTTGACATCACAGTTGAACTACCTGACAGCCATTTGGCTCGGGAAGATATTCCTATTGTCCACAAAGATGGTGGGGCTATGGCTGGAATGTTAGAGCCTCCTAGTCCTCCTGTGCCTAGCCATGAAGCCAAAGGAGATGCAATCCTCATGGATATTTCGATTCTATCGGATCATATTTCAAGGACTCTGCATTCGAGGGTTAAGAGGATTATAGGTCTTCAGCGTCATGGGGTGGAGGGCTCGAGACAGTCTCAGGCTAGGTGCTATGGCAAACGGTATACGGTTAGCAGTGGGTTTCAAATCTCTGCTTCGGGACCTCGTCATTTGGGGACTAAAAGGATAGTGAAACCTAGCATACGAAAAGGAACGAGGGTTTCTAATGTGCAAGGCAGTAGTAGCGCTGATAAGGCAAGGCTGCATTCCATGCGGAGCAAGAGGAAGCGGAGAGGGTTATAGAAGTTGATCCTCATTTTTGTCGTCCTTCGCAACGCCGCGCTCATAGTTGATTTTTTCTTCTTTGTATCCATTGTCTTGCAGGTCTTCTTAGTTTCTTGGCGTTGATATTGGGTCTGTTTTCTGCCTTCTAGTTTATTGGTGGCTACTTGTCTTGCAGGTTTTTGTACATGCTGCTCTGTTCTGAGTTCGTTGTTGGGTTTTGTTGTGTTGTGCTTTCAGATGTGTTTGGTTGGGCTATGATTTGTGCATATTAATATATTTACTCTTTTATTTCATATTTAGGATAAGTTTCCGTTTTCTCAAAAAAATAAAAATAAATAAATAAATAAAAGAGCACTCATTTAACTTATTTTAATGAGATATATAAAAAATTAAAAAGATACCCTCAAATTTTTCCTAGGCAATATAAGTCCTCAAAATTTAAAAAACAAATTACTCTTGAAATGACTAGAATGCCCTCTCTTCCAAAGGTAATCCCGCGTCAGCCAAGCATGGGATTGAATTTACCCAAAAAAAAAAACATGGGATTGGAAAGAATTAGTACAAGGATAAATAGAAGGACTACTAATACAACTATACCAGGACCGTTAATCTCGTCAATTTTAATCCGCCAAAAAAAAAAAAAAAGGGATAGGAAAGAATTAGTACAGGGACATATAGATGGACTACTAATACAACTATACCAGGACTGATGATTTAATCCGCGATTCAAGCAAGGTATAAGTGAGAAGCAAATAAACAATGCAGTAGTTCACAAAGAAGGTAACGAATCTTTCACCACAGAAGACAACTGATGATTTAGGTTCCATGTCCCGAAACGGCATATGTACAGAGAAATAAATATGATCTTGTCGAGTCACTGGTTCCATACACCCTTCTGCTTCAAGAAATTCCATTTCAAAGCAACAAACAAAAGAAAAACAGCAAAAACAAGGAAATATGACTCTAGCAGTTGAAAACAAAATACTTCAACGCAAGATTTTAGCAGTGTATCCCCAGACACTCTTGAAACAGCACAATTGCTTCATTCCCAAGTAACCGAAATCATCGAGTTAGCAAGCCCTGACTCTGCAAATGTTAATTCGCTATCATAGTCAAGAACCTTTGACGCTCCTGGGATTGCATGTGTCAAGCGAAACGGCCGTGTCTCAGCTTCTTCAAATTGAGTGCTGCAGAATGACCATAACAACTGGAAAACAAACAAGGCAGGCAAAATAAGCACAGAGGCCAAAAAAAAACAGAAGATGGCACAGTAAGCTAACTTTTAAGCCTGTGGAGGGGTGGAACATAGAAGGGCACTGGGGCCACCCCCGGTCATGCGGAAACCAAAAAAAAAAATGTCTTACTTCTAAATGAAAAGAAATCATATATTTTCAGGTATTATTACTATTTTTCACTTATTAGGGTATTTGTTTTGCGTATATTATGTATGTTGTCGGATCATTAATATATAAAAATTTGCACCTTTATGGGCAGCGAATATTTTGACATTACAACACGTGTAACTTCTTTTATAGTTAGTATTTTGATAAATGATTAACCCATAAAAATATGTAATTTTTAGTATTATGAATAATTCATCTAGACCATGTGTACATTTTTCAAATTTATTTTATTACTCCATCTGTTCCCAAATAATAGTCGAGTATTCCATTTTAGGCTATCCCTTAATACGTGTCTGTTTTGAAAAGTTAATGAGTAAAAGTTTGTACAATAATTATTTTGCCATTTCGAAAAGTTAATGCGTAAAGTGATAATGGATAAAAGTGAGTTGATGTGATAGGTGTAAAGTAGAAGTAAAAGTTGATGTGATAGGTGTAATGATGACGTCTCTTTAATAACTTGGATTTACGAAGCTAGGACGGAGGGAATAATATTTTTTAGTGCCACCAGCTTAAATTCCTGGTTCCGGCACTGAGCCTGTGAATAGACATCAGATAGCATAAAGTAAACTTTGTGGAACAGAGTACACAGTCCAAGACCACCACCACACCCCAATTCATGGAAAAGAAAAGGAAACAAAAGCTGTGAATACTTGCCAAAACAAAACAAGAAACTATGAAAATCTTATGTTGAGAATTTTATCCATTAAAATAAGAGTGGTACTACATCATCTACTCAACCATGAACCGCAGTCTACTTGTGAATTTAGGTGGGATTTGTTAGTTTCCAGATCAAAAAACCGAATTGTAGGTGGATTAAAAGATTAATGAATAAGAGAAGCAGACCAAATCACTTAAAATGAGAAATCAGAACAACCTAAAATGAGAAATCAGAACAGAGCACCTATTACTTGATCTAAAACTCCGTAAATCCTGTCCTTGAGCAATGACTCTTCTAATATAAACCAAGTTAAGGAACCTTAATCAACAATTACAAATCAGGGTCTTTCTGCTATAAATCTGTACTCTTTTGATGAAAGAATGGAGTCAATACCAACCCAGTACAATCAGTGTCACGGTCACCTAGATCCTTCCGGTAGAATGTTTGTTTTCTTTACTTCCCTTCCTTGTTTTTGGTGGATATTTCCGACATCGATCTTCATAATCAGTTAGTCAGTGACGCCAAGACTTAAGACTTCAGAGTTGCAAGAAAATGGTACTCTCTCCATCCCCATTTGTTCGTCCATTTCCTGGCAGTCGTGCTACTTAATTGATTCATCAAACAATGAATTTTTGTTGCTTTTTCACTCCATTAGATTTTGTAATCAAAGTTTCCAAAATCATTTAAAGCAAATTAAACTAAACAATATAGGATATTTGTTTAACTATGTCCGTAATAGTGGAAAAGGAAGGAAAAAAATGGGGAAGGAGGGAGTACTTTTTCACACGTTGACTCAGATTCCTAATACACTTTCTTTGGTTTACACTAACTTTACTTGCGCTACTTCAGCAATTGTGAAAATGTAAGGCACACATAAAGTAAAGGACAAAAGATAGTGAGAAAACTATACTTGTATAGGATTAGTACGCAAGAAGCTCCTCTGAAGCCTACGACCGTCGGGAAGACGAACTCCAACCCGGCAAAGTAGATTCCTATCGCCCGCGGGTTCTTCTGGAAGGGGTGGGTATGCCGCTTTCTTCGGTGGGCACGTCTGTACATCTTCCTTTTCTCCATCAGTTGCATCTTTGTCTCTTGTGGTGGTGACTCCATTCGCATCTTTCACACCTTCCATAGAAGCTGCCAATGCCTGTAATAGTTCCTCATCTTCTTCGTTAGTTGCCTCTGCAGCTGCTGGAGCCTCTGGAGAACAGAATCCATGTGAAAATGAGAAATCAAAACCTCGCACAAAAGATCTATAATTTGATTAGACATGGGTGCATGGGGCTTAGTTTGGTCAATACACATTGCAATGTCTCAACATTTGCAATCGAGCTCAATATTGGTGTATTAATCAACATCTGTAAATGCTTTATTTGCCTAGTGTTACTGACCAGGTGAAAGAAAAGACTGACATAATGCTCATCAAGAGGGTATGCCATCCACCTGCCCCCAGAAACTTCACAAGTTTGTCTTAGTACAAGAGTGAGGGTTCTGAAGGACTTACTATACATTCAGAACATCTAACATGGGTGCTTTTATTTGTATTCTATTCAACTTTCTGCATAAACCATAAAACCTCACAAACAGTTAAATTTTGGCCCATATTCTGACTCTAAACTCCTACTTCGCAAGCCAACACCTTTTCTTCCTCAAACAATCAAAATGCAGCACCAAAAGTAAACCTACCAAATAGAGTAATGCAGGAGAACTGTTTACAGTCTAAATTAAATCTCTATGGTTTTATTTGGAGGAGAGTTTCTACCAATTTTTCCACAATCAACATATCACACTGAAGAGCAAGAACTAGACAACTTGATTGTCAAACAACAATTTTGAAGCTAATTATTTGGTGCTTTAAAGCTAACAAAACAACAATAATCGCCTCCTTTGCAGCTTTTTTTTTTTTTTTTTTGGGGGGGGGGGGGGGGGGGGGGTGGTTGGGTATGTTCCCTTGTATTTGTAACTTAGGCTATACATGTAAGCATGTTTGTTTCTCTGAATGTGTGTGAGCCACTAGTAGTAGTTGATTCCCATCAACACATAATCCCCAAAGATCATTAATCATTTCACAAAGCAGATAACAGCAATTTAACATAGAGAAATAGATGCCTGATAATACTGTGATGTTTGTCAAATGGAATGAATATTCATCAATGCCACAATACCTTGTACTTTGTGGGCTGAACTCTGAGAACCCTCTCTTGGACGTTTATGAGAGAGACTGACGTGATGATCCTTAGGACTTCCATCCAGAAATGGTAATAGATTCTGTAGCAGGAAAAAGTAACTTTCATAGTGAGACTCCAGTATGCTAACGATGAATTCTGAGTGAAAATAACAAGATTATGAAGCCCACTAGAATCAGATCAAAAAGAGAAAAGACGCCCACTAGAACAAATCAAATCATATCATAATTACTCGATTTTGAGGACCAAACAACACATCAAACTAAAAGATCAAAACACGTCAACAAACTACAGACTGCAAAGATTTTTTTAACATGTACCTCCAGCAAACTCTCAGCTTGAACCATTCCACGCCATGAACGCATTTTCTGCCCTGTGATTGGGTCAATGACAAGAATCACAGGAAAAGAGTCCAATTTGTAGTAGGTAGAGACCTTTCTGCCCTCTTCAGTGTCGTCATATACCTACAAACATAATATCCAGTCCATCCAAGTAAATCGTAGTACATAAATCAAATATTTATTGTAAAATATCTTCCTTTAACTGAAAAATTAGACAAACTAAATTAGGACCCTGTTTATGTCAACGAGGCTCCCATGATAAAACCTTGATATTCAAAGACCAACTTCCAACTGGATATTGATCTCATGATACTACATAAAACACTGAAACTTACTGAAAATACAGCTTAGAGTCCAGGTAATGATCACCAAAATTGCAACAAGGGTAAAACTCATCCAGTAGTTACCAGCATTCAATGAATTGCAAGATGCCACAAGTGCAACTAACAGTAAACAGATAACAGTTGTGGAAAGTTTGCAATTCAAGATTAGTGAACTCTCCCCTTAAGCATATTATTTAAAGCGACAGTTATTCCTCTGATTTTGTGGAATTAGTTTCATTTTTGTTATTTTATGGCAATCTATTGATACGAGATAAATATCTTGGTATACACCTCATCCGTAGAATCTTGAAATTTAATTAAGTAACGATATGCTAAAGATGTACACAGTTTTCTATGCAAAACAGTATAGCTATACCAAGATGCAATAGACATAATGGCCCTTCATGCCGTCTTCCATTTCTATGTTTAAAGGTTATCAACATCATGTTATCTTTTTCCATCACCAACAAGAAAGCTGATCCAAATAGGAAGAAGTACAGACAAAAGCATGCAGCTTATGATAATCAACTACGGTTAACATTATTTGCTAATATCGAGTTGTGCTACCAGGTAATATCACCATCTAGAATACTTTCTCATCTGGATTTAGTCACATATAGTGTGCCTCAAAGAAGAATGCATACCCTAGTGGTAAGTACCTTTACGACAATATCAACCAAGGTATGAGAGAGACTAAACAAACCAAACCGGGCCTCAAGTCCCAACCAATTGGGGTCAGCTACATGAAATTGTTTTCTCTGTAAAGGTATTGTGTTCCGTTGTATACAACATACCTAATCCTTTCAAAACTACTGCCTCTAAAGCAATTTTGGTCAGTGTTCTAAAAGAAGGTCTGGAAGGCCAAGTACTAGCCGCTTAGGCGTTAGAAAGCCCCTCTCCGACTAGCGTGACTAATTGCCCGACTAGCCACCGAGTACTCGGCCCTGGAAGCTAGAAGGTGCCCAGCCGCCCTAGGAGCGCCTAGCAAGTTTTAGAACGTTGATCTTGGTCCACCAATCCCTTAATGATACCCTCTGCCGTAACCATATCACTCCTAACTGCCGCAACTATTGATCAAGGATAGACAAGTCCAAACCACCTTAACCTATATTCTCTAATCTTATCTTCTCTTGGTGCTACCCCTACCATCCAGTGAAGGTTTTGTTTCTAATTCTATCCATCTCAACATTCTCATTTCAGCTACACTTTTTTACTCACATGTTTCTTGATATCAACCAAGGTATGAGAGAGACTATTAGAAAGAAAGAAAAAAATTAACTTTTTCAATTCACCGATTTGTCATCATTAATATCACCAGAAACAGAATCATATTTACCAGCACTACCATGACAAAGACAAGTTCAAATGCTGATTAAAATAACATGAACATGCTGGTGTGCGAAAACTCTGTGGACAAGCCTATATGAAGTAACAAATAACAAATGAAAATAAAAGGTAGGAAACCCATTGTTTACAGGCATGATATTTGGTTTATCAAAAGAACCAAAGAAACAAAGAAGCTGGTGATGAAAAAACCCAAGTGTAGAGCTAGCATCATACAAACCTGCCAGAAGATGAAATTACTACTGATAGTTTGCGCAACAGCTTCATTTGCCCAGGTGTCACGGTTAAGCTTAATAAGCAGCAAAAACACCGGGAAAAAAATAAAAATTCCAGAAGGTCCAAAACAGAAGGGTTCAAACGCAAGAGAGAGAGACATATTTTGCAGTACCATATGTGAGCTGAATTCCTTGGTGGACTGCACATTTACAAGGAACCATTTGTCCTGGACTTTAGCAGCATCTTTTGCCTGCATTCGGATCATCCGAGAAAAAGGAAAGCATATAAAGTCCAATTCTAAATGCCTTGCCATTCAATATGTATATTCCTGACCCGCAGTGTAACATAGATCAGGATTCAGGATTCCTCATGGAATGATGGAAACATGAACAAACATCTTTTCGGTAAGAAAACTGAAAAAAGCTCAAAGGAAAAATATAAAAGCCAATCTCCACGTCCACGACCAACAACCAAAGCCCACTACAGAACAAAAAATGCAATACACAGGACTTCCCAACGGCCTACCTAGGAAGCAAGTTTCTCACTCCAAATTTTCCTTCACACAAGGCTCAAGATTTTTCTTAGTCAAATACCTTAGTTCAATTAACCGGCATGACGTTGTGAAAGACTTTGTATATTCGAACATGGTCGAGAGCAATGAGTGAAGACTAAGAGGAAAAGCAAGAATAAAAATCCTCAAAATACCTTCTCTACATTTTAATCGGCATCAGTCTAATGACGCCAACCCTCCGCAAAGTTAGTAGTAAGCAATTCTCACAGTATTTGAAACTGAACCCTATTCCTATTAGATCAACTCAAAAAAGGTTCCTCAATTGTCCAACCACCTTTGATAATCTACTAAGCCACCCCTTTCTTTCCTCATACCATTGGTATCGTCAGCAAGAATTCAACATAAATAATAATGGCCTCCATAATCAGTTCTTGGAACTTTTTTCTAATCTAGATTCATTCTGCTGCTGCCTGCCTATGATCAAAACATGAGTGCATGATCCCATTCGCACATTCTAAAACATTTAAATGCTTCTTCTTAGATCTTTTTCACAAGTTATCATATATATCTTTCTTGACAACATGTATCCTATGTCCTATTCTGCTTCCTAAGATTAACACACATCGTCCTATTCCTCCCTCCCGTATCACCCGTACAGCCAAATGGCTGATACACCCCTCTCGAACTAAGCCTTACATATTTCCATTAACTATAATGCAACCAATCAATCTCATTTATGTTGATTGACCTGGTGCAACTAGAATAAGGAGGGGCAATGTTTCCATCTTCCCAAGCCTCACAACTTTAAAAATAGAGTTTAAACACTGGTAAATCTATTTCACATCACAGAACAGTATGCAGATTCCTAAACTAAGTTATTATCTTACAAGATATGCCCGTATGTATTTATATGCATAACTATATCTGCACGCGCACGCACACATATGGAGAGAGAGAGAGAGAGAGCTTGTAGGCACATAATCTGAAGTCATCCTTTCCATAATTGGAAGTAAATTCGATATAGCAATACTAACACTTCGTTCAATAATTACAAAAAAAAAAACACTTTGTTCAACTAAGACCTATTTAACTGGACATAAATTTAAAAGGCCCATTACCTTTTCAAAGGGTCCATGGTGCATCAGAGCAAAAGGAGGGCGATATAAAGAAGCAAGATTATCTTGTGAACTATCACCCACAGACGTGCCTCCTTGATCCCAAACCCCAGCACGTTTCATTTCCTCATTGAAATTTCGGAAAGGAACAACTGAATGAGCTTCATGTGTGGGATATCCCATCCTTGATCTAAAGCGTGGAAGAAAATAAGAGGGGAAAAAAACATCATCCATAAGTAAAATGAACAAAGTGGTCTAGTACATATGCATATGTATACAGGAGCTGCCCAAGTTAAAGAAATACAATCATGCAATGCAGTCCCACCAAAAGTCCAAACTTAGATACTGAATGGGAAGTTAGAACATTGAGATACCACATACAAGAAAATCTAATACAGAACCTTCAAAATGATATTTTGAATCACATTTGTCCCCACCAGCATGTTGGTACAAGCAAACAGAAAATACAGAAGAATACAAAATACAAAATACAGAGAGAAGAATACAAAATACAGAGAGTGGAACGTAGATCCAACAACAAAACGTAATGAAGCCGTAAGTCAAATATTATCAAACGGACATCCAACAACAAAAAAAGAGATAGCAGGAGTACATTGAAGATAAGTCAGCCCAAGTAACATCTTATTTCCACCCAAACCATTTTACCTAACCAATCAAGTATGTGTTTCCAGTGAAGAGAAAAGCTGCTGAACAATTTCATTCGAGTAGTTAGCACAATGCTCTAACATCATGCGTAGAAGGTTAGAAATAATACAAAAATGCCCCAACCAGGTGTTCAGGTAAGTGAAAGCCAAAAACTGAACTAAACAACAGACTGTGATCACATTCCGCCAAACATGTTACTCAAATTCTTTTTAAGAACAGTGCCTTTCATAAATAGCATGTAAATAACACAAGATCGAGAAATAAGCAAATAAAACAAAGATTTTTATCCTCACGTATCATATATTACAGCCAGGGCCGGCCCTGGGCTAAGGCCCAAGAGGCCATAGTCTCAAACGCAAAAAAATGTGTAAAAATTAGGGCCCCTAATTGTTTTAGAACCCGATATATAGGTCCAATATTCTCTTTGTACAACAACACTATTGGCCGATTTTAAAACCCATACAACTTATTTTACACGTAAGGACCACAGGCCCATTGGCCCAAAATATCTTGCTAAATCAAAGAGAAAAAAGGAAAAAGTAAATGACGACAGGCAGCGTGGCAGACTACGCAGCAGCTCCTTGGAAAATGATCACGTGGCGGGTGCATCAATGAGTTTGATGTATCTTTTTCCATTCAGTAACAAATAGTATTTTCTTTACAAATAACAAAACCTCATTATTTTATTTTTGGAAAAAACAGAAGAAAAAGAACAACACGAGCAAAGTATTTTTTACAAATTACAAACCCTCATCTTTTCCCTTGTTTTTTTGGGGTTTTCTATGTTGAATACATGCATTTGTTTATGAAAATTCAATTAATTTATTTTATAACTTATTTTGTAACAAAATTCATTAAAGGCCCCATTTTTTAAGTTCATCTTAAGCCCCCGCAAAAAATCAGGGCCAGCCATGATTACAGCCTCCTATATCGAATAGTATGTCACCAGCTTCCCTTGCGAATGCGAAGATAATGCCAGTGGGAGATGCAATTGTATTAGTTTATAATAAATTGTCGGGTAATAAAATGTCTAGATGCCCTTAACCGTCTAGTTTTCACATCAGAAAATACTAAAACAAAGAATGTCATTTGGTAGCCTCCATTAGTGGCATTATCATATATTTTCATACAAACTTTCAGTGCCACGGGGCATAGTTGTCAAATCGCGAATCGAATCGAGAATCGGATTGACCTTTTTTCAAATCGTGAATCGTAACGATTCGGTCTAAGTTTTAAAAACACTTGAAAAATGTGTCTATGCACTTGCATAATAAAGATACATTGTAAAATCGACGAAGTTAAGCTTAAATCAGTATTGAAGTTTTTTTCTACGATAAACTGATGATTACATGGTTTAATAGGAAAGAGTAGCTATTTGTACATGAAACTAAATACTATAATAAAGTGGATATATGCATATAGATATAAATATTCATTGTAAAAATAAAAGCTTGGCCTTACAACAAATAACAATAAAAGTTTGTAGCCTAATAGGTACAAAACTAGTTCATATGGCAAAATTAAGGTAAAACCGCTAAAGTGAATTTACAGTAATAGAATGTAATAATTGTGAGAAACCTCGATTCACTTATAGATTCGTATCGTTTTTGCATGAATCGTAAATCGAATCGCGAATCGAATCGTGAACCGTATGATTCATTACCGACTCTAGATAAACCTTGATTCACCTATAGATTCGTATCGTTTTTACTTGAATCGCGAATCAAATCGTGAATCGTGCGGTTCTGACAACTATCCCATGGGATGGTTCCTTTAAATCAACAATCTGCGCAGCGGTCAGCATAATTCTCCGACGTAATATAGGCAGATAAATGATTTGATTTAGGCAGTTCCTTCAAAATGAAATGTCTATTTATGCCATATTGAATACAGTTCCAAAAAACATGTATTGGAGGAAACTTTGGTTGAGGAGAATCATCCAAATAGGAAAAGAAGGAATAAAACTAATCAGATAACAGCAATGAGCAAAGTAAGGCAAAAAACATAAATGGAATTCCCCATACCCGTAAAGGATTGCATTGTCATAAAGAACCTCCCTTTTCACAGGTATAGGTGCTCTTACTTCGTTGATGTCATCTTGTCTTGCACTTCCGTCAACAGTGTCCTCTTTTGATCCACTGAGTCAAGAATAAAAGTCAGTGTCGAAGAGAGATGGAAATGAGACCATTTAGCCTGAGACAAAGAAATGAGACAATTTATACCGTCTCCAACCTACCCTGCACTTTGATCAGCCTGAGGTCTATCATTTTCTAATGGTGGAGAGAACGCAGATGGAGCCGCTACGACACCTTCATTTCCGACATAAAAGAGTTGAATAGCTTCCTCGAGCTTCCAACTTGTGGCCTGCACCCACGTTACCCCCATCTTGTTTAGTATAAGGCAGATTTACCACAAATTAAAGTAAAACACTTCTCTACTGCCATAACATATTTTAATTAATCAAAATAATGAAGACACCCATATTACTTCCAGAATCAACAAGAACACATAAGAAGAGCATGAGTTCTATTTTATTGTATTAGGCAAGGCAAAGGAACTAAAAGCTCGTCTTGAGTACATGTCCACTTGTACAGAAAATAAATGCAACCAGTTGCCAGGACCCTAACCACCTGCACATGCAATTTTCTTCCCTTTTTTTCTGATATGTACCGGCATGAGCATTCTCACACATGCATGGTATGAAGAAAGGAAATATATAACTCATAACTTACCCCCCCCCCCCCCCCCCCAAAAAAAAAAAAAGGTATTATATTATGGCAAGTTCACTCAACAATATTGACCACCCCCTAACTACCCAATGTTGAAAATTACTCATGAAAGATATATCAAGCATCCTCAGCAGCAATATTTTCGTACCCCTTAACTTGCATCTTGTGGAAGCTACACATGGAGTTGAGCCTACGATGGCAGATATAGGATAAGTAGCAAGACTTGAAACTAATACTCCTAGCTCTCAAACCGATATCAGGAACCATACTTACTTTTAATGTAAACTTCATTTTTACAAAGAAAGGATTAAATAAAACCTCTAGAGGATGCAGAACCTTTTCAGACAACAAAAACTATTTAAAGGTCTTCGGTCATCCCATGTCTGAAACGGCGGAAGTAATAATATTTTTTCATCGCTGCCTCTTTTCTTTTCTTCTTTTCTTCTTTTTCCAATTTTGGCAAGTGAATTTCTAACCGCTTCATCTACGCTAACTAGAGAAGCATGTTCAGCAAATAAAGCCATGTCAATGAACATAAAAAGGAAAATGAACATGTAGCAAGACACAGCAGGAGATCAACCATACCAATACAAAGTTTGGTACATTTTGCAATATCATTTCAGGAATGTGCTAGGCATGAGGAAGGTTGGGGTGCATGGTCTTCTCGAGAAATTCGTCTACCGCATGGGGTGGGGCTTTGAAGGGAATTAGGAGGGGGTGGGATGAGTTTTCTAGGGATACAAACATAAAAGTGGGGACAGGGAGGAGGGTGAAGTTTTGGGAGCATGTTTTGTGTGACAATGTGTGGTTGAGAGACGCACATACTTATATATTTCCGTTGGCTGCGCCGCTGCAGAAGGTGTGTGGGATATTGTGGTTCACCAGGATGTGCAGGTACGTCCTAGGAGTTAAAAGAATCACTGCCATATTGGGGGTGGGGGAGGGGGTGGGGGTGGGGGAGGATGTTTTGAGTTGGAACTCAATGCCAAAGAGGTGGCAATTTTTGTTTGGTGGGGCATGTCATGGGTTTTTCCTTTATCAAGCCTATTCAAGACTGATATGGGGCTAGAGTCGGGAGGAGGAGATGAAAGCTTCGGAGGTTGATTCTGTTGCGCTTGTTACTCATTTGGCAAAAAATGAATCGTAGGTATTTTGACGGGACCGATAATGTTACTCAAAGAGTCTCTTCCTTTCTAGTTTGTTTAGTTGGGAGTCGAGAGAGTGTACAGGCATTTTAGATATTTGCTGCATTTAGAGCCTTGTGTAGGCTAAATTTTCGAATGGTCTGTCTTTTGTTTTGTTGGCTTTTGGCCTTTTGTTCTTCACTTTCTTTTGGTCGTGTATAGGCCTTTTGTTCTTCGGTTTCTTTTGTCCCCTGATGCCTTTACAATAAATTTATTAAAAACATCGTTTACAAACAGCGTATGAATAAAACTTTGTGCACAGACCAAAAGGACAGTAATCACATATTCACATTATCTTAACTTTTTCAGCCTTTCGTTCTTTCTAATTTTTGTTTCTAACCTTCTTCATGACAAACTGGAAGCAAAGATATGACTTTTTTAACATTCAACGTGCATTAAGAATGAGAAAAGGAAGTTTTTCAACTAACACAAATCCCTTGTCGAATCCTATTCAGCAGAATATAGTGAGGTAGTTATGGAAGAACAGGCCAGTCTGGTCCTTTGCCTAGCAACTACAACAAGGAGATTTATTTCGGAAGATCAGAATACTACACTAGATATCATACAGATGGGGTCGTTTTGTGCAATATCCATTCAACCATAAAAAGCATCTCCGTGTTAATTTTCAGTTTCTATGCTTTAGGGAACTATAAATTGTCTCCCAAAACAACCCCAAACAAGTTGTAAAAGTTTCATCTATCTTAACAATCTTTCGCAAGTACTAGTGGCGCTGACATTTTCCGAACTCAATAGAAAGCAGCGTCACCATCTTATCAGACCTGAGTCCAATAAATTGCATTTTGATAGTAGGGCTGGTAGTAATGTGCATCAAGTGCAAATCCCTCACGTACCATGGTTTGTACCAGGGTTTTAGTTGTGTAGCACTCCTTGCTAGAAGAAGGTAACAGAAAGTAAGGTAAACAAGAAACAAGTAGAAAAAAATCTCCTTTTGGACTCAAGGAAAAGCTCCATGGAGCGTCTCTTTCTCTCTCCTGGCGATTTAGACGATTTCCACTGAAACCCTAGGATCCATCTAACTCCAACCATGGCTGAAGATCCCACTACCTTTTCGGGTGGATTGGGTGAGCGAACTGTAGACTCGGTTGATCTTCTCAAAAAGAACTTGCAGCTAAGATCTCAGATGGGAGGATCGATGTCTCCCATATCCGCGCCACAACACTTCACAGATCCAAGCACAGACATTCTGGATACTCCTTTGGGTACTGATGCTCTTCACTCTACACCGAAATTCAGGTTTGAACCCCTTGACCACTATCAATATGGCCTCAACTCTTCTGATTTCTCAAAAGCTCCCAACCCTAACACTCTAATAGCAACATCGGGGACTCCCACTACCCCTACCCAATTCAACTTTGTCCAATCCAACGTATACCCACAGAGAATTAGATCTAGTTCGAACATTGCCAAAACCCCATCACCACAATCCCCCATATCTAATCCACCAGCAAAGGAAGGACGAACACACGATAGTCACGGACCTTCAGGTACCAATTACAATACTCCAACTAAATTCTCCCCATCTCACTCCTCCAACCACATTTCTCACAATCAGAGCCCTAGCCTCAGTAACCCTAATCTGGAAATCCCTAATCCCAAAAGCCCTAGCCCTAACGACACAACCATTGCGTCACAGATCTCCTTTCCTATTGCTGGTGGGTCTCAAAGTTTGGACGCTACGGAACTACAATTTGGCCCCTATAGTCCTGCTAAGTCGGGATTAAGTCCATCGAGAAAGCTCCAGCAAATATTCCAGGAGGAGGGGAATCGGTTGGATAGTGCAGATAGGCTCTCATCCTTGGTTAATTCTATTGAAAGTGAAATGCATAAGTCTGGGGTAAATGTCAGTTTTTCTAAATTCAAGGACCACCTCTTGCAACTCAAGGAGGCAGGTTCAGTTCTTCCCTCTAGTTTGGAGTTGGAAGGAGGATATGTCTCAGTACCAGATGAACAGAAACAAACCCATGCTCCAGAGGCCAAAGTTTTTGGAAATCCAGGTGCACAAACTAGGAATTGGTCCTCTCTTTTCAAAGCCCAAGCACCCGCCAAATCTATGAGGCTGGCACACTATCCCGAGTTTCAAAAAGGGAAGGAAGCATACGTGAATTTTGATGAGTCACAGCTGGATGATGGAGTAGGTAAACATTGCTTGGTTGGGCACTTTTTGGATGGGAAAATGCCTCTGCCTCTTCTTAGCGCTACTGCCCGTGCAGTGTGGAAGGATCACGGCAAGTTCTCCATCAAGCAGTTGGGCTCGTGTTATCTATTCGAATTTGAGGATGAAACTTCCAAGATTGCAGTAATGGAGGGGGGTCCTTACTTCTTTTCTCGGAGGTACCTTGTTCTAAAAGAATGGAAAAGGATGCTGGTTCCTAGCAAAGCCCATCCTTCCACCATTCCAGTATGGATCAAATTGCACCGGCTACCTCTTGAATTCTGGACTCATGTGGGTTTTAGTAAAATAGCAAGTACAATCGGTAAGCCTATTTATGTGGATGAAGCCACGGCGAATAGAAAACGTCTGGATTTTGCGCGTATTTGTGTTGAAATAAGTGCAGAGGATGAGCTTCCCAACGATATCACACTTGCGGTTAACTCTGAGTCAGTGATGGTGGGAATAGAATACCAATGGCTCCCCCCTAAGTGTGATAGCTGTAAGGTATTTGGGCACTCGTGTAGCCCTAAAGCCGCCCCTAAACCAAACAACCCTGGGGAAGAATGGGTAGTTGTGGGCAAGGGTAAAGTCACAGCAACAACTTTGGAAGTAGCCAATAAGCCAGTGGATACTGCATGTTCTTCAAACTCTGAGACAGCACGTTTGGGTCAGGAGGTTTTATCTTCCCAACCAATTCTTCAATCAGGGACCCAAATAGGTGGTACAAACCTTGTGGTGCCCCCATCTTCTGAAGTTATTAGTTGTCCTCTGAATGGTGTTGGTTCCACTAACCCAGCCCCTTTTCCACAACCCCAAACTACTCAGATATCACCTGACCATCCAGTCTCTGACAATGAAGCTAAGATTGAGGAAATTCCTCCTGTGGATGGAAAGTTAAATCTACCTGACAAAGAAGGGGAACAACTTCTTCCTGATGAATGCCCATTCTCAGAAACAAATTCAGAGGCAATTTCCATTACCCCTACCTCAATCAGCACCAGTGCAACTACTATTGCTCCCATACAGCTAATAGAAGTTGACAAAGAAATCAGAGTTTACGGGAGCAAGTCTAGCAAGAAGAAAGGGAAAAAGCAGAATAGGGGTACTCCAAAAACCCCTCCCCTTTCAGGTAAACGCTGATCCCCCATCTAATTCCACCTTTTGGGCAGTATGCTTACATTCCAATCTTCTGCCATGTTTTGTTATGAATAAAACTCCTCTTCTTTTTGGTTTCTGGAACATGAGAGGTCTCAATGACCCTATTAAACAAAAAGAGGTTGCATCTTTTGTTAGATCAAAAAAATTGTCACTTTTTGGTCTAGTGGAACACAAAGTTAAGGAAATCAACTGCACTAGAATCATTAATTCTATGTTCTCATTTTGGTCTTTTGTTCATAACTCTACAATAGCTCCTATTGGTAGAATTTGTGTTGTCTGGGACCCCTCTATACTCAACCTCAGGGTAGTAAATAAGACTAACCAAGCAATACACTGTAGAATTCAATCTGTATCTGGGGACATTAAATTCGAAGCTACCTTTGTTTATGGCTCCAATCAATACTTGGAGAGGAAAGCCCTGTGGAATGACCTGATTACTTGTAATAGCAATGAACCCTGGATCATTTTGGGGGATTTCAATGCCCTGAGATACATGACAGATAAAATTGGTGGTGACAATTCATGGCATTCCCACTTGGACGATTTCAATGATTGCATTAATGCACTTGAATTGGAGGACCTTAAATATTCTGGTTGTCATTTTACTTGGTCTAACAGGCAGGATCCTTCTCACTACATTTCATCCAAAATTGATAGGGTTCTGGTCAATGAGCAATGGATCAAGACTTTCACTTGTTCTAGTGCTCATTTCCCCCCCCCCCCCCCCCCCCCCCCCCCCCCGGGATTTCTGACCACTCTCCTGCTGTGGTCTTCCTCTACCCTGACCCTAGGAGAGCTAGAAAACCTTTCAAGTTCTTCAACTTCCTGGTACACCATCCTGAATTCTTATCTTCTGTCCAGAAAGTTTGGAGAAAGGTCATCCTTGGTAACCCTATGTATGTTGTCTGTGAGAAGCTCAGACTCCTTCAAATGGACCTTAAAAAATTAAATATTAAGGAATTCAGTGACATTTCCAATAGAACTGCTGCTGCTAGACAGACTCTCGATAGAGTTCAGAATGTTTTAGGTCTTGATCCTACGAATGCTGTCTTGCAATCCCAAGAGAGACTTCTGTGTAAGCAATACCTTACTTTAGCTAGAGCTGAAGAAAGTTTTGCTAAACAGAAGTCTAGAATTCAATGGTTAAAGGCTGGGGATCAATGCACTTCCTATTTCTTTAAATCCATTTCACACAATAGGAACATGAGAAGTATCAATAGTTTGGTCCTTCCTGATGATACCATTACTCATGACCCCATTGAGATAAAATCTACGTTTGTTAACTTCTACACTAATCTCTTGGGAACCAAGCATACCAGTGGTTACTTTGGTACCTCTAGAGTCAATCAATTAATCAATTCCAGACTTGAGGATTCTCAGAGAGATGCCATGGTTTTTGAGGTTTCAAACATTGAGATCAAGGAAACCTTCATGTCACTTAATCCCAACAAAGCTCCGGGCCCTGATGGCTACAATGCTTGTTTTTTCCAGAAATCTTGGGATGTGGTGGGACATGATGTCACCTCTGCTGTAAGAAACTTCTTTAGATCTGGTAGACTCCTCACTAAGGCCAATTCAACAAGTGTGGCTCTTGTCCCTAAAGTCCCTAACCCCTCCAAGGTGGGTGATTATAGGCCCATCTCTTGTTGCAACACAGTCTATAAATGCATTGCTAAAATCCTTGCCAAAAGGATTCAAGCCGTGCTTCCTCATCTCATTGACCCTGTGCAGTCTGGGTTTGTTAAAGGGAGAAGAATTGCTGATAATATTTTTCTTACCCAGGAACTTATGAGAGATTATCACAAGCATTCTCCCTCTCCTAGATGTGCCTTGAAAGTGGATATCATGAAAGCATATGACAACGTTAGGTGGGACTTCCTTTGGGATATCCTTTCCTCCATGAATTTCCACCCTCTTATGATCAATTGGCTCAAAGCTTGTATCACCACTGCCAATTACACTTTGAGTATCAATGGTGAGGCCACAGGTTCCATCATGGGGCAAAAAGGTTTAAGGCAAGGGGACCCCCTCTATTCATACCTCTTTGTTATTGTCATGGAGGTACTCACCCAGCTCCTTAAAGAGAAATCACTTAGTCCTAATTTCCAATTTCATTGGAGGTGTGAGAAAACAAAAATAATCAACTTGTGTTTTGCAGATGATCTCATGATCTTTTGTAAAGGAAACCTTGAATCTATTCACTGTATTCAAGAGGCCCTTGATGAATTTGAAAAATTGTCTGGTCTATCTCCCAGCCCTGGCAAGAGCAACATCTTTTTCTCAGGTGTATCCATTGCAAACAAACAAGCAATCCTTGAAAAGTTGGGATTTAAAGAAGGTTCTCTCCCTGTGAGATACCTTGGGGTCCCTCTCATATCTACTAAACTTAAATACTCAGATTGTAAGATTCTTATTGATAAAATCATAGGTCGTACTAAATCCTGGGCTAACAAATT
The DNA here is from genome assembly GCA_020921065.1 of Vaccinium darrowii. Taxonomy (NCBI): domain Eukaryota; kingdom Viridiplantae; phylum Streptophyta; class Magnoliopsida; order Ericales; family Ericaceae; genus Vaccinium; species Vaccinium darrowii. The sequence goes on along the minus strand of CM037160.1, from coordinate 21,712,586 downwards.
TCTATCATATGCAGGGAGGATTCAGTTGATTAAGTCTGTGCTATTCTCTATGCAGACTTATTGGTCCTCCATTTTCTTGCTTCCTAAGAAAGTAGTGAAGGAAGTTGAGTCCATTCTTAGATCCTTCTTTTGGACTGGGTCGGACCTTAGACACACAGGTGCCAAAGTGTCTTGGGATCGCCTTTGTTCTCCCAGAAAAGAAGGAGGTCTAGGGTTTAAATCTATCCAAATTTGGAACATAGCTGCCATGACTAAGCACATATGGTTTATCATCTCTGGTGGTGAGCAGTCCATGTGGTGCCAATGGGTCAAATCATATTTACTCAAGGGTAAAAGTTTTTGGAAAGTTAAAATTCCTAGTAGTCCTTCTTGGACTTGGAGGAAATTGCTTCAACTTCGCCCTCTCATCCAATCTTTTATCAAATATAAGATTGGTGATGGTAATTCCACTTACCTTTGGTATGACAATTGGCACCCCTCTGGTCCTCTGGTTGGAAAATATGGCAGTCGTATAGTTCATGACTCTGGTCTTTCAGATGATGCCAAAGTCTCCACTATATTGCATACTACTAATCGTTGGCACTTTCCCATCAATCAGACTTGGGAGTTGAATGAGATCAGATCTCATTTACCTTCTCTAACCAACCACAACTCCTCAAATGCTGACTCATGTGTATGGACCCTCAATCAAAATGGACAGTTCTCCATCTCATCATTGTGGGGCCATATGAGAGTTAAGTTTCCCTCCATTGGATGGAGCCATGTTGTATGGTTCACATCACATATACCCAAATGCAGCCTTATTAGTTGGCTTGCCATCCAAAACAGACTATCCACTGAGGATAGGCTTGTATTGTTTGGCATTAAGACCACCTCTTGTTGTAGTTTCTGTCCCAGTGAGGAGGATCATGACCACTTATTTTTTAACTGCCCTTTCACTAAGTAAGTATGGGATGATGTTTCACATAAATCTCAACTTACTTGGCAACCTCAAACTTTGTCAAATTTGGTCAATCTCCTATCCTCTCTTAGGAAAAAAGATTTGAAGACTACTCTAATTAAATTAACTTTCACTGTGTCCCTATACCACATCTGGATAGAGAGAAACATCAGAAAATTTCAAAATATCCAGCAAAGTGTGCAATCCTTGGTGTACAAGATATGCTCTGATATTAGGTGCAGACTGTTGTCCCTTCACAAAATCCCAGAAGGAGCTATTTCACTTTTGGAAGCTTGGAACATTTCAGATAATTGAATCATTAATATGAATACCTAGCATACTGCCCCTGTACTTGTGCACCTGTTTATTTCATTCTCCAACAATAGTGCTAATATGGTTCTCTATAGCAGGTCATTCCAATGGATTGCAAGGGTTGCAAATATTATGGATTCCTAACAGCCCACTTAGGGCGGTGTGTATTGCAGGTGGTTCATTGTCCAAGGATTGTGTGTGTTTGCAAAGTTTGCAGGTTCTCAGAAGGATTTCTAACAGCCAGAAGTTTGCTTGCTGCTGCTATTGGCAGCTTGTTGTTGTAACTCACTGCTGCTGCTGCTATGCACTGCTGCAACTGCTGCCCTCTCCAAGGATTGGTTCATGATGAGATGGCTTTTGGCTTGCGGATGTGAGACGGCTTTTGGCTTGCTACTGGTATATTCTTTCTTACTTGCTTGCACTTGAATTTTTTCATGTTAATCTATAGCAAGGGCTGTTGCTATAGTTACTTGATTGCTTGCTTACACTTGATTTATGCTTATTAAGTGAGTTGCAAGGGCTGTTGCAACCTACATATTTGCTTGCTTACTCTTGAACCTTCATGTTAAACTATAGCAAGGGCTGTTGCTATAGATACTTGCCTGCTTACCTGTTTCATTATATACTTACCAGTGGACTTGCTTGTTAATGCTTAGAGTTGTTCGGCATCATCTGGACTGCTGTGTGTCTGATCAGCATCCACGATGTTGAGTATTCTGGCCTAGCCTTTGGGGGCTGTCCCATGGCATGTATTATAGCTTCATCTTTACTGTTTGTAAGTGGGTTCGTTAAAATCAGCAGAAATGCTGCTCAAATTTCTCCAAAATTTGGATGTTGGTGTCTTTGATTAGGCCTAGCCATGGGGGGTTGTCCCTGGCACTGTTTGATCCCCTTCTGGGAGGGGGCTTCCTCCCATAGGACCTTATGTTCATCCTAAACCAAAGTCACCCCGGATTGTTCACTCTGCTACTTGAGTTGATGCTGTATGAGGGTGGTTCCATGCCACCTATGTTTCACGTTGCGGATCAAGGACACGCTATCTATTGTTATGTTCAAGCTTCAATGTCAATCATTTAGATCATTTTGAGTGTTTCTCTTCCATCTCCCTAGATGGCTTAGAAACACTTTTATTATAATTTTTATTATATTTTGTTGTAAAGATGTCCCTTATTTTAGGTTCCCCCATGTTGCCAAGTTTGGCCTCCCCATTGCTTCCCATTCCGGTCTCCTTCCGGTCTCCCATTGTAGCCTTCGGGCCATCCCATGCAATTTTATTTTAGTTTTTTCCTTTCCTTTTCTTTTGTCCTCCTGGGGTATGCCCCTTGTAGGCTGTACATCCGGTTAGCCTTTTTTCTATTTCAAGCTTTATTTACCCAAAAAAAAAAGAAACAAGTAGAAAAGTCCAAACAAGGAGGTAAGAGAAAAAGAGAAGACGAGGCAGACGAGACATAAGAGACAGAAGTGAGAAGAAAAAGACAGACGAAAGAAAGACAGAGAGGGTACACAAATTAGAATAGATGACAGAAAGTCTTAGGAAATCTAGACCGGAGAAACTAATGCAAGCAGGCAAAAAATGTAAAAGCACATGACATAACATCACAAAGGAGGTTACCTGGCATCAGAACTAAATCAACCAACAAATGTCAAATCTGATATTAAAAATAAAAAATAAATCATCCATTTAACCTCTTTGGAAAATTCCCAAGATATGGCTCCAAAGGACCACGCACAGTGTTCTAAAAGAAGGTCTAGAAGGCCGAGTACTCGCCGCCTAGGTGCCAGAAGGACCCTTGCTGACTAGCCCGACTAGGCGCCGAGTACTCGGCCTTGGAAGCTAGAAGGTGTCCAGCAGCCCTGAGAGCGCCTAGCGAGTTTTAGAACCTTGACCATGCAGTAGATGTGTCAGATTCATTGGGTCAAAGATCAAGATATCCTACATTTACGTTTATAGATTGGTGATTAAATCTTGTAGATCATGCCTTCTTCAAGGCCAAGAGTGTCTTTTGTGAGAGAACAACTGTAGCTGGAAAAAATCATGAAACCCACAGACTTTCAAAAAGCTCCGTTATTTGGCGGCAAGCTAATTGTGCTACGACAAAATCCTAATGGCCTGTGATGGTCCATTATGCCGTTATGGCCTACATAACACTACATGTGATTATTACTCACAATGCCGCTGGGGCAATCAGCAGTAAGCCAGTAACAGGTAGTGGAGGAAGCCAATACCATTAAATACAGCCGTTATGAGATGGTAACTCCGGCCTTTTGAAATTATACATTAAATCTATCAATAAGCAGCATCCTAACCAGGGATGACAAAATATGATTATTCTTAGGAGAGTGGATCTTGGCCATAAGCAACTACTAAAGCAGGGCTGTTTGCCATTCTGTGACACAACTTATATTTGATGCATTTTAATCCATGTAGGATTTTTTTAGCAGAAAACATCGAAAACATCATTCTGAAATTGTTGACAAAGAACTTCTTCAGACAATTTGAAGTAAACCAAGCTCACATTCAAATTCTAAAAGCTCTAGGAAACCATTGATGTAACATTCTTCTATCCACTCGTATATTTGAATTTTGAAGTCTGCATTTAGGGAGGGCTTTTTCAGATCAAGCAAAAACTCGACGACTCGAGGCACTAAGCACACCACAATAGAAGTAACCCGAGCATCCCAAGGTTGCGTATTTCTAAAGAGAAGTGTTCATGGCAAAATCTTGAAATTCACCTTATATTTGACTTAATTGGCAATTGCCCCATAGCACCTCTCCTTTATTAAAAAAAATCTAGCTATAAGCATATAACTACAACCCAACCAGCCAACATTATCTAAATTAATAATTCATAATAACCATCTTAACTTAGTTCGGTATGAATAACAAGAACGGGAACGTGCTATGCCAAATGCCCTAAATCCTAGAATGATAGGGTAGACTTCTATAACTTACAATCGAAAAATGTTCTTATTTCAAGAGAAAAATATCCCATGAATTAGGTTATGGCTAGTCTAACTCTTCCTGGTAAACAAAATTTTAGATCCATTAAGACAAACTCTTCATATATTTTATCTTGCAAAAGCTCCAATATTGCTAGTTAAAGGAGACATTTTTAGATTGCTAAATTCACAGTAAAGGAATGTAGGTGTACCACATTTCAGAACGCTAATTCCAAAACTTAATTCGCTGGGATATGAGTGTTTTCTGGTAACATAGCTCCATCATGAGATCAAACCTGTAGATTATAATCCGAAATTCAAGATATTTTCCAATCCTTACCTTTCTCCTACTCAAACTCAAAATTTGAGTAAACACCCTAAAAACCCATCTCCGATGGCGTACTCTTTTGCCTACCGTCCTTGAGTTTCACCTTTTTCTTACCCAAATGAACCCAAATCCAAACCCTTTTTTCTCCAAACCTCTTTTCACTTTCTTATTATTTACAAATGTACCATTTTGACCCAAATTTTGGAGGTTAAAAATAACAAAACAAAAGATTTGGGTCAAAATAAGTGTTCAACAACAGAAATAGCATCTCCAATTTGACCCATTTCTTCACAGTTCACATAAACCTTTTTTTTTTTTTTTTGCTATACCCACTTTTTTACCCAAAATGAGTTTTGCCCATTTCTCTGCCCCATTTTGGGAAAATCTAAGCCTTGACCCATTTCCTTTACTCTTTATTTCAAGGTTGAATCTCATATCCCTTATTTACCATGTTCCATTGAAAGCTTTTTTTTTTTTTTTTTGGGTTAAAATGGGGTTTTGCCACCCAAATTGAGTTTTTACTCAAATTTGGGTTTAAAAAAAACGGGGCAAGCATTGGTGATGCTCCCATACCCGAAGGGAGTATTGACCCAAATTTTTACCCAAATTCCGGTAAAACATGGGTCAGTGATGGAGATGCTCAGTGGTTCTCCCATCAACGCTAATCGACAGTAAAAGAAAACACTTTCACCTACCAAATTCAGCTAAGCAATTGAAAAACGGTTTCGCAAACGTACTAAGCAAAGTCACGCGCGTCTATGTATGTATTCGTGTGCATATATAAGTATATTTAGATGTATGAAGATCAATACCTGTAAGAACTGTCTGGCAGTGTCGGCGGTCTGCCCAACGGCAATCTCGAGAAAGGAAGAGACCATGGTCTGTTTGTCGATGGGAGATTGAAGTTCTTCCATGATTTCGTTATCAGAAAAATCAGAGGAAACAAATCTAGAACGAAAACCTAAGAACAAATCGAGAAGGAACCCCTATCCGAGGTTGAGTGAGACTGGACAGAGAGAGAGAGAGAGAGAGAGAGAGAGAACGAAGTCGATGCGTACGACGGATTTATATATATTTATAAGTTCTTCGCTGTGTTTCTTATTTTCTTCCGATTTCGGAAACAAATAAGTTGGAGTATTTATTACTCTCTGGGAGTACAAAAATAGGCTGGCTGTGTTCGTTTGGGGTTTTCCCCCAGTTTTGCACTATTTCAGTTTTGATTACATCATCACTTTTTTTCACTTTTATCTCTATCTCTCTCCACTTATTACACCTGTTTACATCATCAAAACTAAACTAAACTACTCAACCGAACAAGGCCAATATAAGGCCAAACTCACTTTAGAGTTTAGAGAACTTAGGGGTGTCCATATTCCTAACCCCCTAATACTCCTGAGAAATGACAATTGTACTCCTTTTAATACCCCACCCAATACCCTTGGTATTGCTACCATTGGTGCAAATTCTAGGTATTTTTGTTGGCTTTGCAATTTTTTGGATCAAAAACTAAAATACTTTTGCCATATTTTCTTAGTTTTGTTTTTGCATCAAATTAAACTAGATCTTTAATTCGATACAAAAAAAATTATAAAAATTATACTCTTTAGTATTTTACATTATTGGTACTGAGTTGTTTTGCAATAGCCTTCGAATCAAAAAATAATGTACTTTCGCCCATAATTTTTTATTTTTTTTGCACCATAGTTGTGTTTTTTTTAAGCCTTTGTAATTGTATTTCAAATAAAGTAATACAACTATTTGAGAGATTATTATAGCTTATTTGTTGACAAGTGTAATAAATTAATAAGTTTTGTATTTAATATTTAAATAACGCTTAAAATTTAAATTGGGCATGCATAAGGGCAAATTTGTCTTTTGACAGTTTTTTACATCCTTATACCACCATATTACCAAAATCATCCAAACCAAACACTACTTAACCCCCTCCATAAATGTCACATCAATGTGGGGTTACCCTCCATATATATTACCCCCTAGTCCCCTATTATGTTATCTCCCCTCCATATATAATACCCCTAAAAATAATACATCATCCAATCGGGCCGTTACATTAACATCCCATCCTTATTTTATTTTAGAGTTAGATTTTCATCCTGAAATGTAAATAAATTCAAGTTACCCTTAAATGTATATATATTAGTGCATATGTAGATTGCTATATAGGTGCTGAAAATTTGGCGTCCAAATCTTCCATCCCAAGTCGCCGTCTCAAATCTTCACCCATCGCCGTTCCAACTCGCCATTGACAAATGTCCATCCCAAATCGACATCGACCATAACCATCCTAAATTGACGTCAACGCCCTATCCCATAAACATCTCCGTCAAATTGCTTTATTCTTTGTTGAGGAGGCCTGGTTGGCTTGCTAGGTTGCTAAAGGATCATATTTATCAGGTTGTTGAATCGATAAATTTGCCGTGTTTTTTATGTTATTAGTTAATTTTTTTTAAGGAGCCCCGCGAAGAATCACCCCAAAAAAATATATATCAAAATTCAATCGGGAGGTATGAGGTCCGCACCTAAGCAATGTGCGGCATTCCTCATTAGATCCTTGGGGGTTGTGTGTGTCAAAAAAAAGGTAATAATGGTAAATCATATATAAAGAGAATGAAAAGATAATTTCATAAAAGTGAGTGGAATGAAAACTTACGTGGTGTCAAAAAAAGGGGGTGATTATTTAGTTACTTCAAATAATTTTTTTAAGTATAGTTAGCACTGCTAGAAAAACCAAATGAACCATGAAATTGGTTCGAATTGAACGGATTAAATCGGTTCGAATTGAACGGATTTGTACGTTTTGGATGGAAACCATGGATTAATGATCTAGACACAAATTTAAAAATTAGAAAACTACAACTAGCGATTCGCTCCACGTATTTTCATTATGAAACCGTAAATTAACCGAATCGGACTGTGAGATATATTTATTATTCATACGTGTATCCGTAGATAATTTTACCCACTGCTATAAATATTTATATTTATTGTAGTATTTTACCTGAACATGATATGGTGCAGTGGCGGCTCTAGGAATTTTTAACAAGGTATTCAAAAAAACTTCATGTGTTACTGCAAATATCCCAACCAAAAAACACATAAGATGGTATAATTGTTCTTGGCAAATTTTTATATTTTGAGCCAAGAAGTTTAAATCAGTGCATAATAAATACACTAATATTGTAGTACGGAGTATAAAATTATCGCTTGAACACCCAACATTGACTTGATTGTGGAGCTGTCTATATGTTATCGCTCTACCTTTGTGTTATTGGGTGGTGGACTAAGTGTTCAAACTTTTTTTTTGGGTTCGGCATTCAATTATTTTTGGACAAGCGGCTGTTCAAAACTATTAGAATTAGGTGCGCAAAAATGGCTAAACCAATATTACTACATGTATTAATCTAAAAAAATTGTTTTCCTAAGGGTGTTGAAGTGACAATCCTATGATGGTTGTACAGCCGCCTATGATAGTAGTGAATATCCATATAAAACTCAAGGGTAAAGTGTGATTATTTGCTAAATTGGATGAAAAGTATACGTATATACACTTGACACTACCTAGTATACTAGGGATTCTCATTTCCGTTGCACCAAAAAAAAAAAAAAAAAAGGAAACACTAGGGATTCGGAAGAATGCATTGCATTTTGTACTGCAAAAACTAGTATTGCACCTTGAAACTTTAAAATGTAATGCTTTAGTGCAAACTGGTTGCCAGTTCTTGTAATGCATACTCGTTGCTATTTATTTATTTTACTTTTTTGCTTGATGAGTACTATTTTCCATATAAAATCTAATATGTGAATAAAATTGGAATCGATCCGTTGGAACTGGACCATAGGATTTTTAGTTCGGACGCATAGTGCATTTTCTAAAAACTGTAACTCGCGGTTTGGTCCTCGGATTATTAGGAACCCAATCCCGATCCCGATCTAGACCGTGAGTAGCCCTAAGAGTATGGGTGTTGATCAAGCCAAACAAGCAAAAACAGTAGTGCTTAGGCTTGGCTCAACTCCTTATTACAGATGTTTAAGCACGGATCAAGCTTGAAATTTTTTTAAGACTAATTGTTCAAGTTCGGCTCAAATTTGAAGTTTTGTGATCCTAATAAGGCTCGCTTGGCTTGTGAAACATGCAAGTAAAAAAGGTTTGGACCTTAATATACAATTTGGTGACTTAACCCTTACAAGGCTTAGCCTTTTAAATGGACTGGGGCATTCAATGTATATTCGGTCCAAGTGATGTGGTGTGGATTCCATGGATACTCCCTAACAGATTGGGCCTACGCACACATGGGAAGAATCTCAGGCAAATCATACTCCTAGCAATTGGTATAGAGCCGATGACTGACAATATATGAGCGTACTCTCTTAGAACCATCGGCGATCGGCTTGCACATAGACTCTCAGAGGATGTAAACACCCCAATTTGAACCTAAGAAATTCCTTGACATTCCCGATGATGAAAATGGACCGACGAAAACACTTTGGAACTTGAAGAAGTGCTTGAAACTCAACCAAAACCTACAAAAACACTGTCAATAACCAAAAAACTTGAAAGCCATCAAAGCCCCTTCAGGCGCCCAAAGCATCCCTTTGGGTGCCCAAACTCCTTTCAGACGCATAAAGGGGCCCTTAAGGTGCTTGAAACACACCTTCATAATTCAATTCCGATGGCGAGAATCTCCGACAAGAAATGATGGGAGGCAAAGAATCATTTAGGGAGGCTCAGGGATCACTCAAGTACTCTAAAACATCTCCTAACTTGACCCCTACTCCCCTAAATTGCCCCTTAATCCATTATAAATACCTCTTTCTCACCCCCTCAGATGGGACCAAGTGCAATATCAAGCATTTAACTCAAAAAACCTGAAATTCTGTTGAAGCTCACTCTCGAAACCCTTCAAAATCAGCTACACTACCTTCACAAGTTGATAAACAATCCATCCAACCCTCAAAATCCATACCCAATCCATCCAATACCCAAAATCCATCTCCAACCACCAAAAAAGCATTGTTCAAGCTCCCAAGAGGTAGAAATTACAAAATATGAGTTGTAAGGTCCCCTCTGAGCGAACCTAGTAAGTCCATATTGGTTTTCTGTACAAACACTGAGCTTACATCGATTTAAAGTGTCAACACGAGAGTTTTTAGCTCGACACAGCAGAGGTGCTTCAGGAGCCTAAAGGGGTGCTTTGGGCGCCTGAAGCATCTTTTTCTCATCTCTTTTATTTTTGTACCAAAACTGCGTATTCTGGACCTAAATCTCTCGAAACACTTTTTCTGTTCAAATCCGTTTTAATACCCTCTGTTTGCCTCTTAAAGTAAGCCCAAATCAAGTTTTAAAAGGTTAAACAGTTCTCAAAACAAGGATTTCAAGCTTGATGTTACAAAATAGTAAGCCTTTAACCTTTTTCCACCAAAACAAGAGGCAAAAAAGAGTTTGATTTGGACACCTGAAGTAGTAGCTTCAGGCGCCCAAAGCACCTCTTCGGATGCCTAAAGGGTAAATAGCGGATTCAAACCGATTTTGTTCAAAAAGTGTCCAAAAGTTCTATTTTCCCTTTCATTACAGTTTCCAGTTGTTATTGTTGTTCATATTCTTCAATCATCATCATATTACATATTGTTCACTTTGCAGAAGTATTAACCTTTTCGTGTTTACCGCTTTAATCCCCGTTTACTTGTTCCCCCTTTCCCTTATGTGATTAAAGTTTGGAAATAAATATTTTAAGTGAATCCCATAAACATTTAGTAGAGACCGATCGTTGTACGAGGCGAGGGGGATGCCTTAAAACGCTTCCTCTCTCGTAACTGGGCCCCCGAACCTAAGATACTAGGGTGATGATGGACCGGTAAAACCTTTTTTCAAAATAAAGGGCAAAAGAATCATTTTCAAATGCTTTCTCGGGTGTGAACTTCAAACTTGGCTGGCGACTCCCAATCTATTTTCGAAGTGCTTTTCCCCAGTGTCCACAAAGGAGCAGGAAAATCCATTGTTACTCTTAGGAAAATTCCTGGTATATGCGGTAGGTGGCCAAAAGAAAAGTTGATATCGTGGAATATGGTGGCTCTTAAATGGAGGTGGTGCAGTAAATAAGACCGGGATCGGACACAGTGTTGGAGAATGGTAAAATATATCAAGAATAAGAGGGAGTCAAATCGATCAAATTAAGGGTAAGCTAGGGCCAATATATGGTTTACACATGAAGGGGAGATTGATAAGAACATGTATGACATATTGGGTCCCACCTCGAGCCCCGCATCAAGTAAATAGAAAAAGAGTTAGACTTTAATATACAATTAGGTGACTCAGCACTTTCGAAGCTTAGCCTTTTAAGTGGTGTAATACCCGTCCCGAGTATTTAATGTTTAGTTCGTGTTTTTATATGAATTAGAAGAGTTTGGGGTTAATTGGTTATACGTTAGAAATACGAGGATTTGAGTATGCTTAAATATCATTGGTTGGGAGTAGTTTTGGAGATGTGGGGGTGGCTACACCCAATAATTATGCTAGTGGGTGGGATATTTTTCTTTCCTTTTTCCTCATCTGATAATTGAGGAGGAGAGAGGGAGAGCAATTAGTTTAGAGGGAGAGAGTGAGACGTGAGAAGAAGAAGAAGAAGAAGAAGAAGAAGAAGGGGAAAATTGGGGAAAACCAAATTCAAGGTAAGGGTTTTGATTCTTGATCTTAATTTGTTAATCTTTGTAGCTTTTGAGTAGTAGAATCTGGTATGCTACAGTTGGGAGGAAGATTTGGGGGTTTCTTTTACAGAAAATTCGTGATCAAGATAGCTTTAGGTGTTTGGTTGTGGATGAACTTGAATCTGCCACGATTTTGACCGAATTTATAGACTTGGTTCCTATGTTCGTAATTTTCTGAAATTTTTACAGTAGCTACCCATGGATGTCTTCGGTGTCGTGTTAAATTTTCGTGATTTTATGAGAAGCATAGAAAATATGAAAAATGTTTTACCGAGCTGCTGTCGGGTTCGCGTCTGTGCAGACAGCACTGACACTCTTTGGAAAAATGGGCATAACTCATAGCTCGAGTATCCGTTTTGCGAACCGCTTTTTGATTTGGAAACTAGACTCGTATACCTTCGAGATTATGTAGGGCTTGTGCCTTAAATTTCTGTAGGAAATAGCAGTTTTTGATTTGAAGTTGATGGTTGAGGAATTCTGGAAATCTGGGCAGCCTTTTGAGTTGAGTTTTTCATGAAGTTTGCTATAGCTAAGCATGGTTAATGGATATGGGTTTTTATGGGTTTTATGTGTTGATGAGTTGGTGATGTTTTGGAGTTGGAATCGTTGGTGTAGGTGGAGTAGATGATTTATAATGAATTGTTGAGCGAAGAAGGTTCTGCAGAATTTATAATCTTATGATTTTGTTGTGTGAATTCGATTGAGCGTATCTACATCATTCGGGCTCCAATTAGGATGAATTTTACATCGAAATCTATGTATTGGAAGTCTACTTTCTAATGGTGGTGGTCTCATAGCCTAATTTTGAACCTATAGAAAGTTGTAGCCAAATTATGACAGACTGTCTGGCTAGATTATACGGTTGCTGTGCTGAATTTCTGAGTTTGTGCATGAATTCGACTTGGTTCTTTTGCTTATAAAAAAAATCCATAAAAAAAATCCATAAAAAATCAGGGATTAACTTAAGCATGTGGTAGAGTTGTTTACCAGGTCTTAGCCCATTTTGATGTATATTCTATTTATGACAGATTTTACATGTGTGTGGATGTCCCTATTAAGTGTTGTGTGTTGTAGCAAACGGTTTGATTCACGGAGTTGTTGGCTGTGGATTAATTCCACGGTAGCCTTATATTTCCATATTTAAGCATTTGTGCTAATGTTTAAAGATGATCATACGCTGATATGGTTTAGCTTGTGGCTAGGTGACAAGTCGGGTCATCGGGAGGTGCCGAAACCGTAAGTTTGGCATACTCCAGTCGAATCAGAGGTGAGTGTGTTTGATATATTTATGTTCAATAACATATAACTGAGTTGATGATGTATTGTTGTAAAGACGGATGTGTATTATGTGATGATGTCGTGTTGTTGTGAAGATAGATGTTATCATGCTAATAGATGTTTTAGCTGCTGATGATGTATTGTTGTGAAGACGGATGTATGTCATGTGATGATGGCGTGTTGTTGTGAAGATGAATGTATATCATGCTAATAGATGTTTTAGCTGTGGATATGCATGTATGATGTATGTGAAAGTTGGTATCTGCGAAGGGGCTGTGGATTGAGTTACACAGTGACCTAGGATACATTGTATATTGTGTGTGAAAGATGGTATCTGCGAAGGGGCTGTGGATTGGGCTGCACCGCGAGTACGTTGTGTCGGCTAGCTACCGGTGACAACGAGCGGGGTGTGCTCCCACAGTGACCTAGGATACATAGGATGTGGCAGACGTGCCACTTGCATGTGATTGGTTTTATACATGTTGAAAGTTGTTGTATAATGATGTGGTGTTTTGGACATTGAAAGTTGTTGTATAATGATGTGGTGTTTTGGACGTTGAAAGTTGTTGTATAATGATGTTGTGTTTGGATGTTGATTTAGTTGATGTATAATGTTGTTGTGTTTTGGCATGTTGATTTGGTTGTATTTTATTGAGCATATCTATGTCTCACACACTCTAGATTTCCTTTATGGTTTTCTAGATAGCAGGAGCTGTAGAGGGGGTCCACTACCGGTCAGCGTTGGGTTATGAAGTTGGTGTCGAGAGAATTTTGGACATGTTGTCATCTAGTGCTTTTATGGTTTGTAATATAAAGCATTTTTGAGTTTATGTAAAGCTTAAGTTGTTTCTGAGTAGACAGTTGTGGGTGTTGAGTTAATGATTTAACGTTGGCACTTTTATTTATGTGATGAAGTCTTCCGCTGTGTTGTTAATATAAGAGTTTATTAAGTTGATGTTGAGTCTTGTGTTGGAATGCCACGTGGCCGCACCGGTTCGGGCCCACCACGGGTGCCGTTTGCGGGGCGGGGCGTGACAAGTGGGTTGGATCATTCAATCCATATTGAGTACCGGTAATGTGGTGTGGACTTCGTAGATACTCTCAAACAGATTGGGCCTACACGCACATGGGAAGAATCCGTGGTTTTAAAAAAATGAATATTACGTGTCTTCTCGATAGATGAAACTGCGCAATTCGTTAGTATACTTTATCTATATGTATTCTAGAACTCCACCTAATGACCTATGCATTCCATTATCATTTTCAATTAGATGATCCACTAATCCAACTAGTCAAAGATTACAAATGGATCCATTTTTTAAATTTCCACGGGATAAGATCCTTTTTTACTGAAGGGTTTCACCACTACTTTAACAACTTTAGCGGGTTGAATAGTTACTCGAGATTCTTGATTATTCCATTTTATGATGTTCGCAACATATAGTGGTCTAAGGATTTTCGATGGGCCGGTACAATTACTGTTGAGAATAAAGGCGGTACAAAAATTTACATGAGTAATGACCGTTGAGTAATAGGAATTTCACCCCGTTACAAAGGCTACAGCCAACATAAAGAATCACTTTCTCTTATATTTTTTTTGTTCATTTTTCTCAAAACGCCATGCAATATTATAGTAGTATGTGAGATTCTTCTGGCCAAAAGACAACCAAACTCAATTATTTCCATTGGGTCACAGAAGAAATTGAAGCAAGAGAGAAAAAAAAACTTTGGGATCCATTATTACCTTAAAAAAATAGCTTCGATTTAGGCGAAAGTGAAGAAACAGCTTTGATTTCACCTTCTTCTTTGATTTGGGCTCTTTGGAATGTTGTAAGTATATCTTATTCAGTTTTGACTTTGCATGTATAGATTGCGATTTAGAATTTTTACTAATGGTGGGTTTCTTGTTCGTAGGAATGGCAATGGGTTGGGTATCGGTCGAGGGACCTTATCCACCTCCAACCCCAATTGGAAATTTCTTCCCCTGCCCACCTCCATGCCTAAAAGGGATAATGGACAGTCCACTATACCAGCCTCCCATTGGGAATCGAGTATATTTTGGTACATCCATATCCCAACTAGCTGAATAAGAAAGAACGATAAAATCTAAAGAAAAATGGAGAGTTAATTAGGGGTCCTGTACAAAAATATCATTATGATTCCATTCTATGAGATTTGAATACTTATGATTGTAACGCCCCACATTTTGGGAAACATTAATTATTATTACAACCGAAAATACTTAAACAGTAATAATAATATAAAATCTAATACAAATAATATGTCCTCTACAGATTACAAAAGGCAGACCAGGTAAGCTTTACGGCTCCCAAATTCCTCTGTTTGGTTGATCTCCATCTCGGCAGCTTCTCCGGCTCCGGCTCTGGCTCTGGCTCTGTGTCCTCTGTAGAAGTCCTCCTGTTCATTGTGATAATCTAGCTTAATACGTCGGAGTCGTGAAACAACATTGTGGTATTATGCCAGGGTCGCACAAGTGCAATACAGTGAGCATGGACGCTCAATAGATAACCTTACCCCAACCTTAAACTAGCAATTCTAGAACAATACAGGTGGCAAGTAAACAGTTGAAAATCATTCATAGGAAACAGTAAGTTCATGCGTAGTCAAATATCAGTTGTCAAATCAAATCAGAGTGCAGCTTAATAAAATCAATGTCTCGTATCATTTTCACAATCAGAGTGCAGTGTCAATAATTCGTATCAGTTTCTCATAACAGCATTCTTCTTCAAATTTCATCCATGTTATCATCTCCCATCACTCGAAAGTTATTGGCCCTTTCTGACGATCACCAACCTTTCCGCTCGAAGTCCCAGTTGTCTTGTATCAAGGTGCACACATACAAGATACAAGGTCCGTCCACCCCGCGTCACACACGACATAGTCCCGGTTGTCTTGTATCAAGGCGCACATAGACAAGATACAAGGTCCGTCCATTACGTGTTGTACTATTTGAGCTTTGACCACCAAATTCTCCCTGCGGAATTTGGGGCGGGACTCAAACAGCACTACCATATAGTTCCGTTGAGTTTTGACCACTAAGTTCTTCCCGCAAAACTGGGGCGGGACTCAAACGGCATTATCGTCTCAATTTTTATCACATCATCATTTCTTTCTTATCTCATCTTTATATATCCACATGAAATCAATCGTTCATTTTCTCGAAAAACGTATTGTGTCGTATCATCTCGTGAAACGTGCACAGGCCATAATTTTCATAAAAATCCTCCGTCCGTTTCAAATATTTCACGATAAATCTTCCGTTTAAAATCATTTCATGATAACCGTGTTAGTTTAGGTATAAAATCTCATTGGTAACTTTCTTTAGACAAATAAGATAACCATGAGAGTCCCAGGCCGAATGGTCGAACGAATCCAGTTACTGTCACCATTCCTTTCTTAGACAGCATGAGGCTCATCTTTTTTTGATAGACCCTCAAGGGTGTTAGCCTTGGGTTATCTCATGGTCCAAGTATTAGTCAAAACATTTTGAAGTTGCTTTTAAAAAAAGTTTAGTCGATTACTTTCTAAAAATCAGTCAGGCATTATAACTGCGTAAACGATTTTCATTCGGGCATTATAACTGCATAATTTTGTTTTTCAAAAGTTCATCGGGCATTATAACTGCATAATTTCAAAAGTCGATCTCAAATTGTGCATAATAACGACTACGTGTGATTTTCATAGTCTAATTTTTCATAAAATCGCTAATCATCCACCATAATCTCGACTAATCATTTCTAAACACGTTTAAGCATTATAACAACATAATTTAAAAAGTAAATATGAAATACTAATTTAGGTTTAGGATATAGTATCTACCTTAATTCCAATGATTAGTCAGAAGCCAATAAGCTAGTTGGATTCCGGTGGCATAACGGCTAGTCGACCTCCACTCAAACGCTTTCTAGCTAACTCTTCTACTTTCTAAGATCGAAGGGTGGTTCGTAGTGGTGGAGAGTGATGGTGGAGGATGAGTTTCACAAAGAACACTTTGAATTTCTCAAGAACACATGAAGAACTACAAAGGTGGTGGAGGAGAGGATTTTGGTGTGAGATTTTCAAAGGAAGAGCTTCCTATTTATAGGCAAGGGCAAGCACTCCCCCTCCCCTCCTTTATGGCCTGCCCTCTCAAGGGAAATTGCTCGGCAATTTCCTCCATTAAATGGAGGAACAAGAATTTAGTTAGGGTTAGGTTTTGTCCCCTTAGGCTTTAATGCTAGTTTTTAGGATAAGTCAAACCTATGAGTCAACCATATATAGCCTTATGTGGCTAATACTATTAGGATAAAAGTGTTTCCCATTTATTGGAGGATACGTTCCCCTCCATTGGGACGAAAAAATACCCCGTAAAGTTGGTTTTGTGCGCTAAAAATATAAACTAGTGTACTACAAAAATAAATAAAGAGCTACTAACTTAAAGGAAATAAATAATGGTGTTCGAAAATCCCTAGGTAGTCTTCCTAATAGTTAGGAGAATGCGAAAATATAACGCTTAGGAATTTAAAAGAAAAACGGCGCCAAAATGTGTGCGAACGCGCGTATGGATACATGCCCGTAAAATTATATGGCGAGAGAAGCAATTATTCTCCCCTACACTACCTCCCAACCGACCCCCCCCCCCCCCTCTCTCTCTCTCTCTCTCTTAATTTCACTAAAATCCAAAATAAGATTAGTAAAAGGTGGTGTTCCTGAAGTCAAAGTTAGAAGAAAAGTCAAATTAGACACATGTCTAATTAGGTTTCCATAAATGGAAATAGGTAGGATGATGTAGGGTGTAAGTGCAATAAATGGGGTTGTCTAGCTTAGTGACCAAGTCTCGGAGAAAACCTTGGTCTCCGGACGCGAAACAATGAAGTCCTCGGTACATACGTGTCGACTTATGGTTTGGAAAAATAATTAATAATATAATTTATAAAAAAAATTAAGGCGAAAATAAATTACTCGAATTAAATAAATCAAAATTTTTATTTACAAAATTTCGGGTTATTACAATGATTCCATCCTGATACTCAAATAAACCCCAAAATACCATTTCTCTCTCCCAATTTTCTCTCTCCTAATCTTTCCTAATATTTCTCTCTCCCAATTTTCCTAATATTTCTCTCCTAATCTTTCCTAATCTCTCTCTCTCTCTCTCTCTCTCTCTCTCTCTCTCTCTCTCTCTCTCTCTCTCACCTAAAATCTTTAAAAAAATATGAAAATTTCCTTATGACAACGAACACATAAAAGATGATAAATTAAGTAACCATATCAGGCTATGTAAAAAATGTGATAAACTAATGAACCATCTTAGACAGTATAAAAAAATGATAAATTAAAAATGATAAATACAAAAAACATGATAGATTAATAAACCATGTTCATTGGACAAATCACTAACATGGTAAACAAAGTAACCACTAACAAGAACTATAACACATGGAATAATTCATTCTAAAAGTGGGAGAAGACATAACAGAACATGGTAATTTATTTTTCCTAATCCATTCTAAGGACATGGAATCATGGTTTATTGGTTTACAATATACTGAGTCATCCAATATGAGAAACCAATAAACCATGTTCCTTGTATGAAGAATAAGGAGTAACATCATGGTAAATTACTAACCTTGGAATTAGAATTGTCGAAAAACATGGTAAATTAATTACCTAGCATTATCTGATTAACCCAGATAACCCAAATTCATGAGAAAGGAAGACTTTACAAAGATAAATTGAATAACTCACAAATATATCTATCTATATAAACCAAATAAAGAAAAAAAAAAGGCACACTTAGATCTAGACAAAAAGCACACCTAGATCCATAAACCAAAGAAAGGCGTTGTAGTTCTGTCTTGGATCTAAGCACGTCGCTGTTGACCATGGATTGTTGAGTGGAGGCGACGGCCTGTAACAATGGAGTAGAGAAAGCCAAATAAGACGCGGGTGTTGGCGCTGATGTCCTTCAAGTTGGAGATGGGGCGACATGCGATCCAGAGGAGAAGAGAAAGTGTGTCGCCATCGAAAAGGGACCGCCATTGAGGGAGGGAGCTGGTTGGCGATGGCTAGCTACTGGTGACTGGTGCATAGAGCCAAAGAGAGGAGAGAAAATGGCGGCTGTCAGTTAGGGTTCGGAATGAAATGAAGAAATCATGTCCAAATTTTCAAGAATATAAATTGATTGTGATTTCCCTTGTTTGAAACACTAATGGAAAGGATAAATTGATTTCATCCTACAAACCGTGATTTATGGACCACAAAAGGATATATTAATGAATCCAAACAAGGGACGTTTTGTGGGATGAAACCTTTTCTGGATTTTTAGTCAATTAAGTAGTAAAGGATATATTGTTATTATATAGTATATACTAATTAAATACCTAATAAGGGCACAATCGTCCGAATATCCTTTTACAGAATGAAATCATAACTAAACCTCATGGGGTGGGATCATAACGATCCTTTTGGAATGGGATGCCAAATTAAAATTTCCAAAGAAAAATAATCTATGTGTCCTACAATAACAAATATAGCAATTTAAAATAAAATAAAATAGAAAGTTACAAACAAATATGGTCCACCAAGATTATATAAAATGTTAGTAACTACCATCATGATTTTTTTTTAGCAGTTAAGTATATATAGTTCTAATCCGAAACTCTTAAGCATAGTTATACAAACATACATGAAAAATACTATATGCACGCGCGCGCACACACATACATGAAAAATATAAACAATTTGGAACATGCCGTACATGGGTATTCAGGGGTGAGTATCACAAAATCATACTCACCCCTTGTTCAATTGGGGATTCTTTTAGTTCTACCATACCCGCCCATTTGATGAAAAATTGGATAATATCCACCACCAGATAGGAGGGGCGTGGCAGATAGCTATCGAGTTTGAAGAAATTGTCATCCCTACTTGTTTGTCTTGTAACGCCTTCTATTGTTTAGAATGATGTGAGTGAGGAATTCGGCGTCTATGTATGTGGGGATATTGGTAATGAATTGGATTTTATGAGGTGTGCATTTTTTTTTTTGAGCAACAGAAATATATATTCAAACAAGGAATCCAAAAGCTGCAAAAAGTGTGTGTAGAATATCAAATAGTTTTGTACCAATTAGTTTAGAATTGTTTTCCTGCTATCTTCTATTTTCTCAATGTTGTAGGTAGGAGGTGGAACTGTGAAAAATTTAGAAAAATAAAGTTTTTTCTTTGAGAGGAAGTTAAAAGGGATTTGCATACATAATAAAATATACTCCCTCCGTTTTAAATTGGGCTACTTAGCCAAAAATCCAAAACATTTGACATTTTTAAAAGGAAGGACAAGGAACTTTTGCAACCAAACATAAAGACAAAGGTGATGAATCATTACTAAAATACCCTCCTGCAAAACTAGTTAAATGTCACTAATTTTTAAAAGTTGAAAAAAAAAAAAAAAACTCCTACGTCTAGCCAACAACACCCTACCTCCGGCGACCACTTCCGGCCGACCTCCACCCCAACTCCAGTGACCACTTCCAGCAACCAAAAAAATTAGTGAAGTGTCACTAATTTTTAAAAGTTGAAAAAAATAATAATAATACGACTCCTACATTTGGCGTCTGGCCAACCACCAACTCACTTCCGGTGACCACTTCAGGCCGACCACCACCCCACCTCCGGCGACCAAAAGAAATGTCTCCAATTTTTAAAAGTTGAAAAAAAAAAAAAACAACTCGTACGTCCGACCGACCACCACGCCACCTCATGCGACCAAAAAAATTAGTGAAATGTCACTATTTTTTAAAACTTCTAATTTCGTAGAGAAAATTAAAAACAAAAAAACAACTCTTACCTCTGGTAGACCACCGCCCCAACTACCCCACCTCCGGCGACCAAAATATTTAGTGAAATGTCACTAATTCTTAAATCTTATAATTTCATATGGGAAATTCAGAAAAAAAAAAACAAAAAAAAAAAAACAACTCCTATCTCCGGCCGACAACCACCCCACCTCCGATAAACACTTCCAGCGATAAAAAAAATTAGTGAAATGTCACTAATTTTTAAAACCTCTAATTTCATACACGAAATTCAAAAAAAAAAAAAAAAACAACTCTTGCCGAAGGCAGATCACCACCCCACCTATCCCACGTACGGCGACCAAAAAAACTAGTGAAATGTCACTAATTATTAAAAGTTGAAAATTCCAAAAAAAAAAACCAAAAACAAAAACAAAACAAAACCACTCCTACCTCCGGCCAAGGACCACCCCACTTTGGTGACCACTTTCGGCAGCCAAAAAAATTAGTGAAATGTCACTAATTTTTAAAACTTCTAATTTCATATAGGAAATTCAAAAAAAATAACACCTACCTCAGACTAGCCTCCACACCACCTCTGACTGACGACTTCTGGCGACCCAAAAAGTTAGTGACATTTCACTAATTTTTAAAAGTTCTAATTTTTGTACAGAAACTTGAAAAAATCACCAACTACTCAACTCCTGAAACTAGTAACAACTCACTAAATTTCATAAAAGCTAAAGAAATCAACGAACAAAGCTATTTCGAATCTAGTGACACTAAACTTCATACCTTCGTGACATTTCACTAATTTTTAAAAGTTCTAATTTTGTACAAAAAATTGAAAAAAGCACGAGGTAGTCAACTCGTGAAATCAACGAACAAACCTATTTTGAATCTAGTGACAAGTCACTAAATTTCATATCTAGTTTAAACACCTAATTCCTTACATAAATTTTTTTTAAAAAAAAAAAATCAGCACAACCTCTACCACCCCACCTCCGCACCACCACTTCCAGCGACCCCAAAAGTTAGTGACATTTCACTAATATCATACCAGAAATTCAAAAAAAAAAGAACTCCTGCCTTTCGGCCGACCACTACCCACCTACCCCACATTCGGTGACAAAAAAACAAGAGAAATGTCACTAATTTTTAAAAGTTAAAAATTCAAAACAAAACAACTCCTACCTCCGGCTAACCACTAGCCCGCCTTTGGCAACCACTTCGGGCAACCAAAGAAATTAGTGAAATGTCACTAATTTTTAAAACTTCTAATTTCATACAAAAAATTAAAAAAAAATAACTCCTACCTCCGACCTCCGCAACACCTCTGACAGACCACTTCCGGCGACCTAAAAAGTTAGTGACATTTCACTAATTTTTAAAAGTTCTAATTTTGTACAGAAACTTGAAAAAATCACCAAGTACTCAACTCCTGAAACTAGTAACAACTCACTAAACTTCATAAAAGCTAAAGAAATCAACGAACAAAGCTATTTCAAATCTAGTGACAAGTCACTAAATTTCATACCTTTAGTGACATTTCACTAATTTTTAAAAGTTCTAATTTTATATAGAAACTTGAAAAAAAGCACCAACTATGAAACTAGTGACAACTCACTAAACTTCATAAACTTCATAAAAGCAGTAATTGTTTACTTGAACTATGAATATACAGAGACATCGGCTCAAACAACATGAATTTGAAAGAAAAATAAAGCAGTAATTGTTTTCTAGAAGGATCAAGTAAGTACAAATGTAGATTGAAATTAAAGTTTCTTACAAGTAGAAACTTATTGAGGATTCTAGTAAGCTATCCTTTTTAGTCATTTCGTCAAACACGTAGCTCGTGACTTACTTATACACGCACATTAAAACCAGTTGAATAATAAACCAATCCATGTAACCGTTTATGAGAAAAAACATGGACTAATCAACTTTCCCCTTCAAAGCATGTAAAAGAGGATCAAATACGTGGCTAAGATAATTTCTCAAACAAAATCTGCAGCATGTTTGGATCTTGAAGGAAACAATTTAATTACCTTGCCGGATAGTATCTGCAACCTTACTTCCTTACAAATATGAATTTGGAAGACTGTAATGTGACACATCTCCCCAACAAAATTGGCCAGTCAATCTTATTGATGGCTTTGAATGAGCAGCAAGGAACAACACTGTGAACTCCTTGCACTCGAAGCGAACTTCATTTGCAGATTTGTCGCGGCAATAACCTCCGCCTTGCGAACCTTCAACCAAACGGCATCAACAAAGTTGATGCCGACGAATGGATCGGCAATGCACTCGAGAGC
The DNA here is from genome assembly GCA_020921065.1 of Vaccinium darrowii. NCBI lineage: Eukaryota > Viridiplantae > Streptophyta > Magnoliopsida > Ericales > Ericaceae > Vaccinium > Vaccinium darrowii. The sequence goes on along the minus strand of CM037160.1, from coordinate 21,689,957 downwards.
CGATCTCAGATTGTTGGTATGCGAAGCTTCGAGGAGGCGATGAGAGACCTCCGCCTCGCAGTCCACGAGAAACACCTGTTTGCCAGCGAGGAAACCGCCGCTGCTGCCCCCATCTGAGTGGCCGAACACCGTCATTTGCCCAAAGGGGATTCGTATGTGTGGCAGATTTGAAGTTACTTCTCTTATACCTGTGGGGTTGAGGTTAATTTTGGAAGAAAAGAAATAGAGTGAGTGTATTTTGTCCCTTTGCTAAATCAATATTAGAAACAATGTCTTTATGTTTGATTGTAAAAGTTCTTTTGTTCTTCCCTTCAAAAAGAAAAAATATAGTGTATTTATGACTAATTTTTCCTTTTAAATTGCTGGTCACTTTTAGGAATTCAAACTTTTTAAGAAGACATACAATAACTGCATTCATTTAATGCATTCACATTAAATAGATTCGTTAATTCCCAACAATGCCCTTATATTTCAACTTTTGAGAGAAATGATTGTTGTTGGTAAAGGGGTTATTGTGGAAAATTGAATCAATTTTGTTTTGACTTTTCAAATAGGACAAACAATTTGAAACATCCCAAAATAGTATAAGTGACAAGCAATTTGAAACGGAGGGAGTACATGCATGTTACTGATTTGGAAGCTATATATAGGAGGCTAAGGCATAATTTTTCAAAAGATTTTAGCAACCCAGTTGCTAAAATCATGGTTTTGAAATAAAAAAATGAAGTGGTTCCGTGTATCGTTTTTCGATTTTTTTTGCACCAAATTAAAATACTCCTCATGTACTTTAATTCGGTGTAAAAATTTCAAAAAATAATACATGAAAACACTTAATTTTTTTATTTGAAATACCATGATTTTAGCACCTGCTGAACTCATTTACTAAAATTACCATGATTTTAGCAACTGGGCTGCTAAAATCTTTTGAAAAACTATTCCTAAGAGTTTAGAAACTGGTTTTGCAATCTATGTGTAAAGAGTGTTTTTGTTTTCGAAAGGTTAAAAAAGTCCTATGAAAAAATAAAACCCCAGTGGCTCAGAATATAATTAAAAAAAATTCCAATATCAGTCGATAATTAGTGTCAAGTATCAACATTATTTGTTAGAATTAAAAATCATTTGCCAGGATGAATTATTTTGAATTTATTAACGCAAACTTGCATATTAATCAAAAAATACAATGCCCGTGATAAGGCAGCAGCAGAAGTACCGAGTGTCATATTGGGTAAAATTTGCAAATGTCGTGCCTGGTAATGGGAATCGTACGGACTGCAAGTCATGTGGAATGATACTGGTGCCGGTATAGTTTCGGTAATTGTTTTGGATTCACCGTTATAAATTTTTAACTTTTAATATAAAGGAGCTGGTTCTAGGGACACATAAAAAAACACAATTGATTTCGTAGTCCCACGCTAATAATCCGAGCTGTTCAACTTGTTTAAAACATTTTTTTAAGGATATCCACAAAAAATTAACTCATTCGAATATCGGTAAGTGCTCGATCCAAACAATTTTGTCAGCACTGGTTTCTGTTAAGTTCTTTGAAAACTATTTGGATTAAGCACTTTTCGAGATTTGATTGAGCTAGGCCTGTCAATGGGTCGGATCCGAATTCGATCCAGATCCGATAAGATGGGATCTGAATCCGGATCCGATATTCACAAATCCGAAAATGTTAATCCGGATCCGGATCCGAATTTCGGATATCCGATCCGAAAATTCGAATCCGATCCGGTAATTAAAATTTTTTTTTATCCTTTCCAGCTAGCTTGCTTGCTTACGGGTCGGATTTGATCCAGATCCGATAAGCTTGGATCCGATCCGAATCTGATCCGAATTTTATTACAATTTTCGGTTCCGGATTATCGAATTATCGGATCCGGATTTTTCGGATCGGATCCGGATCAAATCCGATCCGTTGACAGGCCTATATTGAGCTGAATTTTAGCAGGATTTTCTATTTTATCCATTTAAACAAAGTGATGGTTTGGATAATCACAAATGGTCTAAAGTTTATTCATGAAACCATTTCTCCATGTGTCAAACATTTCAATTCCAAATCGCAATGAGTATTGTTTTTTGGTACTGTATATTTGTAAGAACGATAAAACAAAAAAGAGAAAAATAGACTCGGACTAGGTACTGTATATTTCTTATAAGAGAGATTGTCGAATGAGTTACGTTGGCAAAAAAAGAGAAAGACTGATGTTTTGGTTTATTGTGGTGGAATAAACCGAATTGCTTTGAATTAAAACTAGTTTTTTTTGGGTTTTTTTGGTTTATTGGGTTGGTAATTTGCACTTTCTCCCATTATAGATCTAATAATAATCCACCAGACCAATAAATCATTAATCCAAAGGTTGGCTTTTTTTTTTTTTTTTATATATCATTGGTTTATTCCGAATAATTCAATAAATAAAAAAATAAGTTTTTTCTTTTTTGCCAAGGAAGGCCTTAATAATATTTTCAACGGTTCAAAATATCATCATAGCTTTTGATGTACAGATCATTTTGGATCCAAAACCACTTGGATTATAAAGTAAACAATCTTTTCAACGGAATGATGCTCAAATCAGGGTTCGAAAGTATCCAGGGAAAGCTCGTAGAGTGTGACATGTTTTCAAGTGGCGGCCGCGAGCTTAGAAGTTGCAACTTCCATATCTTTTCAAGGGTCACTAGATCTTTACTTAAAGTTGGATAACCTCCAAGAATTCGATTTTATCTTAAACACTTCAAGACCGATATCTTTATCATGTGCCTGGACTTTTTGGGAATTTTAAACGTATTGAGAGGGTGTTCCACAAAGGCAGTTTTTAGAATAAACTGATTTTCCACGATTTTTTATGTGATGTGTTATGAAAGAATAACTTGTTTTGGTTTTTAGAAAGGAGTATTTTTTTTTTTAGTGGAAAACCTATAGCGATAGTAATGGATTGACTGTCTTTTCCAAAACTCTTTTGGTTTTTAAGGGACATTTTTCGTTCTTAGTATATTTTTGTCCCTTTTCATAATTTTTTCATCGAGACAAATTATGTAGCTCAAGAATTTGACCCGAACCTAGATAAGACTAAGAGAAAATAAATAATAATAAAAAAACGAGAAGTCACAAAAATTTAGCCCAAATAGGCTATTTTAAGTGTGCTTTACTATTTGTGATAATTGATGAATGGTTGACGAAGAGGGATGGGTTTTAGGCCCCATATTAATGGGGTCAAACTAGTAAATTATGTCAGAACGACGTAACTTGGGTCTGAACAGCGTAACCTGGCAAGATAGGCCCACTGTGGATGGATCGTCTCAATGGACTAAGTCCAAGATGGGTTTTACGGGCCAATACAAAAAATTGGAGTTGATTCTCTCTGGGTCCAGCCCAAATTCTAAAATTCCCACACAGGTAATTACGTAAATTTCTCCCAAAATTACCCCAGGAAATGAGTCGACCATGTTCGGATTGGTTTTGAGAAACCATGGCTGTGTTTGGTTGATAATTTTGAGAAGAATATTTTGAAAAATATTTTGGAGATAGTATTTGGATGAGTTTTTGGAAAAAGTAATAATTAGAGAGAAGTGTAATAATTAGAGAGAGAAATGAGAATAATGATTGGAAAGAGGGGTATGAGTAGAGAGAGAAATGTGATTAATGATTGGAGAGATGAGAGATGGGGAAATAATCTTTTTGAATTTTTTTTTGAAAATGTGAAGTAAACAAAGTGCATGTCTTCACTTTTTTCTGTGGGCCCAATCCACTTTTTTCTCTCTCCTTTATATTTTTGGGAATACTATTCTAGTCCATACATTGTACGAGATAGGTCCATGGGGTCCACTTCAAAGACCCACACAAATGATCCAAGCCGTTCATTAGTTCTAAAATTATTCTTTGAGTCATCCAAAAAAAAAAAAAAAATATCAGATCAATCGTATAAATTTTAAGTACTTGATCCATTTGTCTAACTTTCTTTCAAACTTTTGTCAGTATTCAAGATCCTAAATTGTGAATGAATAATTAGAAGATAGATCAACCACTTATAGTTTTTCGAATGAGCTAATTTTTTAGTGGATACTAAAAAATATTATTTTAAAATTAATGAACAGCTTAGATAATTTGTGTAGGTTTTCGAAGTGGGCTCCACGAACACATCTCATACAACATGTGGACTAGAGTAGTGTTCCCAAAAATGCAAAGGAGAGAGAAAAAAGTGGGTTGGGGCCACAGAAAAAATGAAAACCTGGCTTCTAAAAACCAATCCGAACATGGTCGACGTATCCTTCCTTTTTCTACTCTTTCCTGACCGTCCATTTCCACCTCCACCCTATTTATCACTTTTCTCTTTCTTCTCCCTCCTCTCTCACACTCCTTTTCCCAAATCGTCCCCACTCGCTACTGCCTTACCGAAGCCATCGTCTACTGCCTCCAACCACTCCACAATCCTTCTGATTCTCCGCCCAAAGCATGGCTTATCAAGGTCTCAGACAGTAATCTTCACCAAGGTAAAATACAACTTCTCAATTCCCTGTCACTTGATATAATCACTGCCCTACCTCCAATTTCCAAAGATACTCGATTTGTGGTAGTTTTGAATCATTGAAATTTGTCAATCGTGTAGCTTACACATAATATACTACCCTGATGATCCGGAAGAGATGGAATATTTTAATGAGTTCTGTATGGCTCACGATGGGGTTAATACAATCAAGAAAACACCTGCGGGTTTATTTTTAAGGACTGCGAATTTCTCCAATCTTGTGAAATTGAAATCCTCCATTAGTCTTTACTGGATAAAATTGCTTAAAATGACCATGGAATCATTAAAAATAGAGATTGAAAAAATTTGCAAGGAAAAATTTGCACCCAAACCAGTCGCCGAAAATTGTTGGTCGTTGAGATGACATGCTTTTAGATGTAACGAAAACCTCTACTGTTCCCACATCTATCCACCGTACAAAATACTTTCTCTGTTTTTTCCCCTTCCCAAAACCCTTATAAAACAAAAGGAAGATGATTCTATCTGGTTTAGATAATAACTTAACTACATTATTTGTTTTCAGATCTCTCTTGGTTCATTTTGTTGATTAGATCCGTTGATTCTGAAAAACTCATCGAGAAGCTCAATTATTGCAAAAACAAGAAAAGAAAAAAAGATATCAATCAACACAATGTATAGGGAGAAAAATTTCTTCAAATAAAAACCACTGAATTAGAACCTACTTAGTACTATATTATTTTAAGATAATCATATTACGATAATTAATTATTGATATCCTTGCATTTGGCATGATTAATCTCCTCAAATAACACCATAAAACTCAGATCATCAAAGCAGACCCAATTGGGTTAAAATATTACCCCCAAAAAGTTGCTCACTATAGTTTTCTCAAGATTCTTCTGTTACTTTCTCCATTCCATTCCACCCCACAAATTCCAAACGTGGCTCATGTCGGTCGTCACGTAAATGTTGAGTTAACGAGTGTGTGTTTTAGAAGCCCCACAAATATTCTAGCGTTGCTTGCCGCTTGCTACACTGCGCCGGTGGTGCTCTGATTCACCCTCCCGTTCCGCTTTATTTATAGTACGAGAAATAGTTGGAAACAAGAAGAAGTGAATGAGTTGTTTTCTGGGTTTTCTTTCCTGTTCCCTACAAGGCCCAGGCCTATTTATTGTACTGTTAGCTTTTTAATTGGCTCTCCAGCTCACAGTTCCTTTGTCTCGGAGCTTGCTTCCATTCAGGCGCGCTCTCTCTCTCTTTCTCTCTCTCTACAAATATGAATGTATATATATGAATAGGCATATATGAATGTGTGCATTTACAAGGTACAGAGTATATATGTACACTACACACGATGATTCACGCACAGAGCTCTACTTTGTGCGTATGTTATAGTAGTAGGTACATATAATGCGCTTCTTTTATCATCCGGTTGATCGATTGGTGTTTAGGGAAACATTATTCTTGTTGCTCTTTTGAGTCGACGAGTTTGTACGCATTCTGGTTTGTAGTTTCATTTTGCATTCGCATGCTAATATGATATGAACTTTCTTAATTCTCAGTTTATGGAGCCGTGTGATGTGACATTATGTGTTTAGTTTTTGGACACCGTATATTTTGATTCCATGATTGTCGGATTCTAGGTTTTAGATAAACAAAATGCTAGGAACACAACCATCCGGACACAACTCCGAATACAACCCCTCACATATACGTGGGTTCCATGCATATTTATTACGCAGGACTTACGTGTATGTTCGGGGTTGTGTCCGGATGATTGTGTTTCAAATGTGGGCGAATTATCAAGTGCCATTTAGAATGGGTTTTGTTCAATGTGGGTGGATTTTGGGGGTGAGATAATGCTAGAGATTTTTCATTTTTCTTGACATCGAAAAACACAGACACAGTAGCTGGTGCATTTGATTCATCACCTGCCAAAGAAAGTAAAAACTAAGATGGAAAGGAGAAGGGAGTGTAAAGATGAGTTAAGAAGCTTTTATTCATCTTTTTGTTTTTTGGCAGGGGTAGGGAACTAGGGATTGGGGAAGTGGGCATTGAAAGAAATAAAATCAAAGGATGGGCCTGACTCAGGGTTTTAAATAAAGGCCGTTATGTAACAAGATTTCGAACCTTTGTTACAATCGGCAACTATGGACCGAGTCGGTCCGATAATCGGCTGATATATGGCCGTATCACCAATACCGTTATGTTGCTCTAGACAACGATTTACAAGATTTGATCACATTTTGGTGCCCTTGTTCTAAAACACTCCTTTAGGTTTAAAGGCCAGCACACATTAATTTGCAATAGCAGCCCATGGGAAATTTAGATAATTACAAAATTTATAGTTAAGAAAACTATTAACGGTTTCCCCTAGCATCTCATTTGGTTCAAATTCTCTAAGTTGTATAGGAAAAGTAATGCTTAACTGGTAGTTGTCACTCGTGACGGTTTAAATCTACTAAGGAGTATCGAAAGGGAGTTGGTTAGTAGACACTTTTAGGAGTTAATTGAATCTTCCAACTGTCTGATGGATGATGAAAGGGGTTGCAATCTCATTTTCAGATTTTCGATTCGCTTCTTTCTATTTTCTGGTTATTACCCGAACAGAAAGAATATAGGTCAAGAGTGCTTTATTTCCTCCATTAAACACATTAAATTCACGATTAGGTATCAGAAATGCTTTTTGGTACCACATGATGAAAACATGAAGAATAATTAAGTTATTCACAGGTTTGGTTAAAATGCAATCCTAATAAGTAGGCGGGGAATAATTTTGCCATTGTGAAATCCATGTTTCAAAAGTAATATGGTTATAAACTGGAGGTTTGTCTTACAAACATGCACTGATGAACTTATTCGGTTATTCCTAATGGTGTATATGAATTCATGTTACCGTGCTATTTTAGCATTCTTTCGAGGTCAATTTTTTGTTAGGCCCTTTATATGACATATCTACACTTGCAGTATGGCGATATCGAGACTGATGTTTATGCCTTGAATCTCATAAATCATGCACCTTTAAAAATTTGGTTTTGTCTGTTTTACTTGCCCATATTTTTTGGTTTCCTGTAATTTGTTGTTAGGATAGTTTTAAATATTTTGATGATGTAGCATTGGAGTACTCCATTCAATTGCAGGGTTGTCACAGTTCCCATTTGAATTACAGGATGGTGGCAGGCAGGAGAACACAGCCATTTACCCCAAATAGAAGTTCAGCATCCTCTCCAAACCAGGCACTGAATCCAAGTGAGGCACATAGTTACAGAAATTTGAGGAAAAATGACCTTGGGGGTGTCATATTTGGTTGCAAGAACAGCACAATGAAAGAATGTCTTTTCAAGCAACTTTTTGGTCAGTTATCAACAATCCGGTAACAATTTGTGCGGTTTTTGTTCGGCTTTTGCTAGTTAATCTAGACGACTGATGCTGTAGAAGCATTTCCATTTTGTAATCATGCCACACCATTCTATCTTTCAGTACTTACGGAAATTCTTTTGAGTAGTTTGACTGATACTTCTCTGTTGTTTTATACTACCAATTTTTCCTCCAACAGCTAATGGAAGATGTTTGAAAATTTAACAGGCTTACCAGCTCAACACTTTTGTTACGTAAAGAACATAGATCCTGGTCTGCCATTGTTTCTATTCAACTACAGTGATAGGAAGCTTCATGGAATCTTTGACGCTGCTAGCCCAGGCCAAATGAATCTCAATCCTTATGCGTGGACCACACATGGTTCAGAGAGAACTGTCTTTCCTGCGCAGGTACTTTTATGAGATATTCTTTTCCGCAGTTTTTTTGTTTAATGCTCTATTTATTTCGACAGTTTTTCCTGAGATTGTTTTGATTGTTTTCATTATTGGGTATTTGGTAAGTTTTGGGGAAAAATTTACTTCCTCAAAAGGAGAAAAAAAACCTGTCAAAAATTTCACTTAGCAAATCTGAGCCTTTGTACTTGGTCCCATCTCCCTTTCTTTCTCACTCTCTAATCAACTCATCTTGTATATGGATAATGAGGATGGGTTGCCTTAGACTTGGAGATCCTTAGAGAATGGATTGAGTGATGAGAGCATTCGTAGAAATGACTTACGAACTTAGGCAGGGTAAGTCATGTTAGGTTCATCTGGTGGAAATTTTTTGTTGGTTCCAAACACAAATTAGGAAAATAATTTTGGAGAAGATATTTTAAGTAGAAACAAATGGAGCCTAAGTTTCATTGCATCTGTTGAGATATGCTGGATTAAACGGTGACAGAAATGTTTAGTTACATTGAATTGCTTTTTCTCTGAAAAGGTTCAAATCCGTCTCCTGTTACGATGCCTTCCGCTGTCTGAAGAACAATTTAAGCCAATAATTTCAGACAACTACTACACCCCAAACCATTTTTGGTTTGAGCTTGATCATGCCCAAGCAAGCAAGTTGTCTTCCTTACTATCGTCCATGGCAATTGCCCCAAGTACTTTTGCTCCTCAAAATTCGGCAAAGTGGAGAGCTCTACTCCAAGCTCCACCCTCACAGGATAGGGTGAAGGAAATAGAGCCATTTAACCGGCGAGACTTTGAGGTTGGGTGGGGTCCTTTAGATGGTGCCACGTTCAATGCCAACAACCAAGCATTGGAGCATTCCTTCGAAAAACAGGAGAAACAGGAGGACCTTATATACATGAAGCTGAAGGAATTGGCTCTTAATCGGGAGCGCTCAGGCCTGCCTTTAGCGGATGTAGAAGATAGTGCTGCTGTAAATGATTTGCACTCAGGGCAAGGACTTTCAGATGCACAGACAAATTCGGAACGAATAAACGGAGAATGTCTTATCAACTCATGGGAATATCCTTCTGTTATAGATCAGGTACTTGGTGATGTCAATTTTCGAATCATTTAAGTTCAGATCATGTGTATTTCTTGTAAATTTACAAATGTTTCTTATTATTTTATTCGTGTTTGCAGTTGGTTCAAGGAATGGAAGAGCAGAAGGTTTTTCAAAGAGATCAAATTCATAAGATGTGTTGTCTGGAGCAGAAACTGGTATCTGTTGTCGAGTCTCTATGACATGTTTTTCTCGTGCATATCAAGTGAACAACCTTAATTGCACAACATGATTCTTTGTTTTTCTTGTTCTTTTTAAGTGCTTGGCAGTGTGTGTAACTTTTGAAATAAGTAGAGTTGGTGGTGAAAAACTTTAGATTCAATCAAGGGAAAGCATAGTCCCACCAAGAATGGTAGAGCAAGGGGTGGGGACAGATAGAAGAGTTTTAAGTATGGAGGACCTAGGGGGCGTTTTACTGTATAAAGTTGAGTGGCAGGAAGTAATCTTGCTTTCATAGTTGTCGTGTAGACGTTATGACATGTCCACTGCCGTAGAATTGTAGTCCTAGTTTAACACTATAAAAGTGGACTTAATTACCAAAAATGTATTTGCAAAAGTGCGCTTATACGGATTTTCTACAATCTGTGCTTTATACAAATAGTTATGAACGCTACTTTCAGGAATGGGGATATAGGGATAAAGTTGGAGTGCACATCTACTACGTTGCTCTATTTTAGCATTGCTAAACCTAAATATTACATCCCGGGACACACTCATATAGTTGAAAAGTTATTGATATTTACACTGACCTCCCTCGTGCTTTCTAACCAACGAGAAAATCTTATTTTGTAAGCTAATCATTTTACGTAAACATCAGAAATAGCATTGTCTAGGATCCAGATTTTGGTGCACAATTGCTAAGGAGAACTTCATCACTGCTGATTCCCTTATCCCAATTGAATTCATCAATTAGGTTACTGCCGGGGTTTTTCGCGGATAAGTTGGAGCACATTGAGTCCGTATGGGATTGAGTCTTGTCTTCCTTGCCATTCTTTTAAGCTTTGGCTTCTTCTGTCCGCTATTTTTATTGCTAGGGATAGAAGGGTATTTTTTTTTTATTTGCACTCAGAGCCTTTGGTAATTTCTGTCTTTCTCTCCTCTTTTTATTGGGTGGAATTCTTGCTCCCCATCTTCTTGTAGTTTACCCCTTTCTTTTTAGTGATGGTAATATTTCTTCTTCTGCAACTAAAAGGAAAAAAGCATTTGATAAGTTTCTGGAACGTCCTTTCTTTGTCAGGATCACCACCTTTTATCCTGTCCCCATCATCAGATTTTCTCCTCTTGTCTGATTCTTTTCCCTTCAATCCCCACTGTTGTCCCTCTCCTTATATTTCTTGCCCGCTGATCGCTCCCGCCACTTACCCTCCCCCTGCAGAAGCCATCATAGACACCTCTTTCTATGTTCACTTCTCCTCCACCAACCGCCAACATCACTTCCGCTCTCTTGTCCGATGTCAACAACAATCACTCCATGAAGCTGCTCAGTGTCACCCTTCCCATCATCTCCTTCTCCACCACGGCTGCCGCACCCATCCTGGTACGCATCTGTGAGGCTTGCTTGCTTGAATCTCCATTTGATGAAGGGTGATTCAAATTCTCTTACTGCAATTGAGGAGAAGAATTTGACTGTACTGATAGGTTCATGTGACTACTGAACCATAGCTTTAAAAATTTCAATTTTCAAGTATTATATTTCCGCATGTCATGTGTATGCCACATAAGTAGATGATAAGGTGCAGAACTTGATAGAGACACTGAGGTGGAGTTGAAGTCCACTTCAAAACCTTGAGAGTTTCAAGAGAGTTTCTGGTAAATCAAGAGAGAGATGTGAACAATTCTGAAGGTGGATGGGAATGGAGTTTGGTCTAGATGGTAGAAATGGGTGGTGGAGTTTGGTCTAGACTCTAGATGGTAGAAATGGGTGGTGGTCCTGGTGGCGCTACTGTTGTCTTCCTATCTTAGTTACAAGCAAAAAAATTTCTGCTTTATTCTTTACTTTTACGAGGTTTTTTTTTTTTTTTTGTAATTTAGTAGAACTTTTTAATGGGAGATAGATACGGGCGTGTGGTGGCATGTCGTGTTCATGCCAAAACACCTGTTAACATAAATATGTAAAATATCTCGACCCTTCAACTTGCTTGAAAATGTGTCGTGTTCAAGTTGACAGTTGACTCTATTAAGACCATTAGTAATTGTTTAATGTGAATATAAAATTATACACCTAGCAATGTTGTGCATGAACAACTTATTTAGGGTGAGTTTCCACTACGGTATTTTTGGTATTTTCGATATTCTTGGACTAGAAGTTGTCAAATCAGAGTCATTCTCCTCACATACATTAACTGATTTGACAACTTGTAATCCAAGAATACCAAAAATACCATAGTGGAAACTCAGCCTTAGTCCAATAACAAAAATGAGGGACATTTTCAATACCATCACAATCACTGAAATGATAAAACCAACCAAAAAAAAAAGAGATAATAATAACCACATTATGACATTGAAAAATGCCTTAACTTAGTATGAAAGTTTTCGTGTCTTAAAAGTGTTTTATATCTCTAAGAAGTTTTTCTTTCGGAGTAATTAGGACGCTAGCCTAAACAAATATAATTAGTATTGCAGGTATCGTGTTGGGTCGTTTCCAGTTAACGGGTCGACACAGAAAGTTAAACTGTTATTTGTGTTCGTATTGAGTTAAGCTAGTCTAACCCGTATGCGGCCAATTTAATTTTCGTGTTAGCGTAAAAAATGGGTAACACAAACCCTCTAATTCCGTTTTGTGTTGGGGTCGTGGTAACGGGTCGTGTCCAAAATTCCCACCCCTAGAGATAGATGAGAAGGGAGGATAGGTGTATTTACAAAAAAGTTGAGAGGATAGTGATATTATGAAAATTCACAAGGGAGGTTCCTCGACTTATCAGAAACCTTGAGGGGGTTAATGTATTTGGTTTCTGTACTTGTGAGAAACCTCAGATGAGGCTAATGCATTTAATCAATTAATGTTGACTTACCCAATAAAAAAAAAAAAGTATTGGAGATTGGTGTTGATTTGTCTTTTGATGTCAATTTTTTGCTAATAAAAGTAAATACATGTCCTATGTCGTACTCAGTGTTCTAAAAGGCGGCCTATTAACGGTGCCTAGGGGCCACCTTGCCTAGGGGTCTAGACAGTGATCTTGGCACTGGGTCAATTAATCTGCCACTTGGCGGGATTAATTCGCATTATTACTTAGTTTTCTTGTTATTTAATGTTTTGTTCTACTTATATTGATGTACTTGCTCTCAAAACTTGGGAGAAGGGTAGGAGAAAATTTTAAAAAAATCTAAAAAACAGAAAATCCTAATATCTAGGCGCTAGGCGGTGCCTGGCCGCCCGACTCCCAACTTTAAGAACATTGCTTGTACTAGCATGAATTTTAGTTGTTTCCATTATCTGATCAAAGCTGTTGATTTTCTTTTACCTTGATAGCTCTTCTTTTCTTTGCCATTCATGTACTTCAGCACTCCCATCCCATTTTGAACCGTGAGTCTAGAATGCGGTTCCAACATGATTCTTGCAACGTGATTTAAACAGAGGGCACGGAGATATGATTCCTGATTTGTATATGGATTCGGGAATACGTAACATAATAATCCTTTAATCTTTTGTTTTTGAATATAAACAAGTGAAAGAAGGTGACCCAATAGTAAAAGAAGGTGACCCAATAGTACTTTCTTCTTCTTCCTCATACTTCTACAAAGAGAAGTTGGAAACTCCAATGCCTGTACCCAATCCGTATTGCTCACCTGCACCAGTGTCATGTTGTGTCACGGGTACTTTGCCCAAAATGGCCGATCAAGGTAACATAACCTACAACTAAGGGGCAAAGGTAGACATGGAAATTTGTTTGAATCAGGGAATATTTAGTCTGTGCTACACTTGGTTTTAAATTATGACTGAATCGTGAGAAAATTGGGATAAGGATGAAGGGCAATCGGCTAATGGAGATATGATTCCGAAACAGATAGGTAAGATTCATTATGATTGTTTACTGAACTAGCTTCGTTTGTTGCCCTTATAGCAACTCCAATCCACTCTTCAAATCTCTTTTTCTCATATGTAGAAGAGTCCCTTGGAATTTCATTCCTCCAACCCAGTCTTCATACTAACCCAAATTTGTACCTTTAAAAGTAAATGATAATAAATAGTAAAGTTGACTGAAATCTGAGGAGTGGATTGGATGTTAAATGTCAAAACCATAAAAGCTACCAATCAAAATGCCACACAGATCAACAATTTACACATTTGGTGGGAAAATTAGAAGAGTGGGTTGAAGATGCTCATAGAAACCCACTGATCCAAAATGGGAGTCATCCTTATGGACTATATGCTTTGTTCCTAAACTTGGTGATACATGTTGGTCTAGAGTATAGACTTTGTCAGTTCATTGCTGTTCATCATCTCTAATTTCTTTGGCCTTCATAATCCAATGTTGAATCATGTATGTAGAATTACTTCAACCTTAGGGCTTCCCTCGTCAAAGACAAGAAGTTTGCCTGTTTTCCACGTTAAAAGATTTATGATCTTGTATACCGTGTTCCTTACAGTTGTTGCTCCACATCTGTTGTCTTCACTCTTTTCCTATGATGGATGAAAACCTGTTCCCTAATTTTCAGGTTGAGGCAGAAACAGAAATTCAGCAGCTAAAACAAAGGTGTGAAGTGTTGGAATCTAGATCGCATTCTTCTGTGGCACATGTCGAAGAAATGACTGTGGAGCCATTTAATGATCTTGATTTGGATCTCGATGAGTTGATATTTCTTGTGGGAGGATACGATGGTGCATCGTGGTTATCAGCGCTTGATTCCTATTCACCTACTCATGATGTGATAAAATCTCTCAAACCGATGAACTCTATTCGTTCTTATTCCTCTGTTGCAAGGTTGAACGGGGAGCTTTATGTATTTGGTGGTGGAAATGGTTCTTTGTGGTATGATTCAGGTAGTAGCTTGTACTCTTTCTCAGGTAGTAGGTTTATGTATTTGGTGGTGGAAGTGGTTCTCTGTGGTTCTTTGTGCGCGCTTGGTATACTACTCATACCGCTAACTTTTCCAACCCTTTTTTTGTGAAGTTGAATCATATGATCCAGCCAGTGACCAGTGGATTCTGCGTCCATCTTTGAATGTCAAAAAGGGTAGCTTAGGTGGTGCTACTTTAAACAACAAAATTTTTGCAATTGGTGGTGGAAATGGGGTTGAATCGTTTGCAGAAGTTGAAATGCTTGATTTAGATGTTGGACGCTGGATTTGTACAAGGTCTATGCTGCAAAAGGTAATTTATTCAATCTCTGGCCACCTAATACTAGTTTGGCGAGGCTTCTATTGCGTCATCCATTGGATGTTAATCTGCATAGCGAGGCTTCTATTGCTCATCCATTGGAAGTTAATCTGTATGTTGTTATGGCCTTTGGCACATTTAATTTGACTTTATTGGAATTTGAGATTCTTGGTTCAATGGGAGTCCAGCAGAGCAAGGTTTTCTGCTCAACAGTGATATATGATTTAAAAAAATTCTTTCTCATCTAGTGTATGACATTTTGGTGAAACATTTTTTCCAAATTTCTGGCCCAGGAGATTTTAGAGGCTTTTAAATCACACTATTTTTCAAATTATAACAGTGTGACCCTTAAGAGGATCAAGCTTCCTGGATTCGTTTAACTGGTGTATATTTTTCCCTGCCTTATTTCTGCACTAACTTTTGTGCCTGAAGAACTAATTTTAATACATATAGGCTGTTGGCATGCTGTTTTATTGTTTTTCTTCCAGAGATTCGCTCTTGCTGTAGCAGAACTTAATGGTGCACTGTATGCTGTGGGCGGATTCGATGGAAAGGAATATTTGGAGTAAGACATTGCACCTACTTTGTTTTTGCACCTACTTTGTTTTTGCACCTACTTTGTTTGCTGGGATTGGATTTCATGACTTGACCCTCCAAAGGTATCGATGATTGCACATCTTAGAAAGTGCAGGCAGAGCCAACACACATGGGATTGTAGTAGTTTAATAGACTTTTCATCAACCTATCACTTATTGCCAAAGTTCATGTTCATTGGCGGAACCAGGATTTGCTGATGGGGGTGCCGAAATTTAAAAGTTAAAGCACGGAAAATGAACTTGCAAAAGCACACTACATTTCCACTCAAAAGAGTATAAGCAGTTATTATTTACACTTCACAAAACTTTTTTTTGCATATATATACAGCTTACAAAAGTAAGAAATTTTGAATATATAAACCAACCAAATCAAAATAGAACTTGACGTTTTTTCAAGTAGCGAGTTTTGGAAGCCTAGTTTTGCAGATTCCTTCCTTCAGCGACTGTTTCTACTTCTCCCAGTATTTTGGAAACTAGTTTTCCAATCTCTTTGATGCTTTTCTTTTAAATTTTAAGAGTTCATTTTAGTGTTTTTAGTAGAAGTGAAAAAGAACAATAGTTCAACTTAAGGCCTAGTTTTCCAAAAGATTTTAGCACCCAGGTGCTAAAATCACGATATTTCAAATCAAAAAATGAAATGGTTCCGTGTATCGTTTTTCGATTTTTTTTCGCACCAAATTAAAGTACATGAGAAGTACTTTAATTTGGTGCGAAAAAAATCGAAAAATGATACACGGAACCATTTCATTTTTTGATTTGAAATATCGTGATTTTAGCACCTGGGTGCTAAAATCTTTTGGAAAACTGGGCCTATTGGGTTAGATCACAAAGAATAGCCCAATAAAATGTTGTCCCAATGATAAAATTTAAAATGGAGTTTGGGCCTTGTGGTAGAATCCTTACACTTTAGTGCTGATATAAAACATATCCATGTGGTAAATATGAAAAACCGTAGGTCCACCAATATTCCTGTTACTAAACTATGCAACCACGGCGGCCTTTTTGTTAACTAACTCGTTTCATATCCACTGTGGTAAATGAGTAGCAAACATAATGCATGAACAGCAGTTTCCTCTACCCCATTTGTTAGACAGATGCTAGGAAAGGTCGAAGTTTTTGTGATTCCCTAAAATCCGTCTTGGTGCAGATAAACAAGGAAGTATGGGTTGTGTTTGGTTAGATAGTTTAGTTTAGTTTTGATGATGTCATCAGGTGTAATGAGTGGAGAGAGATAGAGAGAGAAATGAGAAAAACGATGATGTCATCAAAACTAAAACTAAACTGGAAACGAACAGGGCCATGGTAATTTTCAGAGGTCCGATCAACGGCCCTTGTTGCATAGGGAAATATGAAGGGAAATTATTATTATTTTTTTCAAATCTGATAGTTTTCATCTCTTGAACCATGGTATACCTGCGATAGCAACTTTGTCTCAGTTTCCTTTTTACGGTTTTTACTATTCCAGGTCTGCTGAAAGGTTTGACCCAAGAGAACATTCCTGGACCAGAATCGAGAGTATGAAAACAAAAAGGGGCTGTCATTCGATGGCAGTTCTGAATGAAAAGTTGTAAGTCCATTTCTTTGTTTTTTTAATCAGCTGTTCAATTTACTTCAGTATGTATGTTTTGCACACCAGCTTTATAAACCAGATATGAAGGCCCCCTGTGCTTGGTTGGACTGCAACTGAGATGGTATATAATCCCCTAGATTGAGTAAATCCCACCTGACTAGTTGTAAGGGGATTGCCAATACCACCTCTCTCAATAAATGCTGCATCTCGTATGTTGGAATCATATCTTGTCTTCAGTGAACTTTCTTTAGCTTTTGGTCGATTTTTTTTTTTCCCCCTTTTCGATTAGTCTTGAAGAGGAGAAACTAAAGAAGGCAACATTTTTTTGGGGAGCATTTTACATCTTTTAAGTTGTCCTGGCGAGACGAAATAGAGATGTAATTTATCTGCCAATGTGATGAGAGCAAAACAACGGTAAAGCCTAAGTGTGGGTAGACTGTACTCCGCCGTAATTACGGTGCTTGCAGACATACAAAGATACCCGGTGGGAATTGTAAAATTCTTACTGATTGAACAAATTGCATAGAGTGTCTAGAATAAGCTAGTTTAGTGCTCCGTCAGATCCAGTCCAATAAATGAAATAGATAAAGGATGATCTATTTCACTTATTTAATTTAACATAAGATTCAAAAATGTTCTTTCTTACCCAAATCATTATGTGATTATGAATTCCAACAACTTCATGAATAAAATCACGAAGAAAATGTACCAATTAACCAATGATCAAAACTACTATCTAAGACCGATGTGTGATGATACGACACTCATACCTCTTGCAGATATGCCATTGGCGGTTATGACGGAAGTAAAATGGTTCCAAGTGTTGAAATTTTCGATCCTCGTCTGGGGTCATGGATGAGTGGGGATCCGCTGGAGCAATCTCGGGGATATTCTTGTGCTGCTGTTTTGAAGGACTCTATCTATGTAATTGGAGGGGTGAAACCAGGCGACGACAAGAAACGCGAGTCCATTGTAGACACGGTATGTTATTTTGGAATCGTTTACAAAGTTATACAGCTGTGCATAATTTATTGGCTGATTCACTTTTTATTCTTATCTTATAATTGTTTATATTTTCTGTCAATACTACAATTGCAGGTTGAAAGGTACAAGGAGGGTCAGGGGTGGCAAGTAACCAACCTGAGGGCCATTGGAGAAAGGTGCTTTTTCTCCGCCATCGTTCTATGAAAGTATTTTGGGGGCCCAGACATTTTGAAGTACCAGCTCTAAATTGCCAGTATGAGGAATTCCAGAGAACCTAACTGTTTTTTTTGCAATCACACTTCAAAGTGGACAATGCACTTGGGGTGAGATGATATCCCAGAAATTTAGGCAACAATCCAATCCTATCCTGCTCTAGTTTTGGTGTTTGCTAGTCGGTCTATCGATGGAGAACTTTGTAGACAAGCAAGAACCTTATGCCCCGTTTGCTTGCTGTTATTAAAGTTGTCGTTCCGAAGAACTTCTCCAAAACTATTTTTGAACTCGGATTGTATGAGTGGTTGTCAAGAATTTGAAGGTTTATTTTGATGTTTTCTTAGAAAAAAGGAGAGGCTACTATTTGTCAAAGAGAGCTGGTTTCAAAGAAAGCCAGTTCCAATCTGTCCCTTGAGGCTCTTATTCTCTCTTTGAACTCCTACCCTACAGGTGCATCCGACTAAGGTTTATAGCCTATACAACGGAAATTAGTCCCAAAGTTGAACATACTGAACATAAGTCTGTCACGCTTTACATTACCGGGCAAGTAATTTTTAACACTCTCGTTCTAGGGTCTTCACTGAGATAATGTCTCGTATAGAAGGTGGATTTTCCACTCTCCTTCTAGGGTTTTTACTGGGATAACACGAACAAGAGCTTGCTTTCCAACGTGTTTACATATGCCCTGCCTGGCAGAATCATCTCGTACCAATATCATCTGCTCAGCACCAAAGCCGAATATGTCCCCGTTTCCACTCTTTCCAAAAATAGTTACAATTTTTACGATAGAGAAGTCTTGTCTCAGGTTCCAAAATATCGACATAGTGATGAAAGAACCGGTAAAGGTGGTCAATCACGCTAGTAATAGTTTGCGTTGTATCGCTTGCAAAAAACATAGCCTTCCTCGACATTTCAGCAAATATGGAGTATTTGAATAGTGCGATTTGTCTCATTGTCAAATCCTGCACCTCATCAACGTAAACGAAATTCATTTCATCACCTTCAAATCCCCTCATTACTTAGTGACTAAATGAAGGTCGGTTCACGAAATCGGCCGAATCAAAATCACTGTCATCCTTCTTCATTTATCATAATCTTGAAAGATAAGACAACTAGACAAGATAACAGAACACTCAAACAATGAAAACCCTACCCTCAGACAAGATTACATATAATCCTCCTTATGGAGTTTACTCACTTCCAAATAGTCCCAATCCTCCTTTTATATGGGACATTATTTCAGTGAAGACCCTAGAAGAAGAGTGTCAGAAATCACTTGCCCAGTAATATAAAAAGAGACGGGCTATGTTCAGTATGTTCAGCTTTGGGTCTAATTCCCGTTGCAAAAGCTATAAACTCGGATGCACCTGTGGAGTAGGGGTTCAAAGAGAGAATATGAGCTTCAAGGGACAGATTGGTACTGGGTTTCTATGAAACCAGCTTCTTTGACAAATAGCCTTTTTTGTTTTTGGGTGAAATTAAACAAAAGCTTTAGTAAAAGAAAGGATTGACTCCCTCCGTCCCTTTAAATGTGTTGTTTCGTAAATTCAACTTATTAAAGAAACATCATCATTACATTTTTCACATTAACTTTTACCTCCACTTTACATATCTTGCATCAACTTTAATCCTCTACTTTCACCCATTAACTCTTTACCCCAAAATTAACTCTTTACCCATCAACTTTTTAAAAGAGCAAAATATTAATTGTACAAACTTTTATTGATTCATTAACTTTTCAAAACAAACACTTATTAAGGAACAAACCAAAATGAAATACTCTACATTTATTTCAGGACGGAGGGAGTGTAAAGTATATGGGTTTATGTAGTTGTAGCTTAGAACTATAAATTCGTGCATTGGGGAATGGATTTTGAATTCTTCAAGTCTTTTTATGCTTACTTAAGTGTACAAAAAGAGAATATGAATATGGGGCCTTTTCTGTTTCATCTACATTCATCAAAATCAGACCAAAAAATTGAGTAAATTGAAGGAGTTTTTGGAATAAAAAACGAACTGTTAAAGTCATTTTTTGAAAGCAAAGAAGAAGTGTTAATCCCTGTTTATCTAAAATGATGCCAAACACCACCACCACAGACTGCCAAGATGATGATGATGAAGAAAGAAACAATCCAGAAAAACACCGCAAGACACGAAGATATGATGAAATTCCAGGGGTCGGAAACAGAGCATCTTTATTCTTCTTTTTTTATTGTATTGCTTTCTTACTGAATTAGGATGTTGTTGGTAATGAAAAAGAGAAAGTGAGTAGATCATTTGGTTTGTAAATAAAATACATTGATCAGAAATATTTGAGGGCTCAAGGACAACACTAGACAAAAATACCCTTAATGAAGCAATAAAGCCGTGTGTGGAGGAATGCAGACTTTTGCTACCATTGAAAGCGACTAGCCAAGCAACCCGTCACTTTCAATACCCAATACCCAATTCCCTACCCGTCACTTTCAGCACCAGCCACTTTCAATTGTATCCAGCGATCTCTCTCTCTCTCTCTCTTCATGTGTGGGAGTCTGGGACAAATTACTTGGTTTCAATTTTGGGACTTTTCTCTCTTATGTTGGGGACAAAATTAATTGAGTTCAATTTTGAGATTTAATTTTAGGCTCTTTTGGGTAGGGTATAGTGAATTTAGACATTTTGGATTTAGGCACTTAGAGTGCACTTTCCAATTATAGGGTTTTAGTTGTTTAGGCACTTTCATAGGGTATCCTAGTGTTTTAGGCATTTTCATAGGGTGCCCTAGGGTTTAGGTTTAGAGTGCATTTTCCAATTATAGAGTTTTAATTGTTTAGGCACTTTCATATGGTACCCTAGCGTTTTAGGCACTTTCATAGGGTGCCCTAAGGCTTAGATTTAGGGTGCACTTTCCAATTATGGAGTTTTAGTGATCTAGGCACTTTCTTAGGGTACTCTAGGATTTTAGGCACTTTCATAGTGTACCATAGAATTTAGGTTTTGGCACTTTCATTAGGTTTGTGAGTTTAGGCACTCTCATTGGCTAGTGGGGGCATTTTTGGAATGTATAGGTGATTTGCCTCTTGGCATTAAGGAAAAAGTTGATGTCCTTGTATGCATACAAAATTTTCTCCCGTCTATTAAGAGACGACCCGTCTTTTAAGAGACGAAAACCCCAATGGCCGATCAGCAACATTTGCCAACTAAAAAATCATAATTTCTTTTTGCCCAAAGCAGTTCTTAAGAGACGAAACCCACACCCCAAAGGATTTCTTAAGAGACGAACCCCCCCCCCCCCCCCCCCCCCCAACAAAACCAGATCTCCATCCTCCTCCTTTCCGACCGATAACAAATCCACGGATCCCTCCGATTCTCATCGATTTCCAACCTAACTTCCTTCGATTCTCAATCGAATTCTAGGCAAATCTCCAACCATGTCAAAGGGTTTCAACGTCCAACCGGTAATCTTCCCCTCCGGCGGCAACCCATCCACCGGCACCACCTAAAACCGCCGCCTCCCCACCGCCCCATTCCAACCCTCACGCTCCTCCTCAAACCCTAACGCCATCCCCTTCACGTCCTTCGACATCGGCTCCGCTGCTGCCTCCTCCTCCACCTCCTTTTCCGCCCCCCCAGTTCGGCGCAGCCAACAACATCGGCGTCATCGGCGGCGGCATATTGAATGATCGATGACTTTGTTTTGTAATACCTTTGGGTATATTACTCCAGTTTTCTGTGCTTTGCTTCTTGTGTCATTTTGTTAATGCAATTTCAATTGCAACAGATTCGACCCCTGCATTTGAGTCTCTCATTCTTATTTATAATGCTTTCATCCACCACTGGCCAACAACACATGAACCATCACTTAGGTGGCCCATTGTTGTGGGCACGTGCATGCACACGCTAGAGAGACTCTGCCTCTGTGTCTGGAAATGCTTATTGGCTCGGATGGTTCAAGTTTCCTTGTTTGTCAATCGAAGTTGATTGCATTTTGCCTGTAACTAATGCTGGTTCGTCCTCAGTCCCTGCATTCTGCCTCTTCAATGTTGCTTAGTATTGAGGCATGCCATGGCGGCCTTGCTCGCTAGACTTCAGTTTTAACTCTGCTAACACGACAAACTGAAATCACAAGCAGTTGGGGTAGGAAATATGTTTTGCTGTTAACAGGTCACCAATTCTTTGGAAGGTATCCAGATCAATTAAGTTTAGGAGTTTTGTATAACATGAACGTTGGTTTTGTACAATACATATAACATTGCCAATCGTGACCTGGCTTTGAAGCACACTTTGGGGATGAGAAATGGGATGCCACGTGGTACTTCGGGAGTATGAAATATTTTTCTTGGTACTCTTGGAATATGAACTACTTTCCCCAACAAATGACTTCAAAAATGCTGTTTCCAGCATTTCCACTTCTTTTAAGTAGTTTGGGACTAGGAAGTAGGAAGTGTTCTGAAGAACCACTTCCATGTGGGATTTTTATCCGAGTGTCAAAGAAGTGAAAAGTTGTATGATCAAACCCACCATTGTGATTTTGCAATTTGGAGACAGCACAAAATTCCAAACTTCGCAGGGCCATTCCGGGTGCTACCGAACTCCATTTTGCGCATGGTTTGAAGCGTTGGAAAGCTTGTCAAGTCTACTTTCTAACCCAAGTGGTTTGAACCCAATATGATTTGTACATCAAACTATGTGACCATTTTACCCTCAGAAGGTCGGAAAAACAAGTTGTTTTGGTAAAACGGGCACATCTCCCTCATTTCAAAATGGATTGGGACATATTATATATCAATAAAGAGGGCTTTGAATGTACTAGAAGGTGGTGTAGGCTTGGGTTTATCTTGGAGAGATTTAGGAGGGGTTTCCAAGTTCACAACCAAGCTCTGCGTGCTCTTATCGGACATTTTCATCATCGGGGATGCTTGATAAGTTTCTCGGGTCAAAATCGGGGTGTCTACAAAAGCCATTCGCAAGACAATCGAGAACCATCAAAGTTGGGGCATAGCGTGGAAATTAATTCTATACCTAGACCAGTATCTATCTACCCACTAAACCATGGCCTGCTTAAAAAAACATTAGACCGCAGGTTAACAACGTTGACATAAAAGAAAACACCATTCACGGCATAGAACTATGGCTGCACAAATTACGAAGAAACTGATCATGTTAGCATGCAAAGTTGCCAATGAGGGTACACAGTGATGCGAAACAAGATTTGAACGCGTGTGGATAAAATTGCAATAGCTTTGAAGATGAAAGAATGCTCGCCTGATACTGTAAGCATGGGAGCATGGAAATCTCCCAAATAAGTAACGCATCAGGAGAAAGTCAAACCACATGCATCTAGAAGACAATAAAACAAACGAATGAAAGCAAATACCAGTAAATGTATCATGCTCCCAGTTTCAGTCATACCTAGATACTCACAGAAGTGACTTGACCCAAAGCACGCACGAGATTCTAACGAAAACTTCACAAGGGAATTCTATATAGCGGGTGAAGTTGAAGTCTCGATATTATTGAGAAGGATTCTTTCAATCCACCCCTCCCTTTTTCTGGATCCCAAAAGTTTCTCTAGGCACTTCATAGTGCCACTTCTCCTATGAGTGTCAGTAAATGCATTCCCTTGGCCTTTCCTCCTCTTTAACCTTCTTCATAAACTAGCAAAGAGCAACAACCAACAAGGCACAGGCTAAGAATAATTCTTACGCGTGAACTTGCACTTGTTCCCCGGTAAAAATACTCCTCAGCATTCAGTCAATCTTTATGTGCATAAATCAGAATCAAAATCCTGTTTACATTGAAGTAACAAGTTATTTGGCCATACTAACCATGAGCTTCATGGTTTGCAATTGGCTGTGATCAAAACTTCAGGTCCAGAAAAAGATACCAAGCTCCATATCATGCACAGGATCAAGTTTTATACATGTTCTTGTGGTCAGCAGTCTTAGACTGATACACAAAACGAATCTCTTTCTTGATTTATTCCAAACCTCTCCCAAGTCCTCTACTAGTATAGATGACTAGTGAGAACTTGGTTGAGTCCCCCTCAGGGCCTATTTGAGCATTTTTGGTAGATAACTACCTTTGAAGCTTGATTGAAGCACTTGGATGATTGATTTTTGGGGGGGGGGGGGGTGTTGGTGGTTGTAAGGACTGAAATAAGCTATTGGAACAGTATGAACTTGGATTCAAACACTTGATATTGGATGAATAAAGGATTGGCTAGTTTTAGTTTAGGATGGTGATGAAAATGGGTTGATTTGGAGTAGGAAAAGGTGGGTTTAATGGTGGAAAGCAAGAGGAACAAAGAGGGATTAAGATTTCTGGGAGTATTTCTGCAGCATAACAGTAGGGGAATGAGGGAGGAACTGATCCTCCTTCAAATGGAGGAGAAGGGGTGTTTAAATAGGAAAAGAAAGGTTCAAAAGGGGCCACTTGGACCTCTTAGGGGTCAAGGTTAGGGGGCAATAGGGTACCCTACATTCCCTTCACTATCTCTAACAGATTTTTGCAGAAAATCCCCAAAAAATCCTCCAAGACGCTCCTCCCCACTCAGTTCACCTTGGGATGCAAGTGTCTGGAGAAAGTCCAGGCACCCATATTGATCTAATCCAGGCGCCTGGATTCAATGTGGGCGCCTGGAATCATCTAATCCAGGCGCCTGGACTTGGAGACAGCACAAAATTCCAAACTTCGCAGGG
Organism: Vaccinium darrowii; assembly: GCA_020921065.1. Lineage (NCBI taxonomy): Eukaryota > Viridiplantae > Streptophyta > Magnoliopsida > Ericales > Ericaceae > Vaccinium > Vaccinium darrowii. The sequence goes on along the minus strand of CM037160.1, from coordinate 21,665,241 downwards.
CCATTCCGGGTGCTACCGAACTCCGTTTTGCGCATGGTTTGAAGCGTTGGAAAGCTTGTCAAGTCTACTTTCTAACCCAAGTGTTTTGAACCCAATATGATTTGTACATCAAACTATGTGACCATTTTACCCTCAGAAGGTCGGAAAAACAAGTTGTTTTCTTAAGAGACGAAACCCATCCTCCTCCTTTCCGACCGATAACAAATCCACGGATCCCTCCGATTCTCATCGATTTCCAACCTAACTTCCTTCGATTCTCAATCGAATTCTAGGCAAATCTCCAACCATGTCAAAGGGTTTCAACATCCAACCGGTAATCTTCCCCTCCGGCGGCAACCCATCCACCGGCACCACCTAAAACTGCCGCCTCCCCACCGCCCCATTCCAACCCTCACGCTCCTCCTCAAACCCTAACGCCATCCCCTTCACGTCCTTCGACATCGGCTCCGCTGTTGCCTCCTCCTCCACCTCCTTTTCCGCCCCCCAGTTCGGCGCAGCCAACAACATCGGCGTCATCGGCGGCGGCATATTGAATGATCGATGACTTTGTTTTGTAATACCTTTGGGTATATTACTCCAGTTTTCTGTGCTTTGCTTCTTGTGTCATTTTGTTAATGCAATTTCAATTGCAACAGATTCGACCCCTGCATTTGAGTCTCTCATTCTTATTTATAATGCTTTCATCCACCACTGGCCAACAACACATGAACCATCACTTAGGTGGCCCATTGTTGTGGGCACGTGCATGCACACGCTAGAGAGACTCTGCCTCTGTGTCTGGAAATGCTTATTGGCTCGGATGGTTCAAGTTTCCTTGTTTGTCAATCGAAGTTGATTGCATTTTGCCTGTAACTAATGCTGGTTCGTCCTCAGTCCCTGCATTCTGCCTCTTCAATGTTGCTTAGTATTGAGGCATGCCATGGCGGCCTTGCTCGCTAGACTTCAGTTTTAACTCTGCTAACACGACAAACTGAAATCACAAGCAGTTGGGGTAGGAAATATGTTTTGCTGTTAACAGGTCACCAATTCTTTGGAAGGTATCCAGATCAATTAAGTTTAGGAGTTTTGTATAACATGAACGTTGGTTTTGTACAATACATATAACATTGCCAATCGCGACCTGGCTTTGAAGCACACTTTGGGGATGAGAAATGGGATGCCACGTGGTACTTCGGGAGTATGAAATATTTTTCTTGGTACTCTTGGAATATGAACTACTTTCCCCAACAAATGACTTCAAAAATGCTGTTTCCAGCATTTCCACTTCTTTTAAGTAGTTTGGGACTAGGAAGTAGGAAGTGTTCTGAAGAACCACTTCCATGTGGGATTTTTATCCGAGTGTCAAAGAAGTGAAAAGTTGTATGATCAAACCCACCATTGTGATTTTGCAATTTGGAGACAGCACAAAATTCCAAACTTCGCAGGGCCATTCCGGGTGCTACCGAACTCCATTTTGCGCATGGTTTGAAGCGTTGGAAAGCTTGTCAAGTCTACTTTCTAACCCAAGTGGTTTGAACCCAATATGATTTGTACATCAAACTATGTGACCATTTTACCCTCAGAAGGTCGGAAAAAACAAGTTGTTTTGGTAAAACGGGCACATCTCCCTCATTTCAAAATGGATTGGGACATATTATATATCAATAAAGAGGGCTTTGAATGTACTAGAAGGTGGTGTAGGCTTGGGTTTATCTTGGAGAGATTTAGGAGGGGTTTCCAAGTTCACAACCAAGCTCTGCGTGCTCTTATCGGACATTTTCATCATCGGGGATGCTTGATAAGTTTCTCGGGTCAAAATCGGGGTGTCTACAAAAGCCATTCGCAAGACAATCGAGAACCATCAAAGTTGGGGCATAGCGTGGAAATTAATTCTATACCTAGACCAGTATCTATCTACCCACTAAACCATGGCCTGCTTAAAAAAACATTAGACCGCAGGTTAACAACGTTGACATAAAAGAAAACACCATTCACGGCATAGAACTATGGCTGCACAAATTACGAAGAAACTGATCATGTTAGCATGCAAAGTTGCCAATGAGGGTACACAGTGATGCGAAACAAGATTTGAACGCGTGTGGATAAAATTGCAATAGCTTTGAAGATGAAAGAATGCTCGCCTGATACTGTAAGCATGGGAGCATGGAAATCTCCCAAATAAGTAATGCATCAGGAGAAAGTCAAACCACATGCATCTAGAAGACAATAAAACAAACGAATGAAAGCAAATACCAATAAATGTATCATGCTCCCAGTTTCAGTCATACCCAGATACTCACAGAAGTGACTTGACCCAAAGCACGCACGAGATTCTAACGAAAACTTCACAAGGGAATTCTATATAGCGGGTGAAGTTGAAGTCTCGATATTATTGAGAAGGATTCTTTCAATCCACCCCTCCCTTTTTCTGGATCCCAAAAGTTTCTCTAGGCACTTCATAGTGCCACTTCTCCTATGAGTGTCAGTAAATGCATTCCCTTGGCCTTTCCTCCTCTTTAACCTTCTTCATAAACTAGCAAAGAGCAACAACCAACAAGGCACAGGCTAAGAATAATTCTTACGCGTGAACTTGCACTTGTTCCCCGGTAAAAATACTCCTCAGCATTCAGTCAATCTTTATGTGCATAAATCAGAATCAAAATCCTGTTTACATTGAAGTAACAAGTTATTTGGCCATACTAACCATGAGCTTCATGGTTTGCAATTGGCTGTGATCAAAACTTCAGGTCCAGAAAAAGATTGTAACGCCCCGCATTTTTGGGATACGTTATGGATTATTATTACAATTTAAAGTCGGTCTTAAACGGTAATAATAATAACCAAAAATACATATAGATGATCTATCCTTCACAGATTACAAAAAGGTAGACCGGGTGGACTCTATGACTCCGCAAATCTCTCCGCCTAGTGGATCTCCATCTCGGCAGCTCCTCCGGCTCCGTGTTCTCCGTAGAGGTCCACCTGTCCAACGTGATAATCTAGCATAATACGCAGAGTTGCGAAGCAACATCGTGGTATTATGCCAGGGCAAACCGTGAGCGAGGACGCTCAATAGATACCTTACCCCAACTTTAAACTAGCAATTCTAGAACAATATTGTAGGTGGCAAGTAAATAGTTGAAAATCATTTCTCAAAACAGTAGGTTCATGCGTGTCAATGCATCAATATCAAATCAAATCAAATCAGAGTGCAGCTTTAATAAAATCAGTATCTCGTTTCTTTTAAGAAAAATCAGAGTGTAGTATCAGTATCTCGTTTCTTTTAATAAAAATCAGAGTACAGTATCAGTATCTCATATCATTTTCTCATAACAGCATTCTTCTTCAAATTTCAACCATGTCAACATCTTACATCTCTCGAAAGTTATTGGCCCGTTCTACAACCCCTTTCTAACGGTCACCAACCTTTCCGTTCGAAGGGTCGGCTACCCATAAACTGACTCCTGCAGTATGAGGTCCGCTAACTCCGCGTCACACACGACATAGTCCCGGCTACCCATATCACTGAATCCCCACCAGTCTGTTTATGAGGTCCGCTTGCTATGTGTTGTACTGAGTAAGTTCTAACCGTCAAATTCACCCGCGGAATTTGAGGAGAAACTTCAAACAGCACTACCGTATAGTTCCATTGAGCTTTGACCACCAGTTCACACCGGGGAACTGAGGCGGGACTCCAATGGCAGTATTTTATTTACAACAGCATTTTCATTCTCATCTCTATTTCTTCTTGTAAAAACAATCGATCATTTTCTTGAAAAACGTGTCGTGTCGTACCGTCTCGGAAAACATGCACATGCCATATTACATAAAAATCTTTTGTTTAGAAATCGTTTCACGATAAACTTTTCGTTAAAAAATATTTCCCGATAACCGTGTTACTTTAGGTATAAAATCTCATTGGTGACTTTCTTTAGACAAATGAGATAACCAGGAGAGTCCCAGGCTGGATGGCCGCACGAATGCAGTTACTGGCACCATTCCTTTCTTAGACAGCGCTAGGCATATCTTTTTTTGACAGACCCTCAAGGGTGTTAGCCTTGGGTTAATCTCAACGGTCCAAGTACAGTCAAAACACTTTGAAGTCGCTTTAAGAAAAGTTTAGTCGGCTATTTTCCAAAAATCAATTGGGCAGCATAACGGCGTAAATTTGAAAAGTCGATTTTCATTCGGGCATTATAACTGGATATTTTAGGTTTCCAAAAGTCCATCGGGCATTATAACGGTGCATTTTGATAAATAAATTTTAAATCGTGCATAGTAACGACTAGGTGTGATTTTCAAAGTCTAATTGTTCATAAAATCACTAATCACCAACATAATCACGTTTAATCATAATTAGTCATGTTTAAGCAAAATAATAACCTCCTTAATATGAACTAGTAAATACTAATCTAAAGTTAAGATAAAGTATCTACCTTAATTCCGATGATTAGTCGGAAGCCGAATAGCTAGTTGAATTCCGGCGGCGTAACGACTAGTCGACCTTTGCTCGAACACTTTCTTGCTAACTTATTCTACCTTTCTAAGATCTAGGGGTGGTCGAGGGTGGTGGAGTGTGGTGGTTTAGGATGAGTTTCAAGAAGAACACTCAAGAACTCATTCAAGAACACTAGAAAGCACAAAGTGGAGAAGTTGGGAGATTTTGGTGTGAGAAATGAAGCAAGGTGAGTGAGCTATTTATAGAAGATTGTAATTGGGTAAGTAGCCTACCTTGTTAAGTAGTCAAATTTTCTTTCTTCTCATTAATTCAAAAAAATACAAATTAGGTTTAGTAAAGTCAAAATTAGTAGGAAGACAAAATTGAACACATGTCTAATTAGGGTTTTAAATAGGCTAAGGCTAGTCAAAATAGGACAACATAAGAGTTGGAAAAATTAGTAGGCCTTCCGGATGCGATGTAGTGAAATACTCGGTGTGCACGCGTTGATTTTACGGCGCGGAAAAATAAATAAAAGAAAATAAACAAACTAGATCTAGTTTCATTCAAATTATTTAAACTAAATAATAAATTATTTCATTTAGCGATATTAAAAATAACTAATCGAATTAATAAATCGAAATTTTTATCTACGAAATTTCGGGTTATTACAACCTATCCCCCTTAACAAATTTCGTCCCCGAAATTCGAATTACTCAACAGATGGGAACAATTGTGGATAGTTGGCTCTCATGGCTTCTTCCCGTTCCCAAGGTTTTTCCTCTATTTCTTGATCTTTCCATAATATTTGTACTAACTGAATGGTTCTGTTGCGGATACGCTTCTCCATGCTGTCCCGGATTTCAATTGGTTCTTCCTTAAAAGTTGCGTCCTCATTTATGTCGAGATATTCCTAATTTAACACGTGTTTTGGCAGGGCAAGATACTTCCTTAACATAAAGTCGTGAAAAACGTTATGCACTCGGTATCTGTGGCGGGAGTGCTAATCGGTAGGCCACTTGTTCAATTTTCTCCAAAATCTCAAATGGGCCGATATATCGCGGAGAAAGCTTCCCTTTCTTCCCGAATTTAATTACTCCTCTTTGGGGCCGAATTTTAGAAACACGTGGTCTCCCTCTTTGAACGACAAGGGTCTGTTTCTTCGATCCGCATAACTCTTCTGTCGGCTCTGCGCAGTAAGCAGTCTCTGTTGGATAGGCTTAATCTTCTCGGTCGTGTCTCTAACCATTTCAGGTTCTAGTAATCCTATCTCTCCGGCGTCAGTCCAACAAACTTGTGATCGACAAGGGTGGCCGTAAGGTTCCTTCTTTCTTCTTCACGAACAGTGCAGGTGCTCCTCATGGTGAAGTACTCGGTTTGATGTATCATTTCTCTGACGACTCTTGTAGTTGGGTCTTCAATTCCTTCAGTTCTGTCGGCGCTATATGGTATGGGGCTATCGAAATTAGGGCGGTTCTAGGTTGAAGCTTGATGGTGAAATTGATCTATCTTTGTGGCGGTTAATCCAGGTAGATTGTCAGGAAACACGTCAGCATAGTCACAGACGATGTGTGGCAGTCCTAACTCTTCTCGGTCAGATTCTTCCAACTGGAGACTAGCTAGCCATCCGAACAGTTGGTTCTGCCATTACGAGCGTCGAGTCGCCGAATTCACAACCTGTCTATCCCCCTTAAAACGAAAGCATGTCCCATCAGGGTGAAAAGCCGTTACTATCTTTTGATGGCAATCAACGATAGCTCGATGAGTTGACAACCGATCCATCTCCAAAAATTAAGTCGAAGTCAACCATCTCGATCACGCGTAAGTCACAGGTTAGTCGGATATTACTTACTTCTAACTCGCAGCCTCTACAGATTAGATTAACTCGTAAACTAGCGCCCAAAGGTGATGCTATTGTCATCTGGTTCTCTAGGGGTTCAGTATCTAATCCTAGTGCAGATACGCATGCAGCTGATATAAACGAACACGATGCTCCAGTGTCAAATAAAGTTTGAACACAGGTACTAAACAGTAATAGGATAGAGTCTAGCGTATGGTCCTGGAGAAAGTACCGGTAGTGATGGTTGTGCGGCAGTCGAGGTGGTAGCGTGCCAGGACGGTGGAAAAGACGGCTCATCGGCATAGTCATAAGCTAAGAGAAAGCAAGTCCTTGTGTGAAATTGTGTTGTGGTGTTAAGTGAAAATGTGAGAATGGTGCTAAAGAAAGTACAACAAGGTTTACTAAATACTCGCTTTATTGCTACAACCGACAGACTTGTAGGTTTGCTTACAACCGAGGTTTACTTATAATACTGCAAAAGGTTAACCTCTCATACTAGAAGTGAAAACAACATTTTATTTAAAAATCTAACTATGGCTAGGTTCTAATCTTCTCGGTCATCTGGTCAACTTCATTCGGAGCATTCAAGGGAAATACATTCTCGACATGCTTTCTTTTCTGGCCTAGTATTCTATTGTATAGGTTGCTTCCCAAAGCTCGGATTGGCAAAGTCAATCTGTTGATATTGCTGGGGCTGCTGATATCCAAAATCTATGGGTCCTACTGTCCTAGGTCAATTACGGCTGATATGCCCAAAGGCTTGACAGTTAAAGCATCAGATTGTTGGGTTATTGTGTTTGATCCCGATGGTCCTTGCCTTCGGTCACCCCTTTTCCAAGGCTGGGTGTTAATCTGAGCAGGGTTAACTTTGGCTGGGTAGGGCCCGCGATCGTTGTTGTTCTGCACCGTCCTGATGGGTCCTCCCGAACTGCTTCCTTGACGTTTAGCCCGAAAGTCAACGTCCTCCATTTCCATCCTTAGGGCACATTTTACCGCTTCAGCATAGGAAGTATAGCCCATTCCCATCACAATCTTGCGAGTCGAGCCAAGTCCCCATTCAAACTTTCGGACCTTGTCCTCCTCAGTCGGGGCAATGGCACGGCCATAGCGGTACAGTTCCTCAAATTTAGCGACATACTGCGTCACTGACATCGAACCTTGCTGCAGGTTCTGGAACTCCTGAATCTTTGCCTGCTTAATAGGAGCAGGAAAGTACTTATCCAGAAATATGCTCTCAAACTCCTAAAAGGTCATGGTTTCGATGTTATAGGCGGCTTCAATCAGCTCCCACCAATATCGAGCCTCTCCTTGGAGTTGGTAAGCAGCGAGAGCTACACAGTGGTTGTCTTGGTTGACTCCTAAGGTGTTAAGGATTACCTTGATCTCTTTCAGCCAAGCTTCGGCTAAAGTAGGGTTAGGTTCGCCATGAAAGACGGGTGGTCGTCTTTTACAGAATTCGTTCATCGCTTGAGTACGGGTCATTGGTCCAGGTAGGTTGTTAGGTGGGGGTCGGTTCGCGTTGAGCGCAGCAATGAAGGCTTGCATGAGTTGTGCGAGGTCAGGGTTACCGTTGGTTCTGTTGGACGAGTCCTCACCATTGTTACGTGTAATCGCCATTCTAGAGTTGGAAATTCGTAGGAAATTTAGTCTAGAATACTTTTTTTGGAAATAATAGCACAACACTACAGCTAAAATCTAAATTCAGAAAGGATTTACTGCTGCTAAACGTTATCTTTGAGCACATATTTATACTGAAACTGACATGTGAGCAGGACACATGTCACAAACAGTCAAATCCTAAGTGTTCTTACGTTTCGCTTCCCTACGCTTGGTAATGGCTCATATATGCCTATAACTACACCGTTAGCAAAAAGGATATTTGTAGAGTAGCAAAAGTATAAAGTACGGACATTTATTCAGGTTACGCTCTCGGAAAGTGATCTACCCATTCTACCCAAAGCCGAGTGTTGGAACCTAGGGCTCTGATACCACTTGTAACGCCCCGCATTTTTGGGATACGTTATGGATTATTATTACAATTTAAAGTCGGTCTTAAACGGTAATAATAATAACCAAAAATACATATAGATGATCTATCCTTCACAGATTACAAAAAGGTAGACCGGGTGGACTCTATGACTCCGCAAATCTCTCCGCCTAGTGGATCTCCATCTCGGCAGCTCCTCCGGCTCCGTGTTCTCCGTAGAGGTCCACCTGTCCAACGTGATAATCTAGCATAATACGCAGAGTTGCGAAGCAACATCGTGGTATTATGCCAGGGCAAACCGTGAGCGAGGACGCTCAATAGATACCTTACCCCAACTTTAAACTAGCAATTCTAGAACAATATTGTAGGTGGCAAGTAAATAGTTGAAAATCATTTCTCAAAACAGTAGGTTCATGCGTGTCAATGCATCAATATCAAATCAAATCAAATCAGAGTGCAGCTTTAATAAAATCAGTATCTCGTTTCTTTTAAGAAAAATCAGAGTGTAGTATCAGTATCTCGTTTCTTTTAATAAAAATCAGAGTACAGTATCAGTATCTCATATCATTTTCTCATAACAGCATTCTTCTTCAAATTTCAACCATGTCAACATCTTACATCTCTCGAAAGTTATTGGCCCGTTCTACAACCCCTTTCTAACGGTCACCAACCTTTCCGTTCGAAGGGTCGGCTACCCATAAACTGACTCCTGCAGTATGAGGTCCGCTAACTCCGCGTCACACACGACATAGTCCCGGCTACCCATATCACTGAATCCCCACCAGTCTGTTTATGAGGTCCGCTTGCTATGTGTTGTACTGAGTAAGTTCTAACCGTCAAATTCACCCGCGGAATTTGAGGAGAAACTTCAAACAGCACTACCGTATAGTTCCATTGAGCTTTGACCACCAGTTCACACCGGGGAACTGAGGCGGGACTCCAATGGCAGTATTTTATTTACAACAGCATTTTCATTCTCATCTCTATTTCTTCTTGTAAAAACAATCGATCATTTTCTTGAAAAACGTGTCGTGTCGTACCGTCTCGGAAAACATGCACATGCCATATTACATAAAAATCTTTTGTTTAGAAATCGTTTCACGATAAACTTTTCGTTAAAAAATATTTCCCGATAACCGTGTTACTTTAGGTATAAAATCTCATTGGTGACTTTCTTTAGACAAATGAGATAACCAGGAGAGTCCCAGGCTGGATGGCCGCACGAATGCAGTTACTGGCACCATTCCTTTCTTAGACAGCGCTAGGCATATCTTTTTTTGACAGACCCTCAAGGGTGTTAGCCTTGGGTTAATCTCAACGGTCCAAGTACAGTCAAAACACTTTGAAGTCGCTTTAAGAAAAGTTTAGTCGGCTATTTTCCAAAAATCAATTGGGCAGCATAACGGCGTAAATTTGAAAAGTCGATTTTCATTCGGGCATTATAACTGGATATTTTAGGTTTCCAAAAGTCCATCGGGCATTATAACGGTGCATTTTGATAAATAAATTTTAAATCGTGCATAGTAACGACTAGGTGTGATTTTCAAAGTCTAATTGTTCATAAAATCACTAATCACCAACATAATCACGTTTAATCATAATTAGTCATGTTTAAGCAAAATAATAACCTCCTTAATATGAACTAGTAAATACTAATCTAAAGTTAAGATAAAGTATCTACCTTAATTCCGATGATTAGTCGGAAGCCGAATAGCTAGTTGAATTCCGGCGGCGTAACGACTAGTCGACCTTTGCTCGAACACTTTCTTGCTAACTTATTCTACCTTTCTAAGATCTAGGGGTGGTCGAGGGTGGTGGAGTGTGGTGGTTTAGGATGAGTTTCAAGAAGAACACTCAAGAACTCATTCAAGAACACTAGAAAGCACAAAGTGGAGAAGTTGGGAGATTTTGGTGTGAGAAATGAAGCAAGGTGAGTGAGCTATTTATAGAAGATTGTAATTGGGTAAGTAGCCTACCTTGTTAAGTAGTCAAATTTTCTTTCTTCTCATTAATTCAAAAAAATACAAATTAGGTTTAGTAAAGTCAAAATTAGTAGGAAGACAAAATTGAACACATGTCTAATTAGGGTTTTAAATAGGCTAAGGCTAGTCAAAATAGGACAACATAAGAGTTGGAAAAATTAGTAGGCCTTCCGGATGCGATGTAGTGAAATACTCGGTGTGCACGCGTTGATTTTACGGCGCGGAAAAATAAATAAAAGAAAATAAACAAACTAGATCTAGTTTCATTCAAATTATTTAAACTAAATAATAAATTATTTCATTTAGCGATATTAAAAATAACTAATCGAATTAATAAATCGAAATTTTTATCTACGAAATTTCGGGTTATTACAACCTATCCCCCTTAACAAATTTCGTCCCCGAAATTCGAATTACTCAACAGATGGGAACAATTGTGGATAGTTGGCTCTCATGGCTTCTTCCCGTTCCCAAGGTTTTTCCTCTATTTCTTGATCTTTCCATAATATTTGTACTAACTGAATGGTTCTGTTGCGGATACGCTTCTCCATGCTGTCCCGGATTTCAATTGGTTCTTCCTTAAAAGTTGCGTCCTCATTTATGTCGAGATATTCCTAATTTAACACGTGTTTTGGCAGGGCAAGATACTTCCTTAACATAAAGTCGTGAAAAACGTTATGCACTCGGTATCTGTGGCGGGAGTGCTAATCGGTAGGCCACTTGTTCAATTTTCTCCAAAATCTCAAATGGGCCGATATATCGCGGAGAAAGCTTCCCTTTCTTCCCGAATTTAATTACTCCTCTTTGGGGCCGAATTTTAGAAACACGTGGTCTCCCTCTTTGAACGACAAGGGTCTGTTTCTTCGATCCGCATAACTCTTCTGTCGGCTCTGCGCAGTAAGCAGTCTCTGTTGGATAGGCTTAATCTTCTCGGTCGTGTCTCTAACCATTTCAGGTTCTAGTAATCCTATCTCTCCGGCGTCAGTCCAACAAACTTGTGATCGACAAGGGTGGCCGTAAGGTTCCTTCTTTCTTCTTCACGAACAGTGCAGGTGCTCCTCATGGTGAAGTACTCGGTTTGATGTATCATTTCTCTGACGACTCTTGTAGTTGGGTCTTCAATTCCTTCAGTTCTGTCGGCGCTATATGGTATGGGGCTATCGAAATTAGGGCGGTTCTAGGTTGAAGCTTGATGGTGAAATTGATCTATCTTTGTGGCGGTTAATCCAGGTAGATTGTCAGGAAACACGTCAGCATAGTCACAGACGATGTGTGGCAGTCCTAACTCTTCTCGGTCAGATTCTTCCAACTGGAGACTAGCTAGCCATCCGAACAGTTGGTTCTGCCATTACGAGCGTCGAGTCGCCGAATTCACAACCTGTCTATCCCCCTTAAAACGAAAGCATGTCCCATCAGGGTGAAAAGCCGTTACTATCTTTTGATGGCAATCAACGATAGCTCGATGAGTTGACAACCGATCCATCTCCAAAAATTAAGTCGAAGTCAACCATCTCGATCACGCGTAAGTCACAGGTTAGTCGGATATTACTTACTTCTAACTCGCAGCCTCTACAGATTAGATTAACTCGTAAACTAGCGCCCAAAGGTGATGCTATTGTCATCTGGTTCTCTAGGGGTTCAGTATCTAATCCTAGTGCAGATACGCATGCAGCTGATATAAACGAACACGATGCTCCAGTGTCAAATAAAGTTTGAACACAGGTACTAAACAGTAATAGGATAGAGTCTAGCGTATGGTCCTGGAGAAAGTACCGGTAGTGATGGTTGTGCGGCAGTCGAGGTGGTAGCGTGCCAGGACGGTGGAAAAGACGGCTCATCGGCATAGTCATAAGCTAAGAGAAAGCAAGTCCTTGTGTGAAATTGTGTTGTGGTGTTAAGTGAAAATGTGAGAATGGTGCTAAAGAAAGTACAACAAGGTTTACTAAATACTCGCTTTATTGCTACAACCGACAGACTTGTAGGTTTGCTTACAACCGAGGTTTACTTATAATACTGCAAAAGGTTAACCTCTCATACTAGAAGTGAAAACAACATTTTATTTAAAAATCTAACTATGGCTAGGTTCTAATCTTCTCGGTCATCTGGTCAACTTCATTCGGAGCATTCAAGGGAAATACATTCTCGACATGCTTTCTTTTCTGGCCTAGTATTCTATTGTATAGGTTGCTTCCCAAAGCTCGGATTGGCAAAGTCAATCTGTTGATATTGCTGGGGCTGCTGATATCCAAAATCTATGGGTCCTACTGTCCTAGGTCAATTACGGCTGATATGCCCAAAGGCTTGACAGTTAAAGCATCAGATTGTTGGGTTATTGTGTTTGATCCCGATGGTCCTTGCCTTCGGTCACCCCTTTTCCAAGGCTGGGTGTTAATCTGAGCAGGGTTAACTTTGGCTGGGTAGGGCCCGCGATCGTTGTTGTTCTGCACCGTCCTGATGGGTCCTCCCGAACTGCTTCCTTGACGTTTAGCCCGAAAGTCAACGTCCTCCATTTCCATCCTTAGGGCACATTTTACCGCTTCAGCATAGGAAGTATAGCCCATTCCCATCACAATCTTGCGAGTCGAGCCAAGTCCCCATTCAAACTTTCGGACCTTGTCCTCCTCAGTCGGGGCAATGGCACGGCCATAGCGGTACAGTTCCTCAAATTTAGCGACATACTGCGTCACTGACATCGAACCTTGCTGCAGGTTCTGGAACTCCTGAATCTTTGCCTGCTTAATAGGAGCAGGAAAGTACTTATCCAGAAATATGCTCTCAAACTCCTAAAAGGTCATGGTTTCGATGTTATAGGCGGCTTCAATCAGCTCCCACCAATATCGAGCCTCTCCTTGGAGTTGGTAAGCAGCGAGAGCTACACAGTGGTTGTCTTGGTTGACTCCTAAGGTGTTAAGGATTACCTTGATCTCTTTCAGCCAAGCTTCGGCTAAAGTAGGGTTAGGTTCGCCATGAAAGACGGGTGGTCGTCTTTTACAGAATTCGTTCATCGCTTGAGTACGGGTCATTGGTCCAGGTAGGTTGTTAGGTGGGGGTCGGTTCGCGTTGAGCGCAGCAATGAAGGCTTGCATGAGTTGTGCGAGGTCAGGGTTACCGTTGGTTCTGTTGGACGAGTCCTCACCATTGTTACGTGTAATCGCCATTCTAGAGTTGGAAATTCGTAGGAAATTTAGTCTAGAATACTTTTTTTGGAAATAATAGCACAACACTACAGCTAAAATCTAAATTCAGAAAGGATTTACTGCTGCTAAACGTTATCTTTGAGCACATATTTATACTGAAACTGACATGTGAGCAGGACACATGTCACAAACAGTCAAATCCTAAGTGTTCTTACGTTTCGCTTCCCTACGCTTGGTAATGGCTCATATATGCCTATAACTACACCGTTAGCAAAAAGGATATTTGTAGAGTAGCAAAAGTATAAAGTACGGACATTTATTCAGGTTACGCTCTCGGAAAGTGATCTACCCATTCTACCCAAAGCCGAGTGTTGGAACCTAGGGCTCTGATACCACTTGTAACGCCCCGCATTTTTGGGATACGTTATGGATTATTATTACAATTTAAAGTCGGTCTTAAACGGTAATAATAATAACCAAAAATACATATAGATGATCTATCCTTCACAGATTACAAAAAGGTAGACCGGGTGGACTCTATGACTCCGCAAATCTCTCCGCCTAGTGGATCTCCATCTCGGCAGCTCCTCCGGCTCCGTGTTCTCCGTAGAGGTCCACCTGTCCAACGTGATAATCTAGCATAATACGCAGAGTTGCGAAGCAACATCGTGGTATTATGCCAGGGCAAACCGTGAGCGAGGACGCTCAATAGATACCTTACCCCAACTTTAAACTAGCAATTCTAGAACAATATTGTAGGTGGCAAGTAAATAGTTGAAAATCATTTCTCAAAACAGTAGGTTCATGCGTGTCAATGCATCAATATCAAATCAAATCAAATCAGAGTGCAGCTTTAATAAAATCAGTATCTCGTTTCTTTTAAGAAAAATCAGAGTGTAGTATCAGTATCTCGTTTCTTTTAATAAAAATCAGAGTACAGTATCAGTATCTCATATCATTTTCTCATAACAGCATTCTTCTTCAAATTTCAACCATGTCAACATCTTACATCTCTCGAAAGTTATTGGCCCGTTCTACAACCCCTTTCTAACGGTCACCAACCTTTCCGTTCGAAGGGTCGGCTACCCATAAACTGACTCCTGCAGTATGAGGTCCGCTAACTCCGCGTCACACACGACATAGTCCCGGCTACCCATATCACTGAATCCCCACCAGTCTGTTTATGAGGTCCGCTTGCTATGTGTTGTACTGAGTAAGTTCTAACCGTCAAATTCACCCGCGGAATTTGAGGAGAAACTTCAAACAGCACTACCGTATAGTTCCATTGAGCTTTGACCACCAGTTCACACCGGGGAACTGAGGCGGGACTCCAATGGCAGTATTTTATTTACAACAGCATTTTCATTCTCATCTCTATTTCTTCTTGTAAAAACAATCGATCATTTTCTTGAAAAACGTGTCGTGTCGTACCGTCTCGGAAAACATGCACATGCCATATTACATAAAAATCTTTTGTTTAGAATCGTTTCACGATAAACTTTTCGTTAAAAAAATATTTCCCGATAACCGTGTTACTTTAGGTATAAAATCTCATTGGTGACTTTCTTTAGACAAATGAGATAACCAGGAGAGTCCCAGGCTGGATGGCCGCACGAATGCAGTTACTGGCACCATTCCTTTCTTAGACAGCGCTAGGCATATCTTTTTTTGACAGACCCTCAAGGGTGTTAGCCTTGGGTTAATCTCAACGGTCCAAGTACAGTCAAAACACTTTGAAGTCGCTTTAAGAAAAGTTTAGTCGGCTATTTTCCAAAAATCAATTGGGCAGCATAACGGCGTAAATTTGAAAAGTCGATTTTCATTCGGGCATTATAACTGGATATTTTAGGTTTCCAAAAGTCCATCGGGCATTATAACGGTGCATTTTGATAAATAAATTTTAAATCGTGCATAGTAACGACTAGGTGTGATTTTCAAAGTCTAATTGTTCATAAAATCACTAATCACCAACATAATCACGTTTAATCATAATTAGTCATGTTTAAGCAAAATAATAACCTCCTTAATATGAACTAGTAAATACTAATCTAAAGTTAAGATAAAGTATCTACCTTAATTCCGATGATTAGTCGGAAGCCGAATAGCTAGTTGAATTCCGGCGGCGTAACGACTAGTCGACCTTTGCTCGAACACTTTCTTGCTAACTTATTCTACCTTTCTAAGATCTAGGGGTGGTCGAGGGTGGTGGAGTGTGGTGGTTTAGGATGAGTTTCAAGAAGAACACTCAAGAACTCATTCAAGAACACTAGAAAGCACAAAGTGGAGAAGTTGGGAGATTTTGGTGTGAGAAATGAAGCAAGGTGAGTGAGCTATTTATAGAAGATTGTAATTGGGTAAGTAGCCTACCTTGTTAAGTAGTCAAATTTTCTTTCTTCTCATTAATTCAAAAAAATACAAATTAGGTTTAGTAAAGTCAAAATTAGTAGGAAGACAAAATTGAACACATGTCTAATTAGGGTTTTAAATAGGCTAAGGCTAGTCAAAATAGGACAACATAAGAGTTGGAAAAATTAGTAGGCCTTCCGGATGCGATGTAGTGAAATACTCGGTGTGCACGCGTTGATTTTACGGCGCGGAAAAATAAATAAAAGAAAATAAACAAACTAGATCTAGTTTCATTCAAATTATTTAAACTAAATAATAAATTATTTCATTTAGCGATATTAAAAATAACTAATCGAATTAATAAATCGAAATTTTTATCTACGAAATTTCGGGTTATTACAAAGATACCAAGCTCCATATCATGCACAGGATCAAGTTTTATACATGTTCTTGTGGTCAGCAGTCTTAGACTGATACACAAAACGAATCTCTTTCTTGATTTATTCCAAACCTCTCCCAAGTCCTCTACTAGTATAGATGACTAGTGAGAACTTGGTTGAGTCCCCCTCAGGGCCTATTTGAGCATTTTTGGTAGATAACTACCTTTGAAGCTTGATTGAAGCACTTGGATGATTGATTTTGGGGGGGGGGGGGGGGGGGGGGGTGTTGGTGGGCTATTGGAACAGATAATGTTTTGCTGAATATTTTTTAATGAATTTGGAAGCAATAATAAAGGAAATAAAATGCAAAAAATGATGATAATAAACAGTAAAAACGCGACAAAATAATTTTAAATTGAAATTAACAAAATTAATTTTGAATTGCAAAGAAAAATAATAATATTTTGCTGAATATTTTTTAATGAAATTTTATGCAATAATCAAGCAAATAAAATGCATAAAATGATGATAAAAAACTGTAAAAATGCGACAAAATAATTTTAAATCGAAATTAACTAAACTAATTTTGAGTTGCAAAGAATAATAATATTTTACTGAATATTTTTTAGTGAAATTGCATGCAATAATCAAGCAAATAAAATAATGACAATAAACTGTAAAAATGCGACAAAATAATTTTAAATCGAAATTAACAAAATTAATTTTGAATTGCAAAGAATTATAATATTTTGCTGGCACATTTTTAATGAAATTGTATGTGATAATCTAGCAAATCAAATGCATAAAATGATGACAATAAACAGTAAAAATGCGACAAAATAATTTTAAATCGAAATTAATTAATTTTGATTTGCAACGAATAATAATATTTTGCTGAATATTTTTTAATGAATTTGTATGCAATAATTAAGCAAATAAAATGCATAAAATGATGACAATAAAAAGTAAAAATGCGACAAAATAATTCTAAATCGAAATTAACAAAATTAATTTTGAATTGCAAATAATAATAATATTTTACTAAATATTTTTTAGTGAAATTGTATACAATAATCAAGCAAATAAAATGATGATAAAAAACTGTAAAAATGCGACAAAATAATTTTAATTCGAAATTAACAAAATTAATTTGGAATTGCAAAGAATGATAATATTTTGCTGGCACAATTGTAATTAAATTGTATGTGATAATCAAGCAAATAAAATGCATAAAATGATGACAATAAATAGTAAAAATGCGACAAAATAATTTTAAATCGAAATTAAATAAATTAATTTTGAATTGCAAATAATAATAATATTTTACTGAATATTTTTAAGTAAAATTGTAGGCAATATAATCATGCAAATAAAATGATGATAATAAACGGTAAAAATGCGACAAAATCATTTTAAATCGAAATTAACATATTTAATTTTGAATTGCAAAGAATAATAATATTTTGCTGAATATTTTTTAGTGAAATTGTATGCAATAATCATGCAAATAAAATGCATAAAACGATGATAATAAACAGTAAAAGTGTGACAAAATAATTTTAAACCGAAATTAGCAAAATTAATTTTGAATTGCAAAGAATAATATTATTTTACTGAATATTTTTTAGGGAAATTGTATGCAATAATCAAGCAAATAAAATGATGATAATAAACAGTAAAAATGCGACAAAATAATTTTAAATCGAAATTAACAAAATTAATTTTGAATTGCAAAGAATGATAATATTTTGCTGGCACATTTGTAATGAAATTGTATGCGATAATGTAGCAAATAAAATGTATAAAATGACGACAATAAACTGTGAAAATGCGACAAAATAATTTTAAATCGAAATTAACAAAATTAGTTTTGAATTGCAAATAATAATAATATTTTGCAGAATATTTTTTAATGAAATTTTATGCAATAATCAAGCAAATAAAATGCATAAAATGATGATAATAAACAGTAAAAATGCGAAAAAATAATTTTAAATCGAAATTAACAAAACTAATTTTGAATTGCGAAGAATAATGATATTTTGCTGAATATTTTTTAGTGAAATTGTATGCAATAATCAAGCAAATAAAATGATGATTACAAACTGTAAAAATGCGACAAAATAATTTTGAATCGAAATTAAATAAATTAATTTTGAATTGCAAATAATAATAATATTTTGCTGAATATTTTTTAATGAAATTGTATGCAATAATCAAGAAAATAAAATGATGACAATAAACTGTAAAAGTCCGACAAAAAAATTTTAAATTGAAATCAACAAAATTCATTTTGAATTGCAAATAATAATAATATTTTGCACAATATTTTTTAATGAAACTGTATGCAATAATCAAGCAAAGAAAATGCATAAAATGATGACAGAAAACAGTAAAAATGCGACAAAATAATTTTAAATCGAAATTAACATTATTAATTTTGAATTGCAAAGAATAATAATATTTTACTGAATATTTTTTAGTGAAAGTGTATGCAATAATCAATCAAATAAAATGATGATAATAAACTGCAAAAATGCGACAAAGTAATTTTAAATCGAAATTAACAAAATTAATTTTGAATTGCAAAGAATAATAATAATATTTTACTAAATATTTTTTAATGAAATTTTATGCAATAATCAAGCAAATAAAATGCATAAAATGATGATAATAAACTGTAAAAATGCGACAAAATAATTTTAAATCTAAATTAAAAAATTTAATTTTGAATTGCAAAGAATAATAGTATTTTGCCGAATATTTTTTAATGAATTTGTATGCAATAATAAAGCAAATAAAATGGATAAAATGTTGACAACAAACAGTAAAAAATCGACAAAATAATTTTAAATCGAAATTAACAAAATTTATTTTTAATTGCAAATAATAACAATATTCTGCAGAATATTTTTTTATGAAATGGTATGCAATAATCAAGCAAATAATAAAAAACTGTAAAAATGCGACAAAATAATTTTAAATCGAAATTAACAAAACTAATTTTGAATTACAAAGAATAATAATATTTTACTGAATATTTTTTAGTGAAATTGTATGCAATAATCGAGCAAATAAAATAATGATAATAAACTGTAAAAATGCGACAAAGTAATTTTAAATCGAAATTAACAAAATTAATTTTGAATTGCAGTGAATGATAATATTTTGCTGGCACATTTTTAATGAAATTGTATGCGATAATGTAGCAAATAAAATGTATAAAATGACGACAATAAACTGTGAAAATGCGACAAAATAATTTTAAATCGAAATTAACAAAATTAGTTTTGAATTGCAAATAATAATAATATTTTGCAGAATATTTTTTAATGAAATTTTATGCAATAATCAAGCAAATAAAATGCATAAAATGATGATAATAAACAGTAAAAATGCGAAAAAAAAATTTTAAATCGAAATTAACAAAACTAATTTTGAATTGCGAAGAATAATGATATTTTGCTGAATATTTTTTAGTGAAATTGTATGCAATAATCAAGCAAATAAAATGATGATTATAAACTGTAAAAATGCGACAAAATAATTTTGAATCGAAATTAAATAAATTAATTTGGAATTGCAAAGAATGATAATATTTTGCTGGTACATTTGTAATGAAATTGTATGCGATAGTGTAGCAAATAAAATGCATAAAATTATGACAATAAACAGTAAAAATGCGACAAAATAATTTTAAATCGAAATTAACAAAATTAATTTTGAATTGCAAAGTAAAATAATATTTTGCTGAATATTTTTTAATGAAATTTTATGCAATAATCAAGCAAATAAAATGCATAAAATGATGATAATAAACTGTAAAAATGCGACAAAATAATTTTCAATCGAAATTAACAATACTAATATTGAATTGCAAAGAATAATAATATTTTACTTAATATTTTTTAATGAAATTGTATGCAATAATCAAGCAAATAAAATGATGATAATAAACTGTAAAAATCCGACACAATAATTTTAAATTGAAATCAGAAAATTTAATTTTGAATTGCAAATAATAATAATATTTTGCTGAATATTTTTTAATGAAATTGTATGCAATAATCAAGAAAATAAAATGATGACAATAAACTATAAAAGTCCGACAAAAAAATTTTAAATTGAAATCAACAAAATTCATTTTGAATTGCAAATAATAATAATATTTTGCACAATATTTTTTAATGAAACTGTACGCAATAATCAAGCAAAGAAAATGCATAAAATGATGACAGAAAATAGTAAAAATGCGACAAAATAATTTTAAATCGAAATTAACATAATTAATTTTGAATTGCAAAGAATAATAATATTTTACTGAATATTTTTTAGTAAAAGTGTATGCAATAATCAATCAAATAAAATGATGATAATAAACTGCAAAAATGCGACAAAGTAATTTTAAATCGAAATTAACAAAATTAATTTTGAATTGCAAAGAATAATAATAATATTTTACTAAATATTTTTTAATGAAATTTTATGCAATAATCAAGCAAATAAAATGCATAAAATGATGATAATAAACTGTAAAAATGCGACAAAATAATTTTAAATCTAAATTAAAAAATTTAATTTTGAATTGCAAAGAATAATAGTATTTTGCCGAATATTTTTTAATGAATTTGTATGCAATAATAAAGCAAATAAAATGGATAAAATGTTGACAACAAACAGTAAAAAATCGACAAAATAATTTTAAATCGAAATTAACAAAATTTATTTTTAATTGCAAATAATAACAATATTCTGCAGAATATTTTTTTATGAAATGGTATGCAATAATCAAGCAAATAATAAAAAACTGTAAAAATGCGACAAAATAATTTTAAATCGAAATTAACAAAACTAATTTTGAATTACAAAGAATAATAATATTTTACTGAATATTTTTTAGTGAAATTGTATGCAATAATCGAGCAAATAAAATAATGATAATAAACTGTAAAAATGCGACAAAGTAATTTTAAATCGAAATTAACAAAATTAATTTTGAATTGCAGAGAATGATAATATTTTGCTGGCACATTTTTAATGAAATTGTATGTGATAATCTAGTAAATAAAATGCATAAAATGATGACAATAAACAGTAAAAATGCGACAAAATAATTTTAAATAGAAATTAATTAATTTTGAATTGCAACGAATAATAATATTTTCCTGAATATTTTTTAACGAATTTGTATGCAATAATCAAGCAAATAAAATGCACAAAATGATGACAATAAACTGTAAAAATGCGACAAAATAAATTTAAATCGAAATTAAAAAAATTAATTTTTAATTGCAAAGAATAATAGTATTTTGCTGAATATTTTTTAACGAATTTTTATGCAATAATCGAGCAAATAAAATGCATAAAATGATGATAATAAACCGTAAAAATGCGAAAAAACAATTTCAAATCGAAATTAATAAAATAACTTTTGAATTGCAAAGAATATTAATATTTTGCTGGCTATTTTTTAATGAAATTGTATGCGATAATCAAGCGAATAAAATGCACAAAATTATGACAATAAATTGTAAAAATGCGACAAAATAATTTTAAATTGAAATTAACAAAATTAATTTTGAATTGAAAAAAATATTAATATTTTGCTGAATATTTTTTAATGAATTTGTATGCAATAATCAAGCAAATAATAAAAAACTGTAAAAGTGCGACAAAATAATTTTAAATCGAAATTAACAAAACTAATTTTGAATTACAAAGAATAACAATATTTTACTAAATATTTTTTAGTGAAATTGTATGCAATAATCGAGCAAATAAAATAATGATAATAAACTGTAAAAATGCGACAAAGTAATTTTAAATCGAAATTAACAAAATTAATTTTGAATTGCAAAGAATGATAATATTTTGCTGGCATATTTTTAATGAAATTGTATGTGATAATCTAGCAAATAAAATGCATAAAATGATGATAATAAACAGTAAAAATGCGACAAAATAATTTCAAATAGAAATTAATTAATTTTGAATTGCAACGAATAATAATATTTTCCTGAATATTTTTTAATGAATTTGTATGCAATAATCAAGCAAATAAAATGCATAAAATGATGACAATAAACTGTAAAAATGCGACAAAATAATTTTAAATCGAAATTTAAAAAATTAATTTTTAATTGCAAAGAATAATAGTATTTTGCTGAATATTTTTTAACGAATTTGTATGCAATAATCGAGCAAATAAAATGCATAAAATGATGATAATAAACAGTAGAAATGCGACAAAATAATTTTAAATCGAAATTATAAAAATTAATTTTTAATTGCAAAGAATAATAGTATTTTGCTGAATATTTTTTAACGAATTTTTATGCAATAATTGGGCAAATAAAATGCATAAAATGATGATAATAAACAGTAAAAATGCAAAAAAATAATTTCAAATCGAAATTAACAAAATAACTTTTGAATTGCAAAGAATATTAATATTTTGCTGGCTATTTTTTAATGAAATTGTATGCGATAATCAAGCGAATAAAATGCATAAAATGATGACAATAAATAGTAAAAATGCGACAAAATAATTTTAAATTGAAATTAACAAAATTAATTTTGAATTGCAAAAAATAATAATATTTTGCTGAATAATTTTTAATGAATTTGTATGCAATAATCAAGCAAATAAAATGCAAAAAATGATGATAATAAACCGTCAAAATGCGACAAAATAATTTTAAATCGAAATTAACAAATATAATTTTGAATTGCAAAGAATAATAATATTTTGTAGAATTTTTTTTAACGAAATTGTACCCAATAATCAAGCAAATAAAATGATGGTAATAAACTGTAAAAATGCGACAAAAAAAAAATAATTTTAAATCGAAATCAACAAAATTAATTTTTAATTGAAAAGAATAATAATATTTTGCTGAGTAATTTTTTAATGTATGCAATAGTCGAGCAAATCAAATAATATTTTGCTGTTTAATTTTTAATCAAATTGTATGCGATAATCAAGCAAATAAAATGCATGAAATGATGATAATAAACAGTAAAAATGCGACAAAATAATTGTAAATCGAAATTAACAAAATAATATTTGAATTTCAAAAAATATTATTATTTTGCTGGCTATTTTTAATGAAATTGTATGGGATAATCAAACGAATAAAATGCATAAAATGATGGTAATAAACAGTAAAAATGCGACAAAATAATTTAAAATCGAAATTAACAAAATTAAGTTTGAATTGCAAAGAATAATAATATTTTGCTGAATATTTTTTAACGAATTTGTATGCAATAATCAAGCAAATAAAATGCATAAAGTGATGATAATAAACAGTAAATATGCGACAAAATAATTTTAAATCGAAATTTACAAAATTAGTTTTGAATTGCAAAGATTAATAATATTTTACGAAATATTTTTTAGTGAAATTGTATGCAATAGTCAAGGAAATAAAATGACGATAATAAACAGTAAAAATGTGAAAATATAATTTTAAATCGAAATTAACAAAATAATTTTGAATTGCAAAGAATGATAATATTTTACTGGCACATTTTTAATGAAATTGTATGCGATAATCAACAAATAAAATGCACAAAATGATGACAATAAACAGTAAAAATGCGACAAAATAATTTTAAATCGAAATTATCAAAATTAATTTTGAATTGCAAAGAATATTAATATTTTGCCGGCTATTTTTTAATAAAATTGTATGCGATAATCAAGCAAATAAAATGCATATAATGATGATAATAAACAGCAAAAATGTGACAAAATAATTTTAAATCAAAATTAACGAAATTAATTTTCAATTGCCGAGAATATTAATATTTTGCTGGCCATTTGTTAATGAAATTTTATGCGATAATCAAGCAAATAAAATGCAACAAAATTATTTTAAATCAAATATAACAAAATTAATTTTGAATTGCAAAGAATAATAATATTTTGCCGAATATTTTTTAATGAAATTGTCTGCAATAATCAAACAAATAAAATGATGATTATAAACTGTAAAAATGCGACAAAATAATTTTAAATCGAAATCAACAAAATTAATTTTTAATTGCAAACAATAATAATATTTTGCGGAATATTTTTTAATGAAATTGTATGCAATAATCAAGCAAATAAAATGATATTTTGCTCTATATTTTTTAATCAAATTGTGTGCGATAATCTAGCAAATAAAATGCATAAAATGATGATAATAAACAGTAAAAATGTGACAAAACAATTTTAAATCGAAATTAACAAAATTAATTTTGAATTGCAAAGAATAATAATATTTTGTTGAATATTTTATCACGAAATTGTATGCAATAACCAATCAAACAAAATGATGATAATAAACAATAAAAAAGTGTCAAAATAATTTTAAATCGAAATTAACAAAATTAATTTTGAATTGCAAAGAAGAATAATATTTTTAAGAATATTTTTTAATGAAATTGTATGCGATAACCAAGCAAATAAAATGCATAAAATGAGGATAATAAACAGTAAAAATGCAACAAAATAATTTTAAATTGCAAGAAATAATAATATTTTACTGAATATTTATTAGTGAAATTGTTTGGAATGATCAAGCAAATAAAATGAGGCTAATAAACAGTAAAAATGCGACAAAATAATTTTAAATCGAAATTTACAAAATTAATTTTGAATTGCAAAGAAGAATAATATTTTGCAGAATATTTTTTAATATAATTGTATGCGATAATCAAGCAAATAAAATGCATAAATGATGATAATAAACAGTAAAAATGCAACAAAATAATTTTAAATCGAAATTAACAAAATTAATTTTGAATTGCAAAGAATAATAATATTTTACTGAATATTTTTTTAGTGAAATTGTATGCAATAATCAAGCAAATAAAATGATGATAATAAACTGTAAAAATGCGACAAAATAATTTTAAATCGAAATCAACAAAATTAATTTTTAATTGCAAAGAATAATAATATTTTGCTGAATATTTTTTAATGAATTTGTATGCGATAATCAAGCAAATAAAAGGAATAAAATGATGACAATAAATAGTAAAAATGAGACAAAATAATTTTAAATCGAAATTTACAAAATTAGTTTTGAATTGCAAAGATTAATAATATTTTACAAAATATTTTTTAGTGAAATTGTATGCAATAATCAAGGAAATAAAATGATGATAGTAAACAGTAAAAATATGAAAATATAATTTTAAATCGAAATTAACAAAATAATTTTGAATTGCAAAGAATGATAATATTTTACTGGCACATTTTTAATGAAATTGTATGCGATAATCAACAAATAAAATGCACAAAATGATGACAATAAACAGTAAAAATGCGACAAAATAATTTTAAATCGAAATTATCAAAATTAATTTTGAATTGCAAAGAATATTAATATTTTGCCGGCTATTTTTTAATAAAATTGTATGCGATAATCAAGCAAATAAAATGCATATAATGATGATAATAAACAGTAAAAATGTGACAAAATAATTTTAAATCAAAATTAACGAAATTAATTTTCAATTGCCAAGAATATTAATATTTTGCTGGCCATTTGTTAATGAAATTGTATGCGATAATTAAGCAAATAAAATGCAACAAAATTATTTTAAATCAAATATAACAAAATTAATTTTGAATTGCAAAGAATAATAATATTTTGCCGAATATTTTTTAATGAAATTGTCTGCAATAATCAAACAAATAAAATGATGATTATAAACTGTAAAAATGCGACAAAATAATTTTAAATCGAAATCAACAAAATTAATTTTTAATTGCAAACAATAATAATATTTTGCGGAATATTTTTTAATGAAATTGTATGCAATAATCAAGCAAATAAAATGATATTTTGCTCTATATTTTTTAATCAAATTGTGTGCGATAATCTAGCAAATAAAATGCATAAAATGATGATAATAAACAGTAAAAATGTGACAAAACAATTTTAAATCGAAATTAACAAAATTAATTTTGAATTGCAAAGAATAATAATATTTTGTTGAATATTTTATCATGAAATTGTATGCAATAACCAAGCAAACAAAATGATGATAATAAACAATAAGAAAGCGTCAAAATAATTTTAAATCGAAATTAACAAAATTAATTTTGAATTGCAAAGAAGAATAATATTTTTAAGAATATTTTTTAATGAAATTGTATGCGATAACCAAGCAAATAAAATGCATAAAATGAGGATAATAAACAGTAAAAATGCAACAAAATAATTTTAAATTGCAAGAAATAATAATATTTTACTGAATATTTTTTAGTGAAATTGTTTGGAATGATCAAGCAAATAAAATGAGGATAATAAACAGTAAAAATGCGACAAAATAATTTTAAATCGAAATTTAAAAAATTAATTTTGAATTGCAAAGAAGAATAATATTTTGCAGAATATTTTTTAATATAATTGTATGCGATAATCAAGCAAATAAAATGCATAAATGATGATAATAAACAGTAAAAATGCAACAAAATAATTTTAAATCGAAATTAACAAAATTAATTTTGAATTGCAAAGAATAATAATATTTTACTGAATATTTTTTTAGTGAAATTGTATGCAATAATCAAGCAAATAAAATGATGATAATAAACTGTAAAAATGCGACAAAATAATTTTAAATCGAAATCAACAAAATTAATTTTTAATTGCAAAGAATAATAATATTTTGCTGAATATTTTTTAATGAAATTGTATGCAATAATCAATCAAATAAAATGATATTTTGCTGAATATTTTTTAATCAAATTGTATGCGATAATCATGCAAATAAAATGCCTAAAAAGATGATAATAAACAGTAAAAATGCGACAAAATAATTTTGAATCGAAATTAACAAAATTAATTTTGAATTGGAAAGAATGATAATATTTTGCTGGCACATTTTTTATGAATTTGTATGCGATAATCTAGCAAATAAAATGTATAAAATGATGACAATAAGCAGTAAAAATGCGACAAAATAATTTTAAATCGAAATCGACAAAATTAATTTTTAATTGCATAGAATAAGAATATTTTGCTGAATTTTTTTTTTTATGAAATTGTCCGCAAAGCAAGTAAAATGATGATAATAAACTGTAAAAATGCGACAAAACAATTTTAAATCGAAATCAACAAAATTAATTTTTAATCACAAAAAGTAATAATATTTTGCTGAATATTTTTTAATGAAATTGTACGCAATAATCAAGCAAATAAAATGATGATAACAAACTGTAAAAATGCGACAAAATAATTTTAAATCGAAATTAACAAAATTAATTTTCAATTGCAAAGTTTGATAATATTTTGCTGGCACATTTGTAATGAAATTATATGCGACAATCTAGCAAATAAAATTCATAAAATGATGACTACAAATAGTAAAAATGCGACAAAATAATTTTGAATTGAAATTAACAGAATTAATTTTGAATTGCAAAGAATAATACTCCCTCCGTCCCATAATGTTTGGTTCCTACGAAACTACGTGCAACTTTCAAGCTAAAAAATAACGTGCTTGCGAAAATAATTTTTTAGTCAATATGGATCTTTTTTGATAGATCTCAACGAGAACTTTTATACGGTGCAAAAAAAATTAAAAAATTATTTTGGTAAATACATTATTTTTTAGTTTGAAAATTGCATGTAGTTTCGTAGGAACCAAACTTTATGGGACGGAGGGAATAATATTTTGCTGAATATTTTTTAAATAAATTGTATGCAATAATCAAGCAAATAAAAAGAATAAAATGATGATAATAAACAGCAAAAATGCGACAAAATAATTTTAAATCGAAATTAACAAAATTAATTTTGAATTACAAAGAATAATAATATTTTACTGAATATTTTTTATTGAAATTGTATGCAATAATCAAGAAAATAAGATGATGATAATAAATAGTAAAAATGCGACAAATTAATTTTAAATCGAAATTAACAATATTAATTTTGAATTGCAAAGAATAATAATATTTTACTGAATATTTTTTATTGAAATTGTATGCAATAATCAAGCAAATAAGATGATGATAATAAACAGTAAAAATGCGACAAATTAATTTTAAATCGAAATTAATAAAATAAATTTTGAATGGCAAAAAAATAATAATATTTTACTGGCTATTTTTTTAATGAAATTGTATGCGATAATCAAACAAATAAAATGCATAAAATGATGACAATAAACAATAAAAATGCGACAAAATAATTTTAAATCGAAATTAACAAAATTAATTTTGAATTGCAAAGAATAATAATATTTTGCTGAATATTTTTTACTTGATTATTACATACAAATTCATTTTATGCATTTAATTTGCTTGATTATTACATACAAATTCATTAAAAAATATTCAACAAAATATTATTATTCTTTGCAATTCAAAATTAAATTTGTTAATTTCAATTTAAAACAATTTTGTGGCATTTTTACTGTTTATTATCATCATTTTATTTGCTTGATTATTGCATACAATTTCACTAAAAAATATTCAGAAAAATATTATTATTCATTGCAATTCAAAATTAATTTTTCTTAATTTCGATTTAAAATTATTTTGTCGCATTTTTACTGTTTATTATTATCATTTATGCATTTTATTTGCTTGATCATTGCATAAAATTTCATTAAAAAATATTCAACAAAATATTATTATTCTTTGCAATGCAAAATTAATTTTGTTAATTTCGATTTAAAATTATTTGTCGACTTTTTAGTGTTTATTGTCATCATTTTATGCATTTTATTTGCTAGTTTATCGCATACAATTTCATTAAACATGTGCCAGCAAAATATTATCATTTTTTGCTATTCAAAATTAATTTTGTTAATTTCGATTTAGAATTATTTTGTCGCATTTTTACAGTTTATTATCATTATTTTACTTGCTTGATTATTGCATACAATTTCACTAAAAAATATTCAGCAAAATATTATTATTCTTCGCAATTCAAAATTAATTTTTTTAATTTCGATTTAAAATCATTTTGTCTCATTTTTACTATTTATTGTCATCATTTTATGCATTTTATTTGCTTGGTTATTGCATATAAATTCATTAAAAATTATTCAGCAAAATATTATTATTCTTTGCAATTCAAAATTAAATTTGTTAATTTCGTTTTAAAATTCTTTTTTCGCATTTTTACTGTTTATGTTCATCATTTTATGCATTTTATTTGCTAGATTATCGCATACAATTTCATTAAAAATGTGCTAGCAAAATATTATCATTCTTTGCAATTCAAAATTAATTTTGTTAATTTCGATTTAAAATTATTTTGACGCATTTTTACAGTTTATTATCATCATTGTATTTGCTTGATTATTGCATACAATTTCACTAAGAAATATTCAATAAAATATTATTATTCTTTGCAATTCAAAATTTATTTTTGTGGACGGCCCACGGGAGATGGTTCGGTTCTGTGTTTGACAAGATTGTGATTGTTAGAGTCGCCACCCGGATTTGAGGTCCGAACCCAAGAAACCAATTAAAAATGACTCATTTGCCCATTGAAAAAGATTTTACTGATCATGGCGGAACCAAAGATTTCTCAGATTCGGGGGTTTGGTTACGAGAGGGGAAGGGTTTTACGACACCCCTCTCGCCCGGTCCATGAACTGGTCTCTACTCAATATTTTATGGGATTCTGAAAATGTTTGAAATTTAATCTAATCACTAAAATAGGGAATCGGGGGTGGGAATCACATAACGACAATATATACAAGAGATACGATTCTACGGTGTATGCTCGTGCACGTGATCTACATGGGTGATGATGACAACGATAAAGGAAATCACTACAGATATTTACAGAATAAAGAAATCACAGAAACTGTACAACAATTGCAAGAGATTATGAGCATAGAACATAAGAGATCACAACCTGGATTCCAGAATAGGGGTTGAGCGCTCAAGGATGACGGTTTGAGCGCTCAATCCTCAAGAACAGCTTGAGCGCTCAAAGACATAACATTGAGCGCTCAAGCCATAATGTGGCTTTCTGGTTTTTGACCTTCAGGCAAGCTTTTGATACCTCCTCAGGATCATAAATACATAAAATAAAGATTTAAGAGGTTGGACAGCCACTGTTTTGCACTTAAATATACGATTTTCAAAGGTTTTGATGTTTGATCATCATAAAATGGTTAACTTACACTCATGCGTGTGATTTTGAGGTAGAAATAAGCTGTTTTAAGAGTGACATGAACATAGTTAACTATTTAATGATGATCAAAACCCAGAGAAAGCACAAAGATTAGCAGAACAGTGACTGACCCAGAGCTGGGTTTGAGCGCTCAAGGCCTGAGGCTTGAGCGCTCAACCCCTGCTGAAACTGTAGATTTTGAAAATGTTTTGATTATGTATTTTGGACCTTGTAAGCCCAATGCAAGTATAAAGAACTTGCTTAGACCTACTGGTCTCCCTCAGAAGGACCAAAGTAGTGATTTTCACATGGTTTTAACTACCTTTTGGCTTGATTAAGGCTTGAACTTAGGTGTTTGATGAAGGGATGGATTGTGGCTGTGTTTATGGGCTATAGATGAAGTATTTTGGACAGAGGAGTGTGAGTGTAGGGCTGATTGGATGATTGATTGGGTGGATGAAGTGTATTTGAGCTTAAAATGGTGATTTTGGCTTGGATGAGGTGGGTTTTGTTGGAAGAGCTGGGTTTGGACGAAATAGATGGAATGTATGGGCTGTAAATGGCTTATTAGAGTGAGAGAGGGGCTGTTGTAGTTGGTTTCTCAAAGACCCATGTGTATTTGGGCTTAGAGATGAAGTTTTAAGGTGTTTTTTAGCTTGAAGATGATGGAGGATGGTGGCTATGGAGGAGAGAGAGGCTAAAACGTGATTGAAGTGATGAGAGAGAGTGGAAAGGGCTGTAGAAGTATGTGAGAGAGAGATAATCAGCCAAGGGCCCTAAACAAATGGGTGGAGGGTGGTTTATATAGAGAGAGAAATGGGAGGGAAATGAGTTTAATTTTTGAATTGGGTTTGGGGGGTGATTGAGGGGATGTTCAAGGGTCTAGGAAGTGTATTTAGGCAGTAGAAAACATAGGTAGACGCTCCTCTTGCAGTAGAATATCATGATTAGATGCTCTGCAGAAAACTGATCTGGATCAGAGTTGAGCGCTCAAAGCCATAGGCTTGAGCGCTCAAGGTGTTTTTTTAGGGCTTGAGCGCTCAAGGTTGGGACCTTGAGCGCTCAAGGCTGTTGCTCAAAAGGTAAAACTTTGCGGGGCCGCCCCGGGTGCTACCGAACTCCGATTTTGACGCGGTTTGAAGCGTTGGAAAGCTTGTCGAGTGTACTTTCTAACCCAAGTGGTTTGAACCCAAGATAATTTGTTCATCCAAGTATGTGACCATTTTACCCTTAGAAGGTCGGGAAAACAAGTCATTTTGGCAAAACGGACACATCTCCCTCATTTCAAAACGGATTGGGATGAATTATATATCAATAAAGAGGGTTTTGAATGTACTAGAAGATGGTGTAGGCTTGGGTTTGTTTTGAAGAGGTTTTTGGGTGGTTTTGCCAAGTTCCAAGCATTGTTCAAGCCTCGGGTAGCCACGATTGGTCCATTTCATCATCGGGAATGCTCGAGCGCATCCCGGGTTCAAAATCGGGGTGTCTACAGTTTTGTTAATTTCGATTTAAAACTATTTTGTCGCATTTTTACTGTTTGTTGTCATCATTTTATGCCTTTTATTTGCTTGATTATCGCATACAATTTCATTAAAAAATATAAAACAAAATATTATTATTCTTTGCAATTCAAAATTAATTTTTTTTAATTTCGATTTAAAATTATTTTGTCTCATTTTTACTATTTATTGTCATCATTTTATTCCTTTTATTTGCTTGATTATCGCATACAAATTCATTAAAAAATATTCAGCAAAATGTTATTATTCTTTTGCAATTCAAAATTAAATTTGTTAATTTCGATTTAAAATTATTTTGTCGCATTTTTACTGTTTATTGTCTCATTTTGCCTATTATTTGCTTGATTATCGCATACAATTTCATTAAAAAATATACAACATAATATTATTATTCTTTGCAATTCAAAATTAATTTTGTTGATTTCGATTTAAAATTATTTTGTCGTATTTTTGCTGTTTATTATCATCATTTTATTTGCTTGATTATTGCATACAATTTCTTTAAAAAATATTCAGCAAAATGTTATTATTATTTGCAATTCAAAATTAATTTTGTTAATTTCGATTTATAATTATTTTGTTGCAATTTTTCTGTTTATTGTCATCATTTTGTGCATTTTATTTGCTTGATTATCGCATACAATTTCATTAAATAACATTCTCTAAAATATTATTATTCTTTGCAATTCAAAATTAATTTAGTTAATTTCGATTTAAAATTATTTTGTCGCATTTTTACTGTTTATTATTATCATTTTGTTCGCTTGATTATTGCATACAATTTCATTAAAAAATATTAAGCAAAACAATATTATTCTCTGCAATTCAAAACTAATTTCGTTAATTTCGATTGAAAACTATTTTGTCCCATTTTAACTGTTTATTATCATTATGTTATGCATTTTATTTGCTTGATTATCGCATACAATTTCATTAAAAAATATTCTGCAAAATATTATTATTCTTTGCAATTCAAAATTAATTTTTGTTGATTTCGATTTAAAATTATTTTGTCGTATTTTTGCAATTTATTATCATCATTTTATTTGCTTGATTACTGCATACAATTTCTTTAAAAAATATTCTGCAAAATATTATTAATCTTTGCGATTCAAAATTAATTTTGAAAATTTCGATTTAAAATTATTTTGTCGCATTTTTACTGTTTATTGTCATCATTTTATTTCCTTGATTATTGCATACAAATTTTATGCAATGATCAAGCAAATAAAAAGCATAAATGATGATAATAAATAGTAAAAATGCGACAAAATAATTTTAAATCGAAATTAAAAAAATTAATTTTGAATTGCAAAGAATAATAATATTTTGCTGAATATATTTTAATGAAATTGTATGCAATAATCAAGCAAATAAAATGATGATAATAAAATGTAAAAATGCGAGATTTAAAATTATTTTGTTGCATTTTTACAGTTTATTATCATCATTTTATTTGCTTGATTATTGCATACAATTTCACAAAAAAATATTCAGTAAAATATTATTAATCTTTGCAATTCAAAATTAGTTTTGTTAATTTCGATTTAAAATTATTTTGTCTTTTTTTTTACTGTTTATTATCATCATTTTATGCATTTAATTTGCTTGATTATTACATACAAATTCATTAAAAAATATTCAACAAAATATTATTATTCTTTGCAATTCAAAATTAAATTTGTTAATTTCAATTTAAAACAATTTTGTTGCATTTTTACTGTTTATTATCATCATTTTATTTGCTTGATTATTGCATTCAATTTCACTAAAAAATATTCAGAAAAATATTATTATTCATTGCAATTCGAAATTAATTTTTCTTAATTTCGATTTAAAATTATTTTGTCGCATTTTTACTGTTTATTATCATCATTTTATTTCCTTGATTATTGCATACAATTTCATTAAAAAATATTGTGCAAAATATTTTTATTCTTTGCAATTCAAAATTAATTTTGTTAAGTTCGATTTAAAATTATTTTGTCGCATTCTTACCGTTTATTACCATCATTTTATGCATTTTGTTTGCTTGATTATTGCATACAATTTCATTAAAAAATATTCTGTAAAATATTATTATTTTTTGCAATTCAAAATTAATTTTGTTAATTGCAATTTAAAATTATTTTGTAACATTTTTACTTTTTATTATCATCATTTTATTCATTTTATTTCTTTGATTATTGCATACTATTTCATTAAAAAATATTCTGCAAAATATTATTATTCTTTGCAATTAAAAATTAATTTTGTTAATTTCAATTTATAATTATTTTGTCGCATTTTTACTGTTTATTATCATCATTTTATTCATTTTATTTGTTTGATTATTGCATACAATTTCATTAAAAAATATAGTGCAAAATATTATTATTTTTTGCAGTTCAAAATTAATTTTTTTAATTTCAATTTAAAATTATGTTGTTGCATTTTTACTGTTTATTATCATCATTTTATCCATTTTATTTGATTGATCATCGCATAAAATTTGACTAAAAAACAATTCTGCAAAATATTATTCTTCTTTGCAATTCAAAATTAATTTTGTTGATTTCGATTTAAAATTATTTTGTCGAATTTTTACAGTTTATTATCATCATTTTATTTGCTTGATTATTCCATATAATTTCACTAAAAATTATTCAGTAAAATATTATTATTCTTTGCAATTCAAAATTAGTTTGGTTAATTTCGATTTAAAATTATTTTGTCACATTTTTACAGTTTATTGTCATCATTTTATGCATTTTATTTTCTTGATTATCGCATACAATTTAATTAAAAAATATTCTGTAAAATATTATTATTCTTTGCAATTCAAATTAAATTTTGTTAATTTTGATTTAAAATTATTTTGTCGCATTTTTACAGTTTATTATCATCATTTTATTTGCTTGATTATTCCATATAATTTCACTAAAAATTATTCAGTAAAATATTATTATTCTTTGCAATTCAAAATTAGTTTGGTTAATTTCAATTTAAAATTATTTTGTCACATTTTTACGGTTTATTGTCATCATTTTATGCATTTTATTTGCTTGATTATCGCATACAATTTAATTAAAAAATATTGTGCAAAATATTATTATTCTTTGCAATTCAAATTTAAATTTGTTAATTTTGATTTAAAATTATTTTGTCACATTTTTACTGTTTATTATCAATATTATATGCATTTTACTTGCTTGATTATCGCATACAATTTCATTTAAAGATAGCCAGCAAAATATTATTATTCTTTGCAATTCAAAATTGATTTCGTTAATTTCGATTTAAAATTATTTTGTCGCATGTTTATTGTTTATTATTATAATTTTATGCATTTTATTTGCTTGATTATCGCATGCAATTTCATTTAAAGATAGCCAGCAAAATATTATTATTCTTTGCAATTGAAAATTATTTTTGTTAATTTTGATTTAAAATTATTGTTGCGCATTTTTACCGTTTATTATCATCATTTTTTTCCTTGATTATTGTGTACAATTTCACTAAAAAATATTCTGCAAAATATTATTATTCTTTGCAATTCGAAATCAATTTTGTTGATTTTGATTTAAAATTATTTTGTCGCATTTTTACAATTTATTATCATCATTTTATTCGCTTCATTATTGCATACAATTTCATTAAAAAATATTCAGTAAAATATTATCATTCTTTGCAATTCAAAATTAATTTTTTTAATTTTGATTTAAAATTATTTTGCCGCATTTCAACAGTTTATTGTCATCATTTTTTGCATTTTATTTGCTTGATTATTGCCTACAATTTCAGTAAAAAATATTCACCAAAATATTATTATTCTTTGCAATTCAAAATTAATTTTTTTAATTTCGATTTAAAATTATTTTGTCACATTTCAACGGTCTATTATCATCATTTTATGTATTTTATTTGCTTGATCATCGCATACAATTTAATTAAAAAATAGCAAGAAAAATATTTTTATTCTTTGCAATTCAAAATTAATTTTGTTAACTTCGATTTAAAAGTATTTTGTTGCATTTTTGCTGTTTATTATCATCATTTTATGGATTTTATTTGCTTGTTTATCGCATACAATTTCATTAAAAAATATTCTGCAAAATATTATTCTTCTTTGCAATTAAAAATTAATTTTGTTGATTTCGATTTAAAATTATTTTGTCGCATTTTTACAGTGCATTATCATCATTTTATTTGCTTCATTATTGCATACAATTTCATTAAAAAATATTCAGTAAAATATTATTATTCTTTGCAATTCAAAATTAATTTTTTTAATTTTGATTTAAAATTATTTTGTCGCATTTCAACAGTTTATTGTCATCATTTTCTGCATTTTATTTGCTTGATTATCGCATACAATTAAATTAAAAAATAGCAAGCCAAATATTTTTATTCTTTGCAATTCCAAATTAATTTTGTTAACTTCGATTTAAAAGTATTTTGTTGCATTTTTGCTATTTATTATCATCATTTTATGCATTTTATTTGCTTGATTATCGCATACAATTTCATTAAAAAATATTCTGCAAAATATTATTCTTCTTTGCAATTAAAAATTAATTTTGTTGATTTTGATTTCAAATTATTTTGTCGAATCTTTACAGTTTATTATGATTATTTTATTTGCTTGATTATTGCGTACAAAATTAATTTTATTAATTTCGTTTTAAAATTATTTTGTTGCATTTTTACTGTTTATTGTCATCATTTCATGCATTTTATTTGTTTGATTATCGCATGCAATTTCATTAAAAAATAGCCAGTAAATTTTTTTTATTCTTTGCAATTCAAAATTAATTTTTTTAATTTTGATTTAAAATTAATTGGTCGCATTTTCATTGTTTGTTATCATCATTTTATTTGCTTGATTATTGCATACAATTTCACTAAAAAATATTCAGTAAAATATTATTATTGTTTGCAATTCAAAATTAATTTTGTTAATTTCGATTTAAAATTATTTTGTCGCATTTCCTACTGTTTACTGTCATCATTTTATGCATTTTATTTGCTCGATTATCGCATAATATTTCGTTAAAAAATAGCCCGCAAAATATTTTTATTCTTTGCAATTTAAAATTAATTTTTTTAATTTCGGTTTAAAAGTATTTTGTCGCATTTTTGCTGTTTATTATCATCATTTTATGCATTTTATTTGCTTGATTATTGCATACAATTTCAGTAAAAAACATTCACCAAAATGTTATTATTCTTTGCAATTCAAAATTAATTTTCTAAATTTTGTATTCAAATTATTTTGTCGCATTTTTTCTGTTTATTGTCATCATTTTATGCATTTTATTTGCTTGATTATTGCATACAATTTCATTAAAAAATATTCTGCAAAATATTATTATTCTTTGCAATTCAAAATTAATTTTTTAATTTCGATTTGAAATTATTTTGTCGCATTTCTACGGTTTATTGTCATCATTTTACGCATTTTATTTGTTGATTATCGCATACAATTTAATTAAAAAATAGCCAGCAAAATATTTTTATTCTTTGATATTCATAATTAATTTTGTTAACTTCGTTTTAAAAGAATTTTGTTGCATTTTTGTTGTTTATTATCATCATTTTATGCATTTTATTTGCTTGATTATCGCATACAATTTCATTAAAAAATATTATGCAAAATATTATTCTTCTTTGCAATTAAAAATTAATTTTACTGATTTCGATTTAAAATTATTTTGTCGCATTTTTACAGTTTATTATCATCATTTTATTTGCTCGATTATTGCATACAATTTAATTAAAAAATATTCAGCAAAATATTATTATTCTTTGCAATTCAAAATTAATTTTGTTAATTTCAATTTAAAATTATTTTGTGTTATTTTTATTGTTTATTGCCATCATTTTATGCATTTTATTTGCTTGATTATCGCATACAATTTCATTAAAAATTGTAAAGCAAAATATCATTTGATTTGCTTCATTATTACATACAATTTCATTAAAAAATATTCAGCAAAATATTATTAAGCTTTGCAATTAAAAATTAATTTTGTTGATTTCGATTTAAAACTATTTTGTCGCATTTTTACAGTTTATTATCATCATTTTATTTGCTTGATTATTGCGTACAAAATCATTAAAAAATATTCAGCAAAATATTATTATTCTTTGCAATTCAAAATAAATTTTGTGAATTTCAATTTAAAATTATTTTGTCGCATTTTTACTGTTTATTATCATCATTTTATGCATTTTATTTGCTTGATTATCGCATACAATTTCATTAAAAAATATTCTGTAAAATAATATTCTTCTTCGCAATTAAAAATTAATTTGATTGATTTCGATTTAAAATTAATTTTGAATTGCAAAGAACGATAATATTTTGCTGGCACATTGTTAATGAAATTGTATGCGATAATCTTGCAAATAAAATGTGCAAAATGATGACAACAAACAGTAAAAATGTGACAAAATAATTTTAACTCGAAATTAACAAATTTAATTTTGTATTGCAAAGAATAATAATATTTTGCTGAATATTTTTTAAAGAATTTGTATGCAATAACCAAGCAAATAAAATACATAAAATGATGATAATAAAAAGTAAAAATGCGACAAATCAATTTTAAATCGAAATTAACAAAACAAAATTTGAATTGCTAAGAATAACAATATTTTACTGAATATTTTTTAGTGAAATTGTATGCAATAATCTAGCAAATAAAATGGTGAGAATAAACAGTAAAAATGCGACAAAATAATTTTAAATCGAAATTAACAAAATTAATTTTGAATTGCAAAGAATGATAATATTTTGCTGGCACATTTTTAATGAAATTGTATGCGATAATCTAGCAAATGAAATGCATAAAATGATGACAATAAACAGTAAAAATGCGACAAAAAAATTTTAAATCGAAATTAACAAATTTAATTTTGAATTGCAAAGAATAATAATATTTTACTGAATATTTTTTAATGAATTTGTATGCAATAATCAAGCAAATAAAACGCATAAAATGATGACAATAAATAGTGAAAATAAGACAAAATAATTTTAAATCGAAATTAACAAATTTAATTTTGAATTGCAAAGAATAATAATATTTTACTGAATATTTTTTAATGAATTTGTATGCAATAACCAAGCAAATAAAATGCATAAAATGATGACAATAAATAGTAAAATTGAGACAAAATAATTTTAAATCGAAATTAAAAAATATAATTTTGAATTGCAAAGAATAATAATATTTTGCTGAATATTTTTTAATGAAATTGTATGCAATAATCAAGCAAATAAAACGCAAAAAATGATGACAATAAATAGTGAAAATAGGACAAAATAATTTTAAATCGAAATTAACAACTTTAATTTTGAATTGCAAAGAATAATAATATTTTGTTGTATATTTTTTAATGAAATTGTATTCGATAATGAAGCAAATAAAAGGCATAAAATGATGATAATAAACAGTAAAAATGCGACAAAATATTTTTAAATCGAAATTAAAAAAAATTAATTTTGAATTGCAAAGAATAATAATATTTTGTTTTATATTTTTTAATGAAATTGTATGCGATAATCAAGCAAATAAAACGCATAAAATGATAAGAATGAGAGACTCAAATGCAGGGGTCGAATCTGTTGCAATTGAAATTGCATTAACAAAATGACACAAGAAGCAAAGCACAGAAAACTGGAGTAATATACCCAAAAGTATTACAAAACAAAGTCATCGATCATTCAATATGCCGCCGCCGATGACGCCGATGTTGTTGGCTGCGCCGAACTGGGGGGCGGAAAAGGAGGTGGAGGAGGAGGCAGCAGCGGAGCCGATGTCGAAGGACATGAAGGGGATGGCGTTAGGGTTTGAGGAGGAGCATGAGGGTTGGAATGGGGCGGTGGGGAGGCGGCGGTTTTAGGTGGTGCCGGTGGATGGGTTGCCGCCGGAGGGGAAGATTACCGGTTGGACGTTGAAACCCTTTGACATGGTTGGAGATTTGTCTAGAATTCGATTGAGAATCGAAGGAAGTTAGGTTGGAAATCGATGAGAATCGGAGGGATCCGTGGATTTGTTATCGGTCGGAAAGGAGGAGGATGGAGATCTGGTTTTGTTGGGGGGGGGTTGTCTCTTAAGAACTCCTTTGGGGTGTGGGTTTCGTCTCTTAAGAACTGCTTTGGGCAAAAAGAAATTATGATTTTTTAGTTGGCAAATGTTGCTGATTGGCCATTGGGGTTTTCGTCTCTTAAAAGACGGGTCGTCTCTTAATAGACGGGAGAAAATTTTGTATGCCTACAAGGACATCAACTTTTTCCTTAATGCCAAGAGGACAAATCACCTATACATTCCAAAAATGCCCCCACTAGCCAATGAGAGTGCCTAAACTCACAAACCTAATGAAAGTGCCAAAACCTAAATTCTATGGTACACTATGAAAGTGCCTAAAATCCTAGAGTACCCTAAGAAAGTGCCTAGATCACTAAAACTCCATAATTGGAAAGTGCACCCTAAATCTAAGCCCTAGGGCACCCTATGAAAGTGCCTAAAACGCTAGGGTACCATATGAAAGTGCCTAAACAATTAAAACTCTATAATTGGAAAATGCACTCTAAACCTAAACCCTAGGGCACCCTATGAAAATGCCTAAAACACTAGGATACCCTATGAAAGTGCCTAAACAACTAAAACCCTATAATTGGAAAGTGCACTCTAAGTGCCTAAATCCAAAATGTCTAAATTCACTATACCCTACCCAAAAGAGCCTAAAATTAAATCTCAAAATTGAACTCAATTAATTTTGTCCCCAACATAAGAGAGAAAAGTCCCAAAATTGAAACCAAGTAATTTGTCCCAGACTCCCACACATGAAGAGAGAGAGAGAGACCGCTGGATACAATTGAAAGTGACTGGTGCTGAAAGTGACGGGTAGGGACTTGGGTATTGGGTATTGAAAGTGACGGGTTGCTTGGCTAGTCGCTTTCAATGGTAGCAAAAGTCTGCATTCCTCCACACACGGCTTTATTGCTTCATTAAGGGTATTTTTGTCTAGTGTTGTCCTTGAGCCCTCAAATATTTCTGATCAATGTATTTTATTTACAAACCAAATGATCTACTCACTTTCTCTTTTTCATTACCAACAACATCCTAATTCAGTAAGAAAGCAATACAATAAAAAAAGAAGAATAAAGATGCTCTGTTTCCGACCCCTGGAATTTCATCATATCTTCGTGTCTTGCGGTGTTTTTCTGGATTGTTTCTTTCTTCATCATCATCATCTTGGCAGTCTGTGGTGGTGGTGTTTGGCATCATTTTAGATAACAGACAATTGGGCTGAGCTCCTTGGCAGTCTGTGGTGGTGGTGTTTGGCATCATTTTAGATAACAGACAATTGGGCTGAGCTCCAAATAAGAGTCCAAATAAGGAACTTAATCCAGCTTAAATTTTTTTAATTTGAGGAGGACATTAAAACATTTCTTTTAGACTCTAAGGTCCATTGATAGTCAAAATTGCCCTCCTGCGCTTGATCACGAAGTCACTCTCTCCCACCCACCGCATCCTTACTCAGTCACCGTACTCCTCCAAACCTTCCTCTCTACACACACACCCAACTCTCTCTTTACACTCCACATACGCAAACAACAATTTCCTTTCACTAACGGCGAAGATTCGCGACGCCGCTCTCCACCTTGAACCGCCGAAACCTGGTTTGATCTCTGGTCGCCTTTTGATGTACTCGATGTCGACCACGGGATCTCCAGGTGATTTTACGGCTGAGGAGGAGGTAATTGGGAACATGGTAACGACGACAGATACGAACAAGAGCGGGTAAGTGGAGTACGACAAATTTGAGGGGGTTTTAAAATTATTGAGTAACGGTGTGATGGAGGAGGTGTTTTGGGTTATG